>OX579633.1:39966352-40484843 GCA_951230915.1 Antitrichia curtipendula
AAGAAGGCGGCAAAACTGATTCACAGATCATGTTGATATCAATATTGAATGGTATCAAAATTTCCAACTGCAGCTGCAGTCCGGCAATGACATGAGCCTTGAGAATGCCATGATTGAAGAAGCTATGACGTCATCTCCATCCTCACTGCTGCAAGAAGCTTCTTCATGGCATTCTCGAGGCTAACGCACTTTGAGAGTTGGAGACTAGAATCTACAATGGTGCTCGACATGTTGAGTGTTGGCACGTTGGCAATCATGTTGAGTTGGTTAAAGGTGTTGAGTTGCCATGCTAAGTGTTGGAGACTAAAATCTACAAAATGTAGAATACTCCCAACATTTCAAACAACAAAATGTAACAATCATTTGAATCCCATAATCTCAATGCAGGAGAGTTTCGCTAGCCATTGTGGCATGTTTCGATTAGATAAGTCATGATGGCCCAAATTTGAACTCTGTCTTGCCCCGCCAGGCAATCGGTACTTGATACACAATGCCCTCTTTGTACTTGAAAACGAAATGGCAGAAAGCACACCAACTTTGTTTGTCACAAAAATCACATGTATGGTTTTGAACCGGTCACACGTCTCCTTGTCTCCTTGTTTGAACAGTAAACAGCGACTGAGTGGACCCTTGTATGTCCAGTACAGTACTTCAGTTTGTCTGAAAAATGTTCACACATGGATTAAGGTAACTATGTTTTGGTTGCCAAGATCGGTATAAAGATGAGTCCATTTGCGGAGCAATCACTCCAAGTCGGCAAGGGGAACATCAGAGGCAGAATTTCACTCCCCAAGACACACCTCGTCCCACTGTCTGGCAATTATAGTCGCGGTGAGTGAGTGAGTGACACTCCTTCCAGTCTTGCTTTTTCTGAGCTCGCTCGTAACCATTTAGGAACTGCAAGCAGCTACTGATTTCCCATTAGTTACTAGTATTAGACTGGTCCAATTTTCATTCATTTTCTTCTTGGCAAGTGAAAGGAGGTTCCAATGCATTCAAAGCACGAGTCCCGCATTTGGTCCATACAGTATGCAGAAGTTAGGAGGGATCAAAGTGTGTTTTGGGGTAGCGGTTCTAAAATCGTTTCCTCCACGTAGGTACATATTGATTTTGAAGATGTACACAGACTGATGATGGCGGTTTTGGGGTCAGTGGCGTATTTTGGGGTGCCCACCTTTAGAATCTTCTATCAAACTTTTGAGTCAAACTGGTGCACATACGTCACAATTACTTGAACCACTCACCTGAAAAGCTTTGCCTACAACTTACACTGAAAAATTTGCGCATTTTGAAGTTCAGGTTCTTCCCATACCAGCAGGCCAGCACCCAAAGACCTCCAACATGACCGAGGTTGTGCGCTACCTCAACGGATCCAAGCTCCTGCTGTTGATGACCACGTGGATGGTCATCGCCGTGGAAGTCCAAGCGGTGGACATCCAAGGATTCAGCAGTACCACCGCCTGTTCCGGTTCGGGGTACACCTTCGCGGGCATTGCGCAACGAGTCTGCACTGCCATGAATGTTGGCTCCGTCCTGATCCGGGATCTCTCGAGTTGCCAGACAGGCCGGGCTTACAGAAATGGAGGATGCACCACCCTAGTGAGCAGTGGAAACGGCCCCAATGTCTGGTACAACTCAATCAGAATTTCGCAATTTTCCACTGGACAAATTGGGATCGATGCACCAGTAATTCATTCAGGCCTTCCTTATTTCTACTAAAACATGGTCATGTCATTATTCAGCAATAGGAGTCGACTCACTCACGGGTGTTGCTTCAAGAGTTAGTGGACTAAGTAATATATGGTCTGGACAGACCCATTTTCTTTTTTGTCAGTCTTCGATCGGATGAACTTCTTTTCAAAATTGTATCGATCTAGGTGTCAATGCGGATCGATCTCTTCTGCATTCTACCGACACTTGTCTGCTGAATTTTCGATCAGCACCTAGCAATGATTCAATATTTGATATCTTGGATTGATTGTACATGGGGTGCTTGCTTCCAAAGAAAGTTGTGCAAAAAGTAGGAAAGATCTCTAGAGATTCTTGAAAGCGGTTTGGTAGAACTGCTCGAAACTGTGTCAATCCGCATTCTAACAAGACATTCCCAATCAACCCGTCTACAGGTGCTTCGTTGGTGGCTCCTTCACTGGAGCAGATTGGCTCAACGGCTGCAGACGACGACGATTGCAAGGGACTGAGACCAGTGGAAGTCAGTGCACAGACAAGGATGTTCCCAACGGGGTTCATTATACCGAGAGTCTCTCCAAGGGCTCGTGGATTCTGAAAACTCCGAACGCCACGGACGTCATGAGTCAGCTCCTGGCCGTCGCTGATGCGGAGAAAGGGAACTGGCTCAAAGCACGCGGCGCCTACCATGTTGCTGGGAACGACACCTCTGAAATGGTCGTGTAAGCTCATAGGTCTTGTTGTGGACGGCGGAGGAGGTTTCGTACGTGATCGTACGTGAAGGAATTGAAGGAAGGAAGGAAGATCCGGTGACGTTGATTTCTGCCCTCAATCCGGCTCAAATACAGGCAACCCTATATAGCTAGTAGAAAATGTTTTTCTACGTACTTTACTTTCCATTCCACCGCATGTTAATGTGCGTATGCAAATAAATTACAGATGTGACAGACTACTGATCTCGAGAGTCCTAGTCACGAATGATTCATGAGTTTTATGTGCAGGCAGTGTCTGTCTCTTTGTTGGCAGTGTTAAGTTACGGATACTCCGATGAACTGGAATGCTGATTTCTACTTATACACCATCAAGAAATAAATGAACTGCTGAGTGCATCCTCAATGCAGCCTTCAGCCACCTTGAACTGAAGTGATGATCGATGAAGGAGCCATGGGCAGACTGAATTATTTACAGCTTGCTAAACTGATAATTGTGGAGTTACAACGTTTTTGTACATTGACGAATTGCGATTATATGAAATGCAACCCATCTCTGAGTGTAATGCCAGATGAATGCAACCAATGTGTGCTAGAATCGCTTGATCCGTGCACAAGCCCGGGGGTCATTAGCCCTGGCTCGTCATGAGAATGATTCGGGACAGAGCCAACCAAGCGAACAAGCTACTCCTAATTCATTTATATTTGAGAACAAATCAACCTAATCAGGAATTTTCATCCGCTTTCATATTCTAATAATTATGTTGTGGTAACTTTAAGTTAGCTTAATATACCACAAAATCTTCATGCCAAGGGCCTTTTCAAGTTCCACTTCCCTTCAAACTCTCACTTCCGAAGGTCAAGTTTTCACTTCCCTTGGTGCAATTGAAAGAACATTAGAAGATGCGGAACTTTCCATTTTGGAAAGATCCAACTCTTGCTCCAAATTACAAATCCCTTGATGCTAAAACTTCCATTGATTTAGACTAAAGTCCAAACTTTCCACTAAGTCCAAACTTCCACGTTGATTCGCGGTGAAATGAAGGGTTGCACTTTACGAGGGGAGGGTGATGGCAGAGGTTGATGGTAAAATGAGCGAGTGCACATCATAAACTAAAAGGTCACCATTTGATTCAAAAAGCAAAGCAAGGCTAGAACAAGGAGTGGTGAAGATAGAAATCAATCACCTCAGGTGATGGTATATATAATGGCATCGAATGTGGAGTCAAGTTTTTGTTACATGTTGATTTGGATTCCATAAAATTTATCTTCCAATTTTTTCCTTCGCAAGATGAGTGTTTATCAATAGTCTCGTTCATGTGGTAGTATGATCCATAGATTGTGCTCAAACAACTCTGATCATGGAGCCAAATCTCAGACAAATGAAGGTAATTCCAGATGTAGCTGTCCCCAGCACCCAGCAGGACAAACTGAATACTATACCGTGCATTCTCCTGTCCGCCTATTCTTGAACAACTCAGTTTTTGCTCCTTTTGCTACACAAATATCTGTTGTGATCTGGGATGCAAGGGAACTCATTCACATTCAAGACACAAACACAGGGAGTTCATATCGCGTTCCCGGTGTTAATTCCCGGTGAGTGTCAAAATTCCCACTGAACTTTAAAATTTGACACCTGTAAAAACTTTTCTATTTACAGGTATTTTGGACACATGTTGCAACTTCGCAAAAGTTTTTACAGGTGTCAAATTTTTAAGTTCAGTGGGAATTTTGACACTCACCGGGAATTAACACCGGGAACGCGATATGAACTCCCTGTGAAAAATTGATTGCTCACAAAGAACATCGTAGAGTATCCCACTACACCTGTTCTACAAAATTATTTGATTCTAGACAGAGCAAAAAAAAGAAGAGAATGAGCTGCAAAGATTACGAAGCTTACGAAGATTAATGAGCTCGGTCTTCTTCTTCTACGTCACTGCGAGTATCCTCCAACATAACCTAAATTGCAAAGATCTGACCATCATAGCGGCCTGAGGAGATGCATTACCATCAGTGCAAGTTCGCCAGATTCCCCTTTCCAGTTCCTTGCATTCCCCACGTTCTTCCCATTTCCATTCAATTCTTCAGTTGCGAACACTCACTCGAGCTATTACCGGAAAACAACCAAAGCAGGCAGGTGAAAGGGCTCGTTAGTTATGGGCTCTGACTCTCGTTACGAAATGGGCTACTTGTAGGTCTGTTGTCTGACAGTGTCTGTCAGGTTTTGTCAGTTTCTAGAACAATGCAGTAGATACAGAAAACCAGCCGCTCTGTCCGGAGATTCGGAGGATGAAATCTGGATGAAAATTGGACGACCGATGGACGCCGTCTGGTAGTGTGCGTTGGGGGTCAAGACTGACGGACGAGTTCGTCGAGAGGCCGCATTCTGGACCTCGACGGAAGCACGACGAAAACTCGGGCGACCGTGAACACTTGGCACGCGCGGAAGATGGCCATGCCACTTGTAAGCAAGCTTGTGCACCCAGCGTGATTCGCAACACAAACTGCGGGATTCGAGAATAGTTCACGTTTTTGCGAATTGCACTTCTGGAGATTCAAGAGACGCCGTTGATCATTGTTCTCGTACATTTCTCACTGTCTTCGATCTCCCAGTTGAGTCTTTTACAGTTTGAGCTCTAGAGACTTGTGCAATAATCCGAGATTCTGTTTTTGGGGTTTAACATTAGGAGCTTTGGTTGTGACTTTGGAACGTGGCGAATCTGGTGATTTTGTGGTGGTCTCTCAGTTCTCCTTGTGTGTACAGGCTACGCAAAAAGTGTGGCAAAGGCTTTCTCGGCTTTCCAAGTTTTGCATTGCAGGTAAACTGAAACCATGCGCGCATAGTGAGTCTTTTTAGGGTTTAGGAACGTTCATTCTGGGCACGTTCTTGTTGTAAAGATTCTAGGTTAAATATGAATCGAAATTCACTCACGCAGTTAGTAGAACTATTCCCAAGAGTCTTCAATTCTTGGAAGTTGGTTTTATGACCCGAGTTCTTCTTCTTCTTCTTCTAACATAGAGAACGACGTTGTTGTGCAGGCTACAGCGATTTCAAAAATGAGGCTATTGTATACTCCACATCCCAGTACCACCACTGCGAAATTGTTCCAGCAAAGGGGGATCAGCAGGGTGACAGATTCGGGAGCAAGAATGGTTCCAGAAGCTCCATTTCGAAGAGCATCTGGGAACGCCACTGGTGCTCTAATTCTTCGTTTGAAGCCGACTCATAGGATCGCTCTGAGTTCGGTGGGGACTGGGAGTTGGAAGGAAGCAAACCGACGAGTGCAGGCGGCGCCTGATGGAATTGCTCCTGAGAATGCCGAGGTAATACATCATGCTTCCGCTACAGTTTTCTTGTCGCAGTTTGCACGGATTGGGTCAGTTTCGTTGTTGGTGGAGGAAGCTAGGGTTCTGTGTTAGGGCCATCGTACAACCCTCCTTAGATAATTGTTACCTCCAAATGTGTTAGCATAACCAAGTGTTACCGAAATTCAACTCCCCACTCAAATACACTGTGATTGCATATCTACATACAAAGCGTGTGAGCGTGTAATTGTTGACGACATTCTGCATACTGACCTCACCGCTTCAATTTTTTTTCTTTCATCTGTGTCGAAAATGTAAACCATGGGTTCATGCATCCCTTGTAAAGCTTGTACTTACTCTCGGCACTTGTTTTTTCGGAGTGAACCAATGAATGTTAACTTGATCTAGATAACTTTCTCACCTCAGGATTCCGTAACTGTTAATTTCTTCAGTATTTATACATAAAATATTTCAGAAGTGTGAGTATTTTCTACTGGCATGTGTGATACCACTTGCGGAGGTGGACTGTAGTGACCGTCCCAATTGTGTGTTGCGGCGTGCAGGCAGAATCTAGGGAGCAGATTCTGGAGAAGGCGAGGGCGGAATCGGCTTCCACCATTGATGACGAACAGGAGCCGTTTCGAGACTCCGTGGAGTCTGGGACGATTGGAGAAGCCACCTCGGAGTTGCAGTTTGGCACTGGCGATAGCAACACGAGCAACGAGCTTTCCAAACAAGGTAACGCACACCTAGAAGCCACACTTCCATGGGTACACATATGGAAAGAAAATGGTACCAAAATGTCAAAACGGTACCATAAATGCTTTATGATTTTCTGATGATTTTGTTTGCAAATCAAAGGGGAATTTGAATGCACCAAAGAATGTATTATTTGGATTCCTACTCAGAAATGACATGCTAGTTCAAAGTTTTTAGAACGCCGACTTCAATCAGACACATGTTTTGATGTTGAGGTGCTTGACATTCTCAAAATCTACATGCCCTCATTGTGCAAGATGTTGGGGACATTGCATGAGTTTTAGTGTTGAGGGAGTAAACATTCTCAAAATCAGTTTGTGCTCGTTTTGCAAAATTTGGGGGGTCCGTGTTGCATGGGTTCTGATGTTGATTAATCGTCCATTCTCAAAACCATTATGTGCTCACTGTGCAAGATTTGAGGGGTGTTGCAATTTATCTCAAGCTTTCTGCAACTTGATGCTACCAGTTTTCAGTCTTGGGGCTTGGAAATGGAGTGGGTGACATTTTCACTGTTTTTAGCAGGCAAGTCCGGTGGGGCAATCAAAGAGGAAGACAAGGCCGAGGAAGACCCAAAGGCTGAGTTGACGAGTGAGGTGTGGGGCTCAAAGGATGATGAGGGCGGCACACATGCCTTCCTGGACGATGAGAAGAAAGTCGACTTCCGCGGTGAGGAAGACGAGTCAGTTATTGGAGGACAGAGAGCTGGCGAAAGTCATGCAGAAAATCATTAGAGGACATAATAGTAATCATAGCGCTGACCCTAAGACCATCGTGAATAAAGAGTCTGTTGGAGAGTTCGACAAGCCACTCCTCGTGGTCGTTAAAGTTACAAGTGAGGAAGGTTGTGAGATTTGAAGAAAAGAATATGATGAATGGCAAATGGTTGTGAAGGGGTGAGTGGCTTCATGGCCTTTTCTGAAGACTGCAGTGTCAGTGCAAGTTGTAATTAGGAAGGGTGCAGGTGAGATAAAATGTTGTGATGGTACTCATAGTTTGAGAATAAATTAACAGCGGAGTTTAACTGTTTGCAGGCAAGTGTGTAAGAGAAAATTCTTTATTTTGGACATTGTTTTGGACAGTCTGTTTATGGTTTTCTTAATGAGGCGCTGCTCTAGAAACTCTTCATTTTTCCACGGAGCCATTGAGGTCGACTCCGATATGGATCGAGAATAGGGAGACAGATCGCTCAATTTACATGCAAAGACGTGCAAGAAAATTGTGTTGTGTCACCGCAGCTGGTAGCACGTCTTTTTAATCAAACACAATTTATACAACCTCGACAAACCTGTCTACAATAGTGTATAAACTGCAGACTAGATCCTCCTGCAAAGTCTAGCTGGTTTAAACTCGGAGAAAGAACTTACGGGTGCCAGAGCTTTAGGCTCAGCTGGATCTCGACAAAGAGCAGCACCTTGCTGAGAAGAATTAGTTTATAGTAAGTCGGAATTTTGTAGGTGGAAAGTACAGTCACAACCTTAAAGATTGCTCAGATATTTAGTTAGGGAAGACTGTCGTCGAATCTCGTCAAGTTTGGTTTCCGTCATCCAATCTTACACGCGAGCTTCGGGATGAAATTCAGCTTCGTTCAAGCTTGGTTCTTCCAACACGAGTAATGAAAAGGTTCTTTGTACAACATTTAGAGAGCTCGAATCCACCTCGATCGACTGGCAGAGGGAGGATCACCTCACAATAAATGAAAGCAGGGGTTGGTGGAGTTGCAGTAAGTTGCTGCACGATCAAACCAAGCAACTCAATTGCAGCGAAGAGAGAACAAGAGGGAGAAGGAGAACCATCGCATTGGATTGGAAGAATGGTGTCGCGCCGTTGTATGGGCTACCTCTACGACCGCCCTCGCCCTCATTATCACCATCACCATCACTCACCGAGTTGTTGGTGCTGTATACTTCAATTGAAGTAATGAGGAAAGTTACCTTTGGATGTGCTTCTATTGCCATATCTATGAGAGCAAGTGCCCGCCCAACTTGTGTAAATGTTATTCATTGTAGTTCAATTTCTCAATCTGGCATCGAAAAGGAGCACTTACGTTTGAATTTTTTATTGTTTGTATAGCTTGTTGGTTTCTTAATGGTGGATTGCAAATTTGTTGATTCCAAAATCTAAAGGATCAATTTTGAGAGTGTTTGATGTTGTTTTCGACACCATTAGCTTATCAGAGACAGAAATTGCTAGCATCAACCTTCTAAGACATGGTGGATAGTACATGACTCTACAACTACATGTGTCATTCTAATAGATGTGTTTTTAAACACATGTCTATTGATGGCTTTATTGTTTGGATTTGGCTACAGATACTTCGGAGCTTTCTCATGCTGATATCTTTTGGGTGGACATGGGAAAGTGTGGCTTTCAAAGATGTGTTTGATTTGGGGGCAAACAATTACCTACACTAATAAGTATGCTCTCTTAACAGGCAGCGCTACTGTAGTAGTTGTATTGGTTCAGAAGCAGATGTAGTATGCACAATCACATGGAGTTGGTTAGATAGACAAGAGCTAATGATAGGTTATAGTTTGTGATGACACCTCTTTACTCCTAGCTATAAGTGGGTTTTCCTTGTCAATTTTTTGATGGCCATAATTCACATTGGTGATGGAGCCGCAGTTGGTGATGCATTCAGGAACATCGTCAATGTCAAGTGTGTTGTAAGAGAGGTCCAAGTACTTCAAGTACTAGAGGTTACATAACTCTAAATCTAGGCTGAGAGATTGTTGTGTTGATAAGATTCTATTCATCCACCTCAATTTACATTCATATGTTCGTGTCCTTAATATATGTATTAGTGGTTCTTTCTTGTTAATACATGATTATATTTTTAGGCAAGATTATATACGTATGAGAGCTATGTATTATTGTAGCTATGAGATATGAGATTGTATGAGAACCCTATTGTATGAAAGTTGTCTTATTTGATTATTTGAACATGGTATCAAAGCAAAGGTGAAATCCTTTTAAAGTTGTTGTATGAGAGATCTATTGTCTATCATGACTGTCTAGATTTTCTATTCATTACAATCAATCAAGTGCTAGTTAGCTGTAATAGTTCAAGTGTACGTCTTATTGTAATACAACATCGATAACTATAGTCATATTGAAAGATACCTTAGTACCTAACAAAGCAAAGCTATCAGGATTGTCCAATTTCCATCTTTGAAAATATTTGATAACCCATATAGAAAAGAAAGAGAAGCTTTATTTGTTACTATCTTCCTCTCCTACCTCCACATTAAAAGCTCCCATAGATACAAAAAAAACACAGAGTCAAACAAAGAGAAAGTAGAGCGCCTCATTTATATCATGAGTATGTCTATCAAACCGTCACTTTTGACACAGTTGATAGAGTATCAAGATTTTACTTTTGTGGAACTTCACTATCACCAGATGTTTTGGGGGGGGTCTAGAGGGCCGTTTTGGGCTTGTTCCCAGTATTGTTCTCCAGCAGTTAAAGAACAATTGTTGTCATAATTTAATTTTTTTAAATAAAACAAAAAATATCTTAAAGTAAAAAAAATGATGAAAAAAAAATATTTTATTTTTTGAGTTTTTAACCCCTAAAACCCCGAGGGTGTTTTCTACCCAAAAACACTCAAAACTACCACTTCTATTGTATTCACTTAAGGAAACCAATTTTTTTGTTTTTTGGGGAATTTAACCGTAGGATCTTGTACTTAACTTGTCTGAGATCATGTAGTAAGAATTTCATCAAATCTGAATGTATGGATTGGAAGATATTAGCATTCAAAGTTGAAAAAAAAGTTTTTTTTCAAGAAGATGCTTAAATTGCCCAAAAAACTAAGATTGTCCATAACTTTCTCATCCCTTGTCCAAATAGAATGAATCAAAGCTTCACGTATAGGTAAAAACATAATCTTTTAGGAAAAAAATTCAAAAAAAATTATTTTAACTTTTTGTAATTTTTTTGGGGCTGCCCGAGAATCTCCATTTCTTGCTCTTTGTGCATAACTTTTTCATCCGGCATCCGATTGAAACAAAAACTATATATCCACAAAGCTCTCGCAAAGCTACACAACCTCAAAAAATCTCAAAAAAATTCACTTCAAATTGAGATAATAGGAAGCTACTTGGACTCAAATTGTCCCCCGAGGGGACAAGCGGAGTTTTAGGGGTTTATTTTATATGATGTGGCAATCTCTCTGCCACATCAAGTAGTTGCTGCAGCACAGTTCCAAACAATTCCATAGTCTAGAAACCCTGGGGGAACTCGCAACCCTCCATAAGGGCTGAGAAACATGTAATGAACAAAAGTTGGTAAAAAAAAGACTACATTCAAAATTGAGTGCGGTTCTTTTATCCACAATCCTATACACGCTACTAACAACTGCAATTAACTTTTTTTAGATTTTTCATTGAAATTTTTGAAATTTTAGGGCATGTAATATACCATGGGAAAGGTATTGAAAAATCTAAAGAATCAAGATGTTACATTGGACATTATTATTGACATAAAAACACAAGTTGTTTTCTTGGACATTCACTAAAATTTGTCTCCTAAAATCATGAAAATGTCACATAAAACACAATTCTTCTGGTGAATGTTGATCTACTATTGACTGAATCAGACAGTGATGGTATTTGCAAGCTGCAGGACAAAATAATGAACCGTTGTCGAGTAGAGAGGCCTTGCCTTGAGAAAGCGCCGGGCTTCTAGCTGCAAGAAGACTTGGCCGGGAAATAAAGGGACCCGTGATTCAACAAAAATGTGTATGCATGCTCATAAAATCTTCATAATGCACCATAAACTCCCAATATAATATCACATGCTTGTAGAAAATAGTTGAAGTTGCTCATAAACCGAATAGTTCCCTTCTAGGGAGATCCCGTCACTAAAATGAATGCCACAGCCGCTCCAAAACTCCAAATTGAGAATGAAACATCTCTCTGGAAAGCTAACAACAATATCTACAAACCCTCCAAAATTCAACTCAAACTAACATACTGTCCGACTTTTATAGTCGGTCAAAGTTTTCTCTCTTCAACTCCAAGGCAGCTCACCACTACTCTTCTTCCAAACCCATAACTTTCACATAAAAACTTCAAACTAATCGTGTAATGTCTCTATAGAAATTTAACACAATAATCTACATAAATACTAAGTTTCAACTCAAAATAAGATACTGTCCAACTTTTACAGCCGTTCAAAGTTCTCTTTCTTCAAATTAAAGGCAGCCTCTCACTACTTCGCCTCTAACAATGTAACTTTTGCATCCTAACTCCAAATTAATAGAATGATAGCTCTTTAGAAAGATAACATCTAGATACACACTCTCATAAAATATCAAAGACAAAAAACTTTTCACTCAAAAGTTATGAGCCCTCAAAAATTCTGTCCTCTCGCTCCATTGCAATTATCCATCTTTCACTCCATCAAGCATAACTTCCACACAAAAACTCCAAATTGAGCGAGTGATAGGTTTTTGGAAATCTTAAAACAAGATAAACAAGCTCACAAAATTTCATTACCAAACTCTTTTGTAAAAAAAAGCTATCTCACTCCAAAGTTTTGGTTCCCTTAAGCAAAACTAAGAGGAGGAAGAAGAAGGTCCTCCACCTTATCTTCCACCTCACCCCCCATCCCCTCCACCTAAGCAAAATGCCACATGCCACTAAAGGCCACATGGACCACAATTTGTCCATTAACCACCCCTTTTGCCCTATAACTCTATCCTTATCTCCTACGTGGCGACTACATGGCCTTCAAATCTCTTTTAAAATCCAAAAGAAAGATAAAACAATCTTTATCTTTCCGGTTAACAACTTTTAAAATCTACAAACAAAGTTTAAAATGCTTTCAACTAAAGAAATAAAAGAGCTAATGCCTAATGGTTGTCTAATAGAGGTAAAAAAGGTAGAATCTTCTTCATGTGGATCTTTAGACTCTCTAAAAAACCCTCTAATTTGACAATATTTAGTTGTTTTTACATAGTGTATGTATATACGATGCAACACCACTTTGCAATGACAAACCTAGATGATATTTGTTAGTATTTAGGGGTTGAATTTATCAAATCCAATTATAGCATCTTTCTATCCCAAAGATCATATGCAACTCAAATTCTTAAAGATTCTAACATGCAATCTTGCACACTGGCCTCAATTCTTATGGCTGAAAGTTTGAATCTTGGACCAAAAAAAGACTCTCCTAAAGTGGATATTAGAAACTATTAGAGATTAATTGGCATGTTAATCTATTTGATTAATACAAAGTCAAAAAATTTATATGCCATTGGAATATTAATTAACTATTAAGTAGATTCATACATGATCCTAAGGTACCTCACATGGAAGCAACAAACCACATTCTCAGGTACATTAGATCTATTAACTTTGGAATTTTCTATACAAAATATTGCAATCTATTGATGATTGAGTATACTAACATAGATTGGAAAAATTGCAAAGTAGATAGAAAATCGATCACAAGTTAGATTTTCAAATTGGCAGAAGGTTCCATATCATGGTCATCGAAAAAACAAAATACCATTGCTATATCTTCAACCAATGTAGAAGTTAAAGTGTTGATATTAGAAGAAATCATGGAAGCTATATGGCTATGAACACTATTTCTAAGATTTGTGTTGTCACTCCAAACCCTGTAACATTGCTTTGTGACAACCATGGCACACTCAAGGCAACAAGAATCCCAATTCATCATAAGCAGCTAAAATACATAGAGTTATGGTTACATTTCATTCAAGAGAATGTCATGACAGGAGCAGCTGAGACACTTTACATTTCAAGAAGAGACCAAATAGATGATATATTAATCAAGCCACTAGGAAAGCAATGATTTATAAAGCTTAGATATAAGATGGATATTATTAGTCACGGCTCAATGTTCAAAAGAGAATTAAATCCTAGTACACAAATAAACTTCCGCATCATTTTGAGAGCGGAAAGTCGAAAACTCTTAAATTTAGTCCTACTAAATCTTTGACCTTTTGCTCCCAATCAATCCAACTATGATAAATATTAAGTCTGAAACCAATCACAATGAACTTCATAATATTTATGTGTTTCATCAATCGGCACAAAAATAATTTGTATTTGTCTACTCTTCTAGTATTATCAAAGATTGCTGAAATTCTAATTGCAAGTTACAACAACTAAAACCTGATACTTTGACCACAAGATGTTGATGCACAAATTCAAAACATGTTGAAGTATCATCAACAGTACCGCCAATCAAATCACCTCAAGCTGCAACATTGAGAAGTTCATTGATGAGAAAAAAGGCCAATAAAGCAAAATATTTTAACACTAGAAGAAAAACGTGTCCGCTACAATTGGCTAACAACAACTAAGTGTCCTATGCAACTATCCTGCGACTGTAATCCTCTCTATTTGCACCAAATTTGACAACTAGGTTGTTTAGTCGCGAAGTAGTCGTAGAATGAAGTGTAGGGTTACAAGATTGTAACAGAGTTGGCAATTAGAATTACTGTGAGGTATTCTACATCCAGGTTTTCATCATAGTTGTCAATGTGGACAACTCTACGCATCGTGGAGTCTACTGTGGCAGACCACAATCGCATATTATCTAAATTTGACCACAATTCGACTAGAAAACAACTAGAAAACAACTAGTTTGCGACTAGAAACAACTATAGTTTGACTAAAAAACAACTAGATTACAACTAGAAACAACTAGAATTTATAAATGACAACTCTGTTACATTCTTGTAACCCTACACTATTACAGAGCTTCTCTGTGACTAGATTGCAACTAGAGAATGACTAGAAAACAACTAGAATTTTCTAGAATTCTTTTGGTTGTTTTGTAGTCATTTTCTAGTCGTTTTCTAATTTGTTTCCCGATTATTTGTCTTATAACAATTGTCCCATATGAATTGTCAAGAGTACCATTAGGTTAGACATATAAGACTTGTAAGTTGTTGTATTCTTATGTAATGAACTCCCTTAGTAGAATTTTAAGATTTCTATTAGGTGTAGATTTCTACAATTTGTAGATTTCTACAAATTGTAAAAATCCAAGAATTTTTAAATTACATAATTTCCTAAACCGATGAAATCTTTTAAATTTAAATATCTAAAATCTAAACTAGAATTTAGATTTGTAATATCCAAAATCTACAAATCATTAAGATTAGAATTATAAAATCTACAAATCTACAAGTCGCAAACAAGTTACAAACAAGTCGCAAATGAGTCGCCAACAAGTCGCAATGGAGTCACAGATAAGTCGCCAACAAGTCGCACAACTCATCGATTGAATGACCGATGTTACGTGGCAGCAAGTACACATAAGCGACTACGTCTGAAAAGGCTGTCGACGAAGTTCAAATTATGCTGCCGGATGAAAAACAGATTCATTTCATTTTGCGACTCTAATTTTCCACGCGACTTGTCCACTGCAACTACGGACCTCTAGATTCTCACCTATTGCAAATTAGTCACACAACTCAAAAAGCAGTTGCTCTTTGGAGTCACAGAACCCCTCATTTTCTTCTAGTGTAAGCAAAGAATACCTTTGAAGAGGAGCAAGCTGCCTCACCGCTATCATTGTTAAAGATTGACACCTCCCATTGATGATTTTTGCTCTCCACTTTTATTTTCTATTTTTCTCAATTTATATAGCTTCAAAGGTCAAACTGTTGTATATAACCTAGACTTTGGGTTTTAGTCTTTTGAGCTTATCTCGATGAAGAAAAGTGGTGGCAAGATTCTATTCATTCACCTCAATTTACATTCATCCTTAGTATATGTATCACTGGTGCTCTCTTGTTAATATACAATTATATTTTTAGACAAGATTATGTTTATATGAGAGCTAAGTATTCTTGTAACTATGAAATTATATGAGAGTTCTATTGTATGACAATTGTCTTATTTGAGTGTTCAAATATATTGGACTTGAAATACAACATTTGTAGGCAAATATTATTGGCCAATTTTGAAGGAACGAAGTTTTGGAGGTTGCATTCACTGGCTGTAATTGCCACCAAGTTATCCAAAAATGAGCTCCATTGTAATGGGATCTTATAATTGAAATGGAGGCTCTTAAGCTTCAACGCCTCCAAGTCTTTGAGTTTGGACAAAGTATGGCCCGGCTTGCTGCCAGTGTACCTCCGGTTGCTTGTCAATAGTCCCTCCATGTCTAACGCCACCAAAGCCCCGCTCCAGCATGTAATACCTACTCAAGTGCAGCAGTCGATGGTGGTGTCCTAGTTGGAGAACACTATGCCAATCAAATCACAAAATGCGCTTCAAAACTCAAGTAAGGCTTTTACCATCCTTGATGTGCACGTCGCAGCGCTGCAGTAGGATGTTGTTGTTGCTATTAGGACAATTTGAATGTCACTAAAGGACACCTCTAGCAACAACATCATCCACCATGGTCGAGATATTGGCCAAGTGACCCTTCATATTCTTTAATAAAGTCAAAAGGTCCTAGCTAGTAATAGGATTAACCCTTCATTTTTATCCTATGCGGCTCTCGGCTACAGCCTAAACCCTGCTTGTTCCACTACATAGGATTTAGGTGCTTCAGAGGATCACCCGGCCATTCTCCTAGCAATGGCGTTGAGGTTGCCGATGCTATAGACTACCCTTGCCGCTACTCTTGAACAATAAAACATTAGTAATATGGAAAACCCATTGTACTATTGTTGGCATAAATGCCATATTTAACTATTTTTGGACTTTGTAAAGTCCAAAATTGGTAAAGGGACATCTAAGACAATTGTAGACTTTGACTTCTATGGATTTTATGAATCTAGAAATGATATAGATTTTGGACTAGGTGGTTTGAAAAATGTACAACAGGTTTAGATTTTAGATATCTATGACGTCGGGAGATCTCCCGATGGACAAAGTCCAAAATTTCCTTAAAAGTCCAAAAATAGTTAAATATGGCATAGAATTTTGTGATATGATGTTATAGAAGTGTTATTTATCATTATGTTATTAAGCTGTTAAAGTCATGTGTTGCTTGAATTAATGAATTTATATATGATCTAGTCCCATTTTCAATCTTTTGATGAATTTTCTTTTGAAATGTAATACTCGTTGATTTTCTTCCTTCCAGCAGGGTATCAATATTGATTTCACTTTTGCATTCTATCTATATTTTTTTGTTAAATTATTAGTACCTAATAATGATCAACTCAATATTTGACATCTTGGATTGTACATGCATGGGATGCTTCCAAATCAAGTTGTACAAAAAATAGGAAAGATTTAGATTTAAGCGGTTTTGTAGAATTACTCAAAAATGTGTCATTCTAACAAAACATTTTGAATGTTTTGGAAATTCTTCAATATTTGACCAACAATTTCAGATGCCTTTGGACATTGCTCGCGACAAAAAATTTCACTATAAGTTTTGAATTTAAACCCTAAAACCCCGAGGGTGTTTTCTGCCAAAAACTACTCAAAACTACCACTTCTGCTGTATTCACTTAAAGAAATCAATTCTTTTGTTTTGGGGGGAATTCAACCGTAGGATCTTGTACATAACTTGTCTGAGATCATGTAGTAAATTTTTTTTATCAAACTTGACCGTAAGGATTGGAAGATATTAGCATTCAAAGTTGAACAAAAAGTTTTTTTTCAAGAAGATGCTTAAATTGCCCGAAAAATTAAGATTGTTCATAACTTTCTCATCCCTAGTCCAAATAGAATGAATCAAAGTTTCAAATGAATCATTCTATTTGGACTAATGATGAAAGTAATCAAAATTTTAGATATAGACAAAAATGTAATATTTGAGAAAAAATTAAAAATTAAAAATATTCATTTTTTGTGATTTTTTTGGGCTACCCCTTGAACTACTTTTTAGACTTAGGGTGGCATAACTTTTGCTCCCAAGCACCGATAGAAATAAAAATTATATTCCCTTAAAGATAAAATAATTTCTTATCTTCAAAAAAAATTTCAAAAAATTGTGGCAAAAATTGAAGCACACAAGCCTACCCAAAATTCCAAGAATCCTCCGTAGGAACTTTGGGACTTTAGGGGTTAATTGCTTCTAGATCCAACTTCTAGAGAAACGTGATAGCATATGAAGTATGGTATATTTGAATTATATATCTTCTATACCTTAAACAAGGTTGTTTGTTTTGTTTGTAATGATGAGATCTTCTGAACCGTGTGGATCCTACCATGTTAATTCATAGTGCCATTGGTAAGTCCTCAAGAAGGAGGTATACGCAAACTTTATTTCGTGGCATTCTGACTCATGATAGAAAAGATATTGAATTTTGAAATTAAAAATTAATTAAAAAATTAATTTTTATTTATTTACTAGATTGTGGCAACAGCATAGGACATACTAGTTAGAATTTTAATATATTATGTAGGCAATTACCCTACATAAAGTTGTTTTTTAACTCAATTTTGAAAATTTCCAAATAAAAAAAAAATATTAGAATACATATTCCCAATGAGAATAAACCACCACTGGAATTTATAGCTTAATTTTTTTATCAAAGTTATAAGCAAATTTAGAATTTTCTTTCATCATGTATGTGTACCCAACCTTTAGCTTTATAATTTTTTTCAAAGATGAATGTAAATATTATATTTAATTAAAAAAATTCCTAAGTATATATTTTCAACCTATTTTGTATTATGTTGGTTAAATTGCACAAATTATAGTGTACAAGTTTTATTAGTTTTAAAAAAAAATTGAAAATCTAAACTTTGCTTTCTATAAAGGTCATTATAATCTAGTTTTTGAAGTTTAAGAACATAGATCTTACAATTGGTAGAGGTTTTTATTTTAAGATTCTAGAAAGATATACTTGAAAGAAAAAATATTATTAAAGATTTTAGCTTTACTTTTACTAAAAGTATAATTTATAAATAGTATTGGGCCTCAAATAAAACACCAACAACATTAGGGATTAAGTCATTTTTGTATTATGAGTAAAAAGTAAAAATTAAGTTAATCAACACTAATCAAATTGTAAAATATAATAAACAATGATCAATTTAATTAATCAAATATTTATAAATTTCTTATTGATTATCAATATTTTTGCAATTTTTTCTTCACTAATACAATGTAAACATGAAAAAATAATTTTTAGTCTAAAAATAGACAATTCCTACCATTTAACCTTGAAATGCCTAGCCTATAACCACATAATTGGAGGTCAAATTCCACCATTTTTGTATGCTCTTTTAGTTATAATTTTTAGTTAGAAACCCCTATTTTTGTTTTCTTTGGACAATACATGATATTTTGTTCCTAAGTATGAGTATAGATAGCTCATAAATGACTTTAAAATAATTACTTAAGTGTAAAACAAGATGGAGAGATCATTGAAGTAATTGAACATCATTGAAATAAAATCTAAGAGTAAAAATTAAAAAAAGTCAATAAATGAACAATCATCATGTCACTTGGGAGGGGGTTGACCGTTTTTTGGAAGGACTATAAATAGGAGTAAAATTTTTAATTTAATTTAATTTTTCTTTAAGACTCACTCATGTATGTAAGTTTTATATTAACATATATTATATATTCTTGTGCTTACCTTGCATGCCTAGTTCTTGTTGCATAAATATACTTGTAAAAGTCTAGAGGGCTAAGGTTGACCTTGACTTTGGTGAATATTTTTGCTAGTGAATTTTGGTAGTGTTAAGAGACTGTCTAAAACTGTTATTGGTACTTGTACAGCTAGCAATTGTTTGCCAAAAGTTGCAATTATTGGAATTTGTTTAGGGTTGTATTTGTGTTGGGGTTTGAAGAATGGATAGCAAGGGCAGGTGCATGAGAAATAAACAAGTGGTAAGGTAGTGATTGCATTTGACAGTGGTGGATTGAAAATTTGCAAGTAAAGACAAAAAAGACTAGGATTGTAACAAGTAGTCGGATTTTCATAGGGATAGTGGCAGAGATTTATTTTTGGAGGATTGCATGCTTTTGATGTGTGGTTGCAAAGTTAAATTTATCATACATATGCTAAAGACATGGCAATTGCACGTGGTTTTTGTTGTGCAGCTTGCAATTCAGCTTTGTGTTGAGTGGAAGATTGTGATAGATGTGTGTAACAAGTTTGTGGGAGGAAAATGCAAAAATAAGATTGATTGAGATTTCTGAATTTGGTGGTTTGAAAACAAGTTAATTTCTTGTATTTGAGTTCAATTGCCTAATTCTTGTTACTACAAAGAGCTACTGATTTCACAAGAAATAGTGCATTCCAAGGTCTAATTTTTAATGTTGATTTGTGAGTTGAGGCTTTGAGGATTTATGATCTACTTTGTAGGGTAAGATCTAAATAATATTTTGTAATTTTTTTTGAGGAATCAAAGGGTTTTTTTAAAGGTGCAACTTAAATGATAAGCATACAAAATTATTGTTATGCATAGATAGCTTTCTAGGCTTCTTTCATTATTGTTCATGTTAAATTGGTAGTTGAATGGTTAGGGAACTGGATAGGCAAGTATTGTATTTAGAATATATAAGAGTGTTTGGCCATAAAAGGTATTTTTATTGTTTGTTTGTGAAAACATTTGTCCCTATTGTGTTGAAAAATGATGAGATAACATTGCAACCACTTCTTCTAGGAGTGGTATGGATTTTCATAATGTTGTTATTACACTTTTGTAATTTGTACAGTAGAATAATTGAAGTAGACACAAAATTGTTAGGCATTATGCATTAAATGCAACATTGATAGAATCCTTCCAAAAAATGATTGGATAAAATTGAACTAAATTTTAAAAGATAATAATTAAAAACTATATTTGTATGCTATTTTGAAATACTATCTTAGCAATTTGATTAGGTGATAGTGCATACATCTTCATAATGAATTGACACCAAACTTGAACTATAACTATTGTCTTGTAGTCTTAAATTTATTTTTTGGCTGATTGGTTTTTTTTCATCTCTATTTGTAAATTTAGCCAATCGAGAGAGTAGTTTAGGGGCTTATTATTATTAGTTACAAATTGAGATTAGATTTCAAGTGAATTGAGATATAAAAAGATTTAGATGCCAATCGGTCGTTATGATGTTTGGAAAGCCTAGATTTATAGGCTGGTATTTTCCAATTGTGGGTTCAGTTGACCTCAGTGTAGTAGGGACTTCTTCCAATCGCCGAAAATAAAACAATTGTGATTTTTTTGTATTTGCTTTGTGATTAATATAAAAAAGTGTTTGCAATTGTGTGAGTTTAATGATGAGTGGTTGTGTATATATAAGTTTGATTGGAGTGGATTCATTAATGTGTATGTTGTATTGGTCCGTAAGTGATTTGAATATGTGTGATTAATTGGAGATGTGTGGATGTGTAAGTAATCAATTGAAATTGAAATAATGTTATGAATGAGTGAGTGAAATTGGATGAGAACCTATATAATTTGTGTGTAAAAGATGATGTAGTAAAATAGCCAATTGTGGAAATGATATGGAATTGTGAATTATATTGTGAATAAATGAGTGAATGTGAATTACCAATTGAAGGATTTGATTTGAGTTAATATTGTGACAAGAGACTAGGAGTGTTTGTGGAATTTGATTGAATAATAAGAGTATAGCAATTGTAGAGAAATTCTTGTGAAGTGTTTGGAGGATTAATGTGGAATTTAAATTAATTTAAATTGTGAGATTAATGTTGTGAGAGAATATATGTGAAGCCATTGGAGTTTACTTTGAGAGGTAATAAATTGAGATGAAACGAATTATGAGATGAGGGCCAATTAGGATTACTAGTGTAATTTAAAGAGCATGTTGTTGAAGCACCGATTGGGAAAAGATGATGATGTGGGTGAGTACTAAGCATTAAAAGAAGATTAATTGGATTTTAAAGCTTGGTGTTGGTGATTATTTATTGGAACAAAAGTCAATTGAAGTTGTGCAAAACTAGAGAAAGCTACAAGTTTATAAAATAAATAATTGTAATAAGTAGTTCTATAACTATAGTACGTTGATATATAATACGAGAAATACAAATTCACAATCTTGCAATTTACAATCTATAGGGTAAATTTTAGAATCTAATTTGAAATATCTTACCTCCTACAGTTCAAATCATAGGTGTTTTAATTTTACTAGAAAAATTATTCATAAATCCATCTACAATTTCAAATAATTGTCTTTAATGAATAGAACACTAGAAAGGACTAGAATAGCATCCACCTTATCATGTAGTCAATAGCATCAGTAAAACCAACATGTAATTCTAAATTCTAATGCTACTTAAAAAGTGACTTGAGTCACATAACGGTAGACTAATTAACTTCCTTGTTGAAGAGCCCTATATTAGTAATCATGAGTTTTGTGAGATAAAACAAAATCTAAACTACAACTTCTATTCAGTAACTATATGTAAATGAAGTTTTTATTTTTATTTTAGAAATGAAAATATATGTCTTCTTTGTTTTTTATTTATTTTTATTTATTTATGGAATGAGAATTTTTTGAGAATTTTTTAAGGAAAAGTGAAGAAAAATAATAGAAAATAGAAAATTGTCTTGAAGAATTTGAATTTTTTTGCCATATGTGTATATTATAGTGAAGAATACCATAATGATTATACAACTTTCATATCATTCTATAATTAGAATACAATAGACATTGAAAATACATTCCAAGTTCAAGTTGCAAGTAAATATTCAATTTTAGGAATTTTGCAAAATTCAAATTGAAGTAGAAACTAGAGTAGATGAACTTCATTTCATTATTTGGGCTCAAACTCAAAGAATGTCATTTTTATAGAGAAATTTTAGCTCTAAATCAAAAAGCAACAATTACCTAAAATACACTAAAATAGCACATTTTGTGATTTATTTATTTTGTTAACTTCTCATTTATATGAATACAAACACTAGAAAGATTTCAAACTCAATTACATAGTCCTTGTAACCCACCATGAAAGGTCAACAAGAAAAAATTGGATGAAAAATTGCTTCTAGTTTTGTTTAGTTCATTTAATTGTCATCCAAATGCCATGAATTAGCATCTTTGGTGTTCTACAATTAAAAATTAAATGGGGGTACTATTCTATAGTCTATACAAGAATATTGTCTCGTTTAATTTGTGTATTCCAACCTATATCAAACATTGATATAATAGATAAACCATGGATAAGTGAATTTGCATATGATTAAAGTTACATTTTAGTGCATAGTTACATAAAGTTAGTGTTACATGCACAATCTTTCAGCTCATATCAACAACATATCCAACATAACACCATGTTTGAAATCAAATGAAATGCCTTAACAACAAAATAAGGGGTTGAAATTCTTTCCAAAGAAATCTAAAACTAATCTTTTAAAGATTCAAGGTTTGAAACTAAACCAAAACATTAGTGATATGTAAAAAAAGAAGTTGTCTCTCATCTACACCCACAATCTACAATAACTAGATTCATTCAACAAATCCCTTACATTTTAATGCTTCATCTAAATTTTCAATAATCACTACCACTTTATTTCAATTCGTCAATTTTATTTTGATTCTTTGAAATGTAGTCGTCACAAATCCAAGCTATAGATACATTTGTTCTTCTATATCTAACCTCATTCAATTTAAATTTCTCACAAAATTGTATAGCTTACTTTCACATTTGGACTTTAAAAAATCTCTCAACCACCTGTGAGCCCTTGATCTGTTGTCAAATGAGACGAAGGGTTGATTTCTCAAGTTAGTTGACAATAATTCCAAAGTTGCAGTAGGAATTTGATTTTCTAGGATATCATGTGTGTCAAGAATAAAGGCTGCAAAAACACCAACATCACCAACATTGGGAACCATCCCACAAACAATATGTGTAATGATCTTGGTCAATATGGTGGCTATCTTCAACCCCAATTTAACATGGCAAGGGATGCCTTTGTGTGATTCAACTAAAAATTGATGGCACAACCTTCTTGGTTTGCAATCCTTGTATAATTTCATATATGAGGTGAAGGTCAATAATTTTTTTTCTCAGCTTCACTAGGATAGCCAACTTTAAAAATTGTGATTGTTGCAATTCCATAAAAGAATGCTACCAAATCACCAATCCTAGCCTATATACTTTGTGCAATAGTTCTCATTGCATCTTTTTGATGCCATGTTCCAAATGTTGTATCATTTGAAAAACATTATTCAATTTTGACATTATCTTTGTGTGATATTTATGTTGGACTCTTATGTTGTTGTCTAATTTGTCTTCCAAAGTCCCGTTTATAAGTTTTCAATTTGTTTGTCAAAGTGGATAGGTCAATAAGTTCTCTTCTCATTGTTGTAGTTGGATTGATCATTTTGGGTTATAGTTCCCAAAGACTGGATTGTCCTGTCATAATCTTGTAAGTCTCATAATTGCTTCTTCAAAAGATTTTTCCATACCAAGCCTATGAACACTAATTTTCAAAGTTTGTATGGAAATTATTATTTCAGTATGAAAACGATTCATGTTTGAAGTTTCAAAAGTCCATACAATGTGAATGCAAAAGTATATTGGATCCTAAAAAGTGGTTATTGAACATTTGAAGTGGTAATTCACAGGAATAGCCATAGACAGTTAAAAGTAAAGGGATGCCAGTAATGAGGTTTCAAGTATAAATAGTTAGAAGGTTTTCTTGTTAAGAAAGTAGTTGGTGTAGTCTAGCCTCCCTTAAGTGTTTGTTTTCTATGAGCTTTTTCTGTGCACATTTTAATGAACAATTTCATGTGTTTATTTTTTCACAATTCAATTTATGTGATTATAAATTGTATTGTGATGTATCAAGTGTATTTTTGTACAAATTTGTAATCAATGAAGTATTTTCAAATGATTGGTATTGTTGTCATCACTCTTAGAGGTCTATTGCATCTCATCTTGATTCTTAGAGTTTGCTTGTGTCAGGAAGCCCCAACGAGAACATTCCTATCAAATTTAGCTTTTGTGAACAAATATTTCTCAACCCCAAAGTTCAATTTCATGCATGTTGTTGCCACCTTGCCATCTACCTCTAATAAAAAAATCCAACAAGCAACCTAAATGGTAATTGGTAACGAGACAAGAGTAATAAATGACTACATTTATTTCAAAGACCATTTGCTCCACATGGCCATTCAAATTGTGTATACAAATCTTAGAGAATCCGACTGAGATGATTCTGAGGGTCATGCATGCTCATGCAATGTCTTTGTTTTCTTTTGATTTATACAAACATAGCTATACTTTTCTTCTCACAAGTGTGGTTATATATATATTGCAATGGTAGTGTCTTTTCAATTTGAAATGTCTATTTGAAGCACCTTTCTCTTTCAACATGGTTCTTCCTTCTAAAGGCTATTTTTGTCTTGCTCTTGATAACTAGTATATATAATTTTGTAGGTGACTCTCTAGGGCCCACATGTCTTGTTAAATTTTATAGGTTGATTTTTATTCAACCTGACAATGGATGTGATTGAGTAAAGTCACACACTATAGAGCTAATTAAATAATAGAATAAATAAAAAAGGTTATGAAAATTGAATATGAAATTTAAAATTATGGATTGACTATTGATTTAAAAGCAATCATACAATAACAGACTAATAGTTTGCCTTATACAATTTCCACAACCAAAATAAAAGTATTAAAAATAATATTTCTAATTTATAAAAAATTCAAAAAATCAATATCGTTCATGTACGAAGGAATGCAAGTGCTTTGTTGCAGTGTGAGAGGTTGTATTCTTGATACAAATAAAAATAAAAAGTTTTATGCTCATGGCATTTAGACATGCAATGTGAAAGTTATGGTTTTTTTAAGAATAAAAGATAATTTAATTAAAGAATGTATTTATAAATAATTCAAAAATTCATAATTTTCACACGATATGTCCAAACGCCACAAAACAAAATCCGTACACCCTCTTTGCAGAAAGCTTTCCAACAGTACCAAGTATGTGGTTGGAGAACTCATAGTTTCTTAGATCTCACTGTATCAAATAAATAAACAAAACCAATCAAACAAACAACCTAATTTAAGGCATATTCCAATTTTTTCATACTTGGAAGTGAATCTTAATATCCTTTATAAGGAAAAAGTGCTACTTTTCTTGTAATACATTCTCTTGTTCGAGCACGTTCAGTACGTAAACTAATAGCACTTCATATGGAAAGCAAAAAAATTAAAAGTCAAATGAGTCTTAACAAAAAAAGTTGAACCCTTTTGAATTGATCAATGAGTTAGGTATAAGACTTTTTCATTAACATTGTGGAAAATATGAAGGTATGATTTGATGTTATTCCCAAATTGTTCATCATGTATTAAAACACTTGCAGAATGAAACCTATGGCTTTTTTTAGTTTTTATGTATGCAAATTATTATGGCACCTACTTTGTAAGGGTGAAAGTGCTACTTTTTTTTGGAAGTGGTTGTGAAGTGAATTTTATTTCACATTTTATTCAAGTGGAATCTTGGATTAATCGTGAATTAGCTCTGAAGCGTTTCGTTTAAGTCTCAAATCTTGGTTGTAATTTTCAGTCATACATTTTTTATAGTGCGGATGTCCATCATAGAATCTCTTTGCCCTTAATATAATTGTGGTGTTAGAAGTTGCAGTCCTAGTATGAGAGGACTTTGTTTTGTGGCATGTGGATTGTAGTGTAAATCGTTGGAATCTGATTCTATTCAATCAAATCCAGGTTCGAACACCAGGGATTGAGCTATGTAAGGCTAGCGTAATGTGCTCAAAGGTCACAATGTACAAATTTGCAAAATCCAGAGTCTTATTCACACTTAGTCCCACTAAAAACCCAAGATACAACTCATGTTGTCCATTAATAGATGCTATTGACGGATGTATGCAGTTGCAGTCATGTCTAGTATGCTGCTGGCTTGTGACAATAGTTCTGGGACAATAGTTCAATGTGGACTGACTTGTGTATGGATGCAATGTAGGACTTAGACTTTAGTACAGCTCACTATAGTACTTTGAAAATAGTACAACTATATGTATTTAATATTTCAAAACAAATTAGAGTTAAGGGTTTAGAAAGGCTTACAATAAGTCACCCCAAGGCTCTAGGACAATATGGCCAAAACACGTGCAAATCAGTATGCTCTACCTAAAATCCACATAGAACTCCACTTACAACATGTATATGCAATTTTCAATACAACACTCTAATAACATTGATGCAAAATAAATAACAAAAGTCTAACTCTAATTCTAACTCCCAAATGGATTGATTCCAAACTACACTAAAGACGATATTTAGTGTTGAGTGACATTTAGTGTTTTTACCCCCCTACTAGCTACAACACTAAATCTGAACTTGTCCACAATTAGAGTTAGACTTGAATGTGCCGGCTGCAAACTTCAGAGCCTTGTAACTTTTGCAAAAATTCTTCAAATAAGGAAAATGAGATGTTTTTCGGCATCTACAAAAACTGTAGATGTCGAAAAACATCTCATTTTCCTGATTTGAAGAATTTTTGCAAAAGTTACAAGGCTCTGAAGTTTGCAGCCGCCTAGCCCTAATCGGTCCGATTCTGTCCGTGAACAGTGATATTCCGTCTGATATGACAACTCTGGTTCACATTTAGTGTTTGAATTGACATTTAATGTTACTTACTTTCATAGGGTAATTGGCTTTTAGTGTATGCCTTCGTATTTAGTGTACAAGACACTAAATATCATCTTTAGTGTAGTGGTACGGCCCAAGGGCCGTTTGAAAACTTTGAGCCTTTATTTCAGTTTGTTTTTGGTCAAATAATTAGTACAAAACGTCCAAAAGTTTATACCCTGCCCAAAACCAAGGGTATAAACCTTAAGACCGTGATCCCGGTTATCAACTAGGACCAAACGGATATCAACCAGAGATGGACGGATATCAATCTCCAATCGGGTACCAATCGGAAGATTGGACCGGGTATCAAAAGAGATACCGATCGGGGTATCAACCGCGAAGGGACGGGTATCAGGGGTCGGGGCGGGTCGGTGAGTCCACCGCAGGCACCTGTCTACCGGCGTCGCTCTGTCCTTCTGGTCGCGCCTGCGCCTCACCAAATCTTCTCCGACGGTGTCCAATTCTTGATCGATTTGGAAAATTTCTAATCGGTCTACTCTCGCTTGTTCAATTCCTCCCTCGTAGACACACCAATGTCAAGAAATTTTTGGAAATTTCAAATTTCGAACTTTCCTACGATCAAACACCTAACTGTGATTCTTGTGCGCCTGTAAATTCTCGTTCAATCTCGCATTTCAATCTCTCAACTCATGTCCAATCTCCCCGTAAGCAATTTGAGAGGAAATTTTTCAAAATCTCCATGAATCAGTGTTGCAGAAGCACCTGCTACAAGCTCCAAATCCCTAATTCGGCCAGACACACTGCTTGTGATACCGATTTTGGAAACCTGATTGACACTGAAATTCTTGAGGCTCACACGTTCACGTAATGCACTTTGACAAACTCTCAATCTCCTGCAATTAATCTGCTGCAAATTTTGGTGCGGTACCTCCAAGGCCAGAAATTAGAAATCTCACCAATCAATCAGCATGTACTTGCTATCAGATCTTTGTTTTAGCATCGCTCCCAAATTAGCAAACTTCCCCAATACAAATTGTGAATCTGTCGGTTGCATGACACACTAGATGCTCAAATCTCAATAATTTTTACATCAGCACACTCAGGACAAAGTTCCAGACATCTGATTACAGCACTCAAAAATACACCACTATACACACACAATACACAAACAAAAGCACCAATGTATTACAAACAGCACATAATTACAGGCACAACTGCGCAAGTACGCACAAGGGAATATGAAAATTTGCACGGGGAGGAGAGGAAGAAATGAGAGGAGAGAGAGGGATTTAAGTTCAGGGAGGGGGGAGATCAGAAGCTGGAAGAATCACGCGGGGATCGCACAGCACTGCTTCACGATCGCACCTCCCCAAACCCTAACTTTCTCCCCTTTTCCTTATCTTTATTGTTTCTTTTTTTTTTTCTTTTCTAATTACTAAATTCTTTTTCTAATTACTTTTTACTTAACCCATTTCATACAAAAAAGGTAAAATAAAGCCCTATTTACACTAAATACTAGAAATAGAATAGAATAATATATATAAAGTTCATAAAAAGCTAAAAAAGTAGTTTTAAAAGCTAAAAAAACTAGACTACATGGACATGCAATGTGAAAGTTATGTTTTTTCCAAAATAAAAGATAATTTAGTTCAATTTTTAATTTAAAAATAATTCAAAAATCCATAACTTTCAAATTCTACATCGAAATGCCATGAAACAAAGTTTGTACACCCCTCCTTGCAGAGAGCTTTTCAACAATACCAAGAATATAGCTAGAGGATTCACGGATTCTTAAATCTCATTGTAACAAACAAATAAACAAAACAAAACAAAACAAAACAACCTAGTTTAAGGTATATATTGTCATGAGTGATGCGCATCAAGAAAATACTATTTCAGAATATTGTGGTGCTTTTCAATTTATTCATAGTACATGACATTTGCATGGAATTGCATTCATAGTCTACTAATTGATTGATGTACCTACAAATTTTTCTTATAAATTGTGTATGAACAGTTTAGTACTAGAATTACTTTTTAAATTCATTAACGCATTATTTTATACATAAAAAATCATTTATCTATGTGTGATCTTGACTATCCAAAACTCTAGCTCATTTGAGTCTTCCCCCCTCCTAAATTCCATCTTATTATATTATTTTTTCAATTATTTGGTTGTTATTTTCCTTACTACAAGGCTTCCTAGTAAAGTGTTCACCTTGTCATAGCCAATGTCTAAACCTTCACATAGCCAATGCCCAAACCTTGACCTCAATTCTAGTTAAGTGTTGCTTCTACAATATGTTTTATAACCTCCACTTCTAAGTCTTTTACATGAACACGTTGATTTTTGCAATCTTTGCAATTAACCAACTTTTGCACATACATAGGGTGCAAAATGAACTAATTAAGGTGGACTTTGGGACAACCTAATGTGGAATCTTCTTAAAGATATTTGATGAGTTTAACAATTCCGCTTTTAAGGAATTCGAACATTTAGTCTTGACATTGATGGGATCATATAAGGATGTCAACATCACCACGATGGAATTAAAGAATGACTTCAATGCTATCATTTATAAACCTATTAACATCTCAAAAGACCTTGGAAGTATCTTGAGCATTCTTGCTTTGGAGCTTTTTGCAGAAAAAAGCTTAAACAACATATCAATAAATTAATAGCATTTCATGAAGATGAATTAAACTCATTGTAAAATTCCATTGATTCCTTTTATAGTAATAAAATGTCACATAAAAATCAAAATAGAATATAATATAATTAAATGCAGCATATTATCATTGAAAATAAACATTAAGATTTCATTACCATTTGCGATTGGCAATAAATGTTTCATTTCACAAAATTTTATTGGGCTTATAACTCTAATTGTACATTGATTGGATTATTGTAAATGCACAAAAATAGAGTACACTAAATCAACATGGAAATCATATTGATTTTGTTTTTTCTACAATAGTATAGAATCATAAATAATACTTGAAGTCATATGAGTTTCATCAATCAACATTATTTTAATTTCATCTTTGCAAGTCAATCTTCTCCTAACATAGGTGAAGCTTGTTGATTCATCTTTGATGACCAACTTAAACTTTTGTATTTGTCACTCAAAGTCGATGGAATCATCATCTTACTCATATCATCTTTGTAGTTTGATCATCACGCCCAAGATGTCATCAAATTGCTTCTCCATGTCTCCTTGGCCTTTAATAACATTCAATATCAAATGCTCCATATGATTCCATTTGCCAAAACCATCTCCAATTAATAATCCATAATTGTATAGGAATTCTTTGGTGATATGGTGACAAAACCAATGGGTATTGGTAATGACCACTCTTGCTTTTTCATTGTAGATGATGTGCCCTCCATTATTTAACAATATAGCTACAAACTCCTTCTATCATTTAGCAAGTTCATTGCCGACATCATTCAACATCTCCACTTCTTTGTAAATGCCTTCACAAAATTCCTCTTACTTCAACAACAGTTGTCTTTACTTTTCTGGATTCTACAATGCCACCAAACATTGCACTTCTTTGCATGCCCTTATGGTTTGGGGCAATCTCTCCAACAATCGCTTCAAGTGGAATTAGATGAAATCAAACACACCACGAGCATGAGACTATATTTCTACCACTTACCTTGAATACAAACTCATATTTGCCAAACTCAAAGACCTCGTTGAATTGAGATTTCAATTCCAAAACCACATTACCAATGCAACTTGCAAATATAGTATCATCCATTCAATGGTCAAGTGTGTCATCACTATGGACACATGTGGATGAAAGGAAAGCAATTGTCTTATATTAGAAGCAATGAACCGCAACCAAGATTCAAGTTCAATTTTGATGTTTGATAGGCTTTTATTTTTTGAAGAAGTCAATTGCTTGATGGGATTGCACATGAACAAGAACTATGAACAACTTCCATCAAAGAATAGATTTGACATCACTAACTTATGAAAAGAATGATAATTGGTTTGACTAGCCATGTCCCAAATGGTGATGCTTATGCCATTACATCATACATTGTCAACCTCAATACCATGCGTATGTTTAAGGAATATATCTTGTATCGGCAATTTGGGAGCATTCAACACTTTGAATGTGCTCCTTATTTTGTCTTGAATCCTTATATAGTTTCAAACTTCATCTTTTCTTTGAAATTCATTCAATTGCTTCATAGACATACACAATTTTGTTTTACCTATAGTAAAGTCAAATTAGGTTAGGCTAATATACATTTTCATATCAAACTCATGCATTCATTACATGCAATTAAAGATGTTGAATTACTAGCAAGAATATTTTTGATGACCACAATATTGATTAAAATATTGAATACCACAGAAATCTTGAATCATTTTCTTATTTAAGTTTTGACATTTGAACTCTAGGATCACTTTGTTCATTTGGTAGAACACACACTCTTAAAATTTTAGTGTAAATTTTGTCCTTAGATGCAGCGAAATCTCATAATTGAATATTGAAATAAACCTTATATTTAAGCCTTTGCAAGCATTCAAGTTTCGTTTTTAAACTTCTACTCAAACTTTCATGTAAAAACACCAGGACTATACAAATACCTAAAGATGATTTCACAATACACTCAATAATACCTTTCAACAACAAGTTGGAGAGATGAAATAATGATATTCTACATAAATTAAAGTAATAGTTGTAATATGTAATAAATATATTAATAAGTTTTTAATTGTGTATATAAACTTTCAAAAATTGATTTTTCAGTAACATTTTATGTTGGTATTTTTGCTAAAAGATGTGATCTTTTACAACATATTAACAAAAATTGAACGATTCAAAAGTTTTATATATGTATTCAAATCTAATCGATTACATCAATTTATCTAAAATATAATAAATGTTTATAATAGTTTGTGCTAATCAATATAAAATGAAATTTCAGACAATTATCAAAATTCAAATAGTAAAACCACAAATTATATGTTTGTAAATCTTCAAATTAAAATTGGTATATATATATAGAGAGAGAGAGAGAATTATAACATAATTGTATAATTATATCATTTGTATTCATGATATATAATGTAATTTTTTATGGAGATATTTTTTTAATGGTCTAGTGCAATTTTGTGTGGTTCAATTTCAAAAGAAAGTTTGATTTCCCTTTTTGTTCATTGCACTAGAAAATGTCTACTTTTGACCTATAATAAAGTAGAATGAGGTCTATGAAAACAAACCTTTAGTCCTGTAGGAGTTAATCTTGTCGGTCTATCCTAGGAATTTAAATAATGGCTTTTATGGAGATTTTCAATAAAAATTTATGTACTAAAAAGACATGTATTTTTAATACATTTTTATTGAAAATCTCTATAAAGAACATTATTTAATATCTTATCTCTAGGACTATACTTAAAAACACACTTAAAACACCCCTTTCTCTTGTAGTGAATTGCCAACATAGATCAATGAATATTCAGTGGGGAATTAAAAATCCCTAAGTACCATAAATGTCTACTATTTGTTGAAGTCTGTTTGGTTGGGACTTGGGAAGCAGTTACCCTAGGATGCACTTTGGAGCTTCTTAGGGCCTCATATTTGGATTCCAAAGGCTTCAAGTTTGAATCCCCAAAGCCTCAAGTTTGGGTCAAAGTTTTTAATTTTAAATGAACTTGCTTTTTCTATATACTAAAAATTAATTAATTAATTAATTAATTACAATTAAATTAAATTAAATTAAAAAAATTAAATTAAAAAAATATATAAATATATATTTATTTATTTATTTGTCAAAGATATCATACTAAATCCAAAACTAAATCATGTTTAATGTGTACATTAATCTTAAAAAATATTCCATTTAAAAATAAAATTGTCCATAACTTTTTCATTACTAATCCAAATAGAATGAATCAAAGTTTCAAATGTAGACAAAAATGTAATATTGTAGGAAAAAAATATTTTAGACAAAAAGTTTAATATTTTGTGATTTTTTGTACTACATGTCAAGTTTAGTTCTAGGCTTTAATTTTGTGATATAGCTTTTGCTCCTATGTACCAACTAAAATAAAATATATATGTCACAAATCTAATTAATTTTTCTATCCCATGAAAAAATTTCTATCTTATGATAATTGATAAAGAGTACACCTTAAAAACTAAATTTTCAATCTTAAATTGATTTTTTAATATTTTATCTTCAAATGAATTTGCTTTCATTTTAAGATAATTTTCTTTTATTTAAGAAAAAAAGGAAAGCAAAATTATCTTTCTTTTTCTTCAAATTGAAGCTTGAGATTTACTTTAAGCTTACTTGTCTTTTTTTTAAGTTGAATTTTGAGTTGTACTTTAAGAATTAAGATAGCTTGCTTACACAAATAAAATTAGATGTATATAAATATATGTTTAATTTCAAACCTAATTGTGCATTGATATTTAATTAAAATATACATTAAAATATACATGTGTCTGTGTTTAAGTATACATCTTATGTATAGTTTTTATCTCAATTTTAAAGTTGTATTCTTTAATTCTACAAATCATTTGCATAATCTATATATTTGATTTTAAAAATTTGCACAATGGCATTAGAAATAGAAAGAAAAAAGCCTAGGAAACAAAGGCAACAAGTTATAAGAGTTCAATACTTATCATCAAAATTTATAATTGAATTAACATTTGATGAAGGCTTAGGCGTTGGATGTAGAAATGAAGGCCATATCAATTTAAGATTTGAAAATTGTATGTTTTGCCATGTTCAAAGACATTAAAGTGTGACTATTTAAAAAAAATCTTTGATGAAAAACCTTCCAACAAAAATGAAATAGAAGTTTGTAAGAAACAACAACATTTCATAGCGGGATGTCACAAAGTTTGTTCAATTTGCATAGATCATCAAAATATGCAAGAATATACTTGTATTAATGCAATGAGTGTGAAGAAGAAGGTATAAATGATTTTTCCTATTGTAATGAACTCATGAATATGCGGTTGTGCACAACTTTTAAGATTTGTAATTTTAAAGAATTTCATGATATTTATAAAGGATTTCAATCTCATATAATACAAAAGAATGAAGAAAATTTAAGGAAAAAAATGAAGTCTACACCATTTATGGTTCTTCAATGCAAATTCAAATCTAAAGGATTTGGAGAATCATAAATCTTAAGACAATTTGGGATTAAAGAAGATATGTGTGTTATGATATGTTTTTCTAATGTTCCAAATAAATATAAAAAAGGAGACAACAAAAGAAAAGAAAAATTACAAAGTAGCTTATCATTGCCTATTTGGAAAGATGGAACATATTCTAAAGTATGGAAAACCTACTACTCATCTAATTTAATTTGATCAAATCACAAAATGAACCTCTATTGATTTTGAATGGTAGCTATGTCATAGAAGATAATATATTGGATTTAAAAAAAAATACTTTTGAAATGATTTTAATGATTTATCATCCTCAATTGTGGAAAGATTATGCATACAAAACAATAGTGAATGAAGTCAATAATTATTATCTAACATTTCCATATAAGGCCAAACAAAATTAATAAAATCCAAAGAGGAGACAATATCCTTCAATATGTCATGGTTATAGTGCACATGGAGGAAAATCCTCCAAAGGATGTGTATTCTAAAAGTAAATTAGATGATGAAATTCAAATGAGTTATAGAGCAATTGGAGACAATATTTCATCATCCATTTGGAAGCATTTACCAAAGTTTGGCACTAGAGTACAAGAATTTTTTGAAAAACAATTTTATCCAATAAATTGTATACCCATTGGATTAGAGGGATATAAAACACAAGTGCATCAAGTACATGTGTCTAAATTTTTTTATATTAAGCCACATATTGATCCTCCCAACATGGAGGCTTCATTCATTACATGGTTTCTTAAAGCTACACTTAAAGGAGGATTATTTGGAGTATTTCAACATTGTTTAAAATTTGACAATGATAATGGTGCCAGAATATTTATAAGAAGTAAGAGTATAATGCATGGTACTTTATCATTTCATAGTACTTCTTTAAATTATTTTAAAATAGATGTTGCCCTAGTAAATAAGACATGGTTACACACAAGATTGCAAAATCAATTAAAAGAAGGAACTTCTTTAACTTTTAAAAATAATGAGTGGTATTTAGAAAACTTTGACAATGATGAAAATTCAAAGAGAACTTGAGTTAGATCATGTTGTTAGTTCAAAGTGAAGTTTAGTTAAATCATCACTAGAAGAAATCCGTGTTTTTTTTACACATTTTTTGTGACAACCACTTGTTTTTATGTTGTATTTGATGTTACAACTAACACCTTGATGCTATGTCTAATGTCAATGTTGACATAAAAACATGTGGATGTCATCAAAAATGCGTCATAAAAAACATGGATTTCTTCTAGTGCATGTCATATATTTTGTACTTTGTTGCTAGCAACTAAAATGGAATTCAAAGCTTCAATTAAATTCAATAAGATGGTTGCAACATATGTTTTTGTTTCCTAATATTTTTCTAATAGTAATGTGATTGAATATACCTATCTGTGCTTTTCAAGGTGAATAACATTGATCTACATGTCTACTATTATCAAATAGATGTCAAACTTGACATTCTTTTGTACTAATGCTTGCCTTCATTTTGAATCCATATGCCTACAAGCATCTACTCATATGAATTCTGAATACATTAAATACATGTAAATATATGTATTTGCAATTGAATATTACATTTTATTTTAGTTTTTTTAATTTTAATTTTTGATTATATATATTTTTTATTATTTTTATTATATAGATATATTATTTAAATACAAATAATTTGATTTCTGAACAATTTTTTCACTCTATCAACCTCATATGAATTTTTATGTTGCTAAAAATAGCACTCTAGTCCTTTAGGGATTAAGGAATAGCTTTAATCTTTAAATAACATTGTAAGCCCCACAAGCATTTTGAAGTGTGTAAACTTAAATTTTCATATAGTACTTGATTTTAAATAATTTTAAACTTAACTAAGTAGCTCTAATATTCTACATTTTATTTTATTTTAATTATTTTCAATTAAATTTAAACTGAAATTTTTGTGACACTTAGAAGTTATAAGAGAGCATCTTTAAAGCTCAAAATAGACAATTTTTTGAATTGTTTCTATCAAATTTCTCTTGATGTAAACTCAAGGAGTACATAAAAAACACCATGATGTTTGTCACTATTATTTCCATTTATATTGAAAATTTCATATTATCTAATTAATTTTTGTAATTACTGTGATTTTTACAAAGATTTTTTTTGAAAATATCATAAAAATTCAATTTGATGTTTTTAATTATGAAAAAATGAGATTAAATTTTAGACATGAAAAATATCAAATTTTGGAAATGTGTGTTTTAATGTAGAAATCTAGTGAAGTTTGACCAAGCCCGAACATGAAATTGCCCTTAACCCCTAAGCGCTCAAACGACCATTTTATGGTCGCTGCCTGACTTCGGACAGATTTTTCGGGCAAAAAAAAAATTTTTAATTTAAATTTAAATTTTTTTTAAAAGATTGGATTGGCTTTCAATATTTATATTCAAAACTAAGATCGCTATGGTCAAACAAAAACTATAAGAGAAATAGCACAAAAAGTCTAGTATTGCCTAGTGTTGAAAAACTTAATATTTGAGAAAAGTGTTGGTGTTTTCATTACTGGATCTTATGCATTTTTTCACAAATCAATAGAAACCACAATTTTGACCAATCAGAAAAAAATTCAGCTGCTAAAGATAGAAATTGTATTTTTGGTGAATTTTTGAAGTTATATCTTCAAAATTCAATTGAAGAGAATCTAAAAATAATTTTATAGTTTTGACCATACGGATATTTTTTTCTTTTTGTGCTTCACATTATCTACTTTAATGCAAACTTCAAAAAAGTTGTAGAACTTATATTTTATAACACATTTGTGTTTTGTCCCAACCCCTTGGGCTTTTAGGGGTTAAGGGTTAAGGTGCAACAATTTTCATATCTTCTGACTATATGGTTAAAAAATTAATTACTATATAAAATGTAGTTTCTTTCTCAACTAGAGCAATTTAGGGAACTCCAAAAAAATCATGTTTTCAAATCCTAAAAATTTGATATTTATTTTTTAGATTTATTTACACATAGAGAGTTTTGAATCATTCTATTTTTATTTATAAAATAAAGGTTATGAGAAATTTTAGTTTGTAGGCAACTCTGGAACGAAGGGCCTAAAGTTTGGGTCCCAACTCCCATTGGTCTCTAGTTTGGGTCCCAAAGCCTCAAGTTTGGATCCCCAGGGCTTCAAATTTGGATGCCAAGGGCTTCTAATTTGGGTCCCAAAGGTCTCTAGTTTGGATTCCAAAGCCTTAAGTTTGTAACAAGGGCTACAAGGGTTACAAGGGCTTCTAGTTTGGGTGCCAAGGGCTTCAAGTTTGGGTGTTGTGGGCTTCTAGTTTGGGTGCCAAAGCCTCAAGTTTGGGTGTCAAGGGCTTCTAGTTTGGGTGCCAAAGCCTCAAGTTTGGGTGTCAAGGGCTTCTAGTTTGGATATTGAGGGCGTCAATTAAGTTTGGATCCCGAGGGCGTCAAGTTTGGATCCTAAGGTCCTAGAGTTTGGAACTTTGGATCCTATAGTCCTAGAGTTTGGATCCCAAACTTCTATTGTTTTATGTAAACTTAAAATAAATTTGTTTATTTTATATTCAAATTAAGTGACCTTGTTTGCCCCAAAAAATAAAAATATTAAAAAAGTCACTGCTTTAATATATATTTTAATATAATATTGCCCAATTATAATATATTATTTTTTATATTGCCTATTTTTTTTGCATCATCTTTAATTAATTATTAGGCAAAAAGCTTCTTAGATTGCTAAAAAGCTATAATTATATTAAAGATATACATTAATTTAAATAAATATTCTATTTAAATTTTATTTGTCCAATTGACTTCCTTATTATTAGCTAAGCCTCAAATTTACTATTTGTAGGAATTGAATATAGATTTGTTTATCCTTGAAGTAACACACTCTTGAATAGGGTAATCATAGTGGACGGATGTTCGGTTCGCCCGTCCGATAGAGGTCTCGCCCGTCTGATGTGGTCAACACTAAGGTGACTTTCTGCCATTGAAAAAAAAGGTGATGTAGTTGCTACTTTGACGCCACCTGGATGCCAAGCAAGATCCAAGGCGCGGAGGTCACCGGTAGGGGCGCGGACGGAAGCCAAGGCGGGGACGAGACCGTATCGCGGCGCGGACGTCAGACAGGACACGGACGTTTTTTGCTAAAACAGTCTCACCATTGGAATTAACGCTATTTCATTTCAGTTTTGCGACTTCAATTTTAACAATCTTGAGGCGTGTAATATACCATTGGAAAGGTCTTGAAAATACCTTTCCAATGGTAAATTACCCGCCCCAAGATTGTTAAAATTGAAGTTGCAAATCCCAAAAGAAGGTTGTTGCCAAATTAAATTTTGCAGGGACAGCTTCTAATGCATCGGCGGGAACATTATTTGGAAAGTTAAACCAATAGAAGAATTTGATTTAGGGGGGAGCCTCACTCATTCAATGTGACATAGGATTCTTCTTCCAAAATAAAAGAATAATGAATTCTCTTCTTAGTTGCTAAAATTAACATATTTTTATAGATCTTCAATTCAAACAAGAGTTATCATTTAAATTTGATTTGATACCTATTGTATAAGAATTTTGTTAAGAATTTTTGATTGTCATAGTTTATAATACAATGTAATAAGAGTCTTTGTTAGAAATCAATTTTGTATATTAAGTTTGAATGTTGTGAATTCAATATTTTTTTTAAGTCTCAAATTTAGACTATTTTTGTACAAAGACTTGCCCTTCCAATTATTAAATTCAACACTGGAATTGCATCAAGATTTACATCAACCTCATATTTTAGATTTTGATAAAAAAAAATTCTTTTGGATTAGTTTTGTGGGTATGTAGAAGAGTGTGCCCTTTAAATTAATAAATTGAACACTGGATTTTATTAAAATTTACATCAATCATCTTCAATCTATTTTTAAAAATAAATTGGATTGCTTTAATGGATATTTATAGGAATTTGGCATTTTTATTGGTGAATTGAGCATTTGAATTTGCAATGATTTATATTAGCCACATTCTTTTTATTCTATTTTTATTTCTTTTAGATTATTTATCTATGGTGATATAATTTCATTCTTCTTCAATTTTTTGAAACAAAGACTATGGAAGATATAAATGAGAAATGAAGGAGTCATTCATCAAGGGCAAGGGCAAGGGCAAGGGCGTAAAACCGGGACATTTAGGCACATAAGTATTTTAAGGAAACCCTATGCAACTCCAATGTTCCATTTGTCCATTACAATAGCAAAACCTAGTATGTAGACAAAAAAAAAATTGAACGTTTCAAACAAGTTTTATGAATATTCAATGTCTAAATCATCAATATAAAGGGTAAACCTTTAAAAAAACTTAAAGAAAAGAAGAATGTAGTTCTTATTTGGAGAATTCATAAATGCATCCTTCAACTTGAATTAAGAAAAATATGTACCTTATCTTTTGTTATAAATCCAAAAACTTCTAGCGTCTAATTTCCTTTTTTGCGGGGTGGGTCATAGTTCGTAAGTGCATGGTGAAGGCATGAAGGAGAGGTCCAGGCCCAAGAAGGGAGCAACATGCTTCCACGCGTGATCGTTGAACTCAAAAAGTAGTTGGACCCCTTAATGCAGCCATTGACTTGAAGATATTCCCCTGAAATCAAATTAAATGCTGGTTGCATTAATGAGTTCCCCCCTCTCCATGGAAAAGAAGAATCCCATGACCAAGTTCAACTTCTATTTCAACTTCCCCCCATACTATGGCTGAGGAGTGGGATGTTTGCGCCCTGTCCAGGCGTCCGCGCCCTGACCAGAAGTGCGCGCGTTGTCCAGGTGTCCGTGCCAAGACATCTACGCCCTGACGAGAAGTCCGCACCCTGACGAGAATTCCTCGCCGAGACGTCTGCGCCTTGTCCAGGCGTCCGCGCCCTATCTAGGTGTCCGCGCCCTGACTTGGGTGTACGTATCCAAGTGACAGACCTGAAATCCCTCCAAGCCAAGTTTCAACTCCCTCCAAGTCAAGATTGAACTAACTTCAAGAAAAGTTTGAACTCCCTCCTAGCCAAATTTGAACTCTCTCCATGACAAACTTGAACACGCGAACTCACAAACTTGGACACAAAAATATCTTAAGTAGTACTACATTGCAATCCTAAACACTCTAGTAGCCCCTTACAAAAAAAAATGTTGAAGGTGAATTTGACAAAAATCTTAACAAGTATTTCATCTCAATTCCAAAGCCTTCTCCGATCGCATTACCAAAAAGTACCGTTGAACTTAAATTCCAAAATAACTTAAGTGGTAATTGATTTCTATCCCAAACCCTTCTAGGATCATCCCGTTGTACAAATTAAATTTTCAAGTTGAATGATTGAATTCCAAAATAACATGACTAGTATTTAATTTCAATCTCCAAGAGGCCAAGACCCAAACCGGTTTGGTATTCCTATTACAAAAATATACCATTGAACTTGAATTCCAAAATAACTTTAAGTGGTATTTGATTTCTATCCCAAACCCTTCTAGGATCATCCCGTTGCACAAATTAAATTTTCAAGTTGAATGATTGAATTCCAAAATAACATGACTAGTATTTAATTTCAATCCCCAAGACCCAAGCCAGTTTGGTATTCCTGTTACAAAAATATACCGTTGAACTTGAATTCCAAAATAACTTAAGTGGTATTTGATTTCTATCCCAAACCCTTCTAGGATCACCATTTTAAAAATACATCGTTGAAGTTTTGAAGACCCATACCCTTGTAGCCACTTTTTGCAAAAATAAATCCTTCTAATATATTTCAATGCATTATAATTTTAGTTTGATTTCAATTCAAAACCTTGTAGCTATTTATTTCCAAAATAAAGCCTTCAACAAAAAGCCAAAAAAGTATAAGTTGGTTATGATTTGATTTGTAAATTCCAAACCCTAAATCCCAAATAGGTTCTAATTAGAAGAATAAAAAATGAATCCTTAAATTTGAATATAAACAAATATGTACCTTGTCTTTTATTAGGACTCCAACCCCTTTGCGATTCTACTCACACAAATTTTATCCTTCTTGTTTGGAAGTTCATTTTCATTTTCAAAATTATTATTCTTTAGGTGAGTCCTAATTCGCAAGTGCATGGTGAAGGCATGAAGGAGAGGTCCAGGCCCAAGAAGGGAGCAACATGCTTCCACGCGTGATCGTTGAACTCAAAAAGTAGTTGGACCCCTTAATGCAGCCATTGACTTGAAGATATTCCCTTGAAATCAAATTAAATGCTGGCTGCATTAATGGGTTCCCCCTCTCCATGGAAAAGAAGAATCCCATGACCAAGTTCAACTTCTATTTCAACTTCCCCCCATACTGTGGCTGAGGAGTGGGATGTTTGCACCCTGTCCAGGCATCCGCGCCTTGACGAGAAGTCCGTGCCAAGACGTCCACGCCCTATCCATGCGTCCGCGCCTTGACAAGAAATCCGCGACAAGACGTCCACACCCTGACCAGAAGTCTGCGCCCTAACCAAAAGTCCACGCCGAGACGTCCACGCCTTGACCAAAAGTCCGCGTCGAGACGTCCGCGTCCTGTCTAGGCGTCCGCGCCGAGACGTCCACGCCCTGACCAGAAGTCCGCGTCCTGTCCAGGCGTCCGAGCCGAGACGTCTGCGCCTAGATCAAAAGTCCGCGCCCTAACCAGAAGTCCGTGTCGAGACGTCCGTGCCCTGACCAGAAGTCCGCACCGAGACATCCGCGTCCTAACCAAGCGTCCGCGCCCTATCCAGGCGTCCATGCCGAGACGTCCGCGCCCTGACCGGGCGTCCGTGCCAAAACGTCTGCGCCATGACCAGGCGTCTACGCCCTGACGAATCCGTCCGCGCCCTGTAAAGTCCCCGCTCTGACGATGACGTTCTCGCCCTGACTTTCACGTCCGCACCCTGATTCCAGCGTGGACCGCCACCGTGGCAGCGAGTTGTCAATTGGAAAATTGGAAAAATGAAAGGCGTCCGGGTTGTCCGAGACGTCCGGTTGTCCAGTTCGCCCGTCCGTCCATTCTGTCTGATCACCTAGACCCGTCCACTATGACAACCTTGCTCTTGAATTTGCATAGATTTGCAATCCAATATATAGTGAAGATACAACTTATAATAACTACGTCCATTGATTAGATGCAATTTTAGAATGACTTTGCAACCATGTTGTGTAGAGTAGTCATTTGAATTAAAAACAATCTATTAGGCAATTTTTGATAGCATAATTTGGGCACTAGAAGATCAATCATAATATTATATTGAACTAACTGTCAATTGTTTCACTGCAAAAAAATTAGCTTTTGCCTCCAAGTTCCTTTCTTTTCCTTTCTCTTACAATGAGGTGAAATAGGCTAAGCTCATTTTTGAAAGCCTTGAAGTACAAATGAGAACCACAACTAGGGTCCTTTCATGAATGCTTGGAGGGGCTCGTAGAGAGTCCATGTCTTTACTAATGAACCTAAGCAACCAAGATTGTCCCATTTCTGAGTTCCCACTTGTAGCTTTTCTTTCAATAATTCTTGCACAAGCTTCCCAAAATTTACTAAATTTGTATGAATGCTTTTGACCCTTTTGGGCGTAAACATGTACCACAAATTAACCGATTCCAAAGCTCCATAATGTTGAATATTAGAGTCCACATCATTGTCGGTAGAAGAGTTGTCACACAAGACCCACTTCAAAAATGCCAAAAACATAAGATGCAAACCTTTCTATATTCACTATTTCATCACATATATCATACTAACCTTACCTCCACTACTCATATTAGAGCGTGACACTCCCAACGTCTTGTGAAGAACATCAAATGCCATATTCACTTCTTGATTCCAAGTACATTGGATATTGTTTGCCAATAAATTCTAAGCAGTACTGCAGTTAATAAATGGAGACTGAAAATCATCAAATAACAGTGTATCCACAATATGTAAATGCCTTTGTGATAAATAGTATAAAATCCGTAATGAATAAAATGGAAAAATTGCATGGCATCTAGAGTTCCATCATCAAAGTTCAAATCCCCAAATGCTAAACTATGTAAAATCTAGGCACTTGTGCAACAAGCATGTAGGTGTAGAGATCAGCTATGTAAGAGGACTTTGCTACGCAATTCCTACAACACCAGCATCGCTTAGTCAAAGGTTGTGTCGGCCTTTCCATTGAGGCGCACCACGACGAGCACGTATAGTCGTTGTGTCGATTCCGTCATTGAAGTCCCAGTTAAGTAACCCACCCAGGAACTTCCAAGCTATTGCTTGAATGGATCAAAAAATAGATGTTAGATTTTATAGAAGCTAGTATTCTAATTTTGCATGATAGGTATTGTAACATCCTTCACAACACATCTACTTCTTGTTGCAAGCTTTGCAGTACCATCTTTGCAGGTAATCACAAACCACACAACTTCTTCTTAATTTTGAATGGAAATGAGCATGGATAAGTGGTAGTCCCCTATGTGCACAGCCTGGTGGATTTTTCCTTCACTGTCAGATAAATATAGCATCCTTCACCAAGTGCTTCCCTACAACAATCTTGCATGCCAAATGGGGCATGATCCGTAAACCAAGGTCCTCTATTTCTTTTACCCAAGTCACATATGTGTTCACCATGCTCTGATCCACAACAAAGTGAAACAACTTGATCCACCACTTATGACAAAGTAACTAGGCGGAGTAGTTTCCACGTAGATGGTCCGTCACGTTGTTGGGTAGAGAGGCCTTGCCTTGAGGAAACGCGGGGGTTCTAGCTGCAACTAGATGTGGCTCGGAAAATGAAGGATTCCGTAATCATACAATTCACAAACATAATGATAATATTTCATACAATATCATTTAGGCCAACATAATATCATATGCCCATATAACCTCCATAAAATGCCATATGATCCCAAAATATCTCATATGTTTGTAGAAAATAGGAGAAGTTGTACATAAATCGCATAAACTCCTTTTGAAGAAATAGACAATACAAAAATGAGTGTCACAACTGCTCCACAACTCCAAAATGGACGTGTACTATTTATTTGAAAAGCTGACACAAATATCTACAAACCGTCCAAATTTCACTTAAAACTAAGATACTTCTCGACTTTTATAGCCGGTCAAAGTTCACTCTCTCCAACTCAAAGGTAGCTCATTACTATTCTTCTCCCAAGCCCATAAATTTCACATACTAACTCCAAATCAAGAGAGTGATAGTTTTTTGGAAAGCTAACATCTCAATATATAAGAAATTTGAATACCATAAACAAAAACTTCCTCACCAAATAGTTATGAGCCCTCAAAGTTTTGCCCCCACTCTCCATGACAATCACCCTTTTCTCACCTTTTTATACATAACTTTCACATCAAAACTCCAAATTGAATGGGTGATAGGTTTTCAGAACCACAAAAATAAAATGAACATCCTTAAAAAATTTCATTACAAACTCCTCCTGTACAACCTGCTATATCTCTCCAAAGACATGGTTCTCCTAAGCTAACTATGAGGAAGAAGAAGAAGACCCTCCACCTTATCTTTCACCTCATTCTCCATCCCATCTACCAAGCAAGTGAATTTTGGCCTCTAAAATGCCACATGGACCACAATTCACCTATTGTCCATCCCTTTCCCCCATAACTCTATCCTTATCTCCTACGTGGCCTTCAAATCCTTTAAAAACTTAAAAGAAAGGTAAAACAAACTTCACCTTTCCATTTAACAACTTCAAATATACAAATGAAGTTTAAAATGCCTTCAAGTATAGAGATAAAAGAACAAATACAAAATAGTTGTCTAATAGAGGTGAAAAAGGTAGAGTACACTCCATCAAGATCTTTAGACTCCCCAAGAAACCTTCTAATTTGACAACAAAAATATATGTTTTTACATAGTGAACAAATGTAAAATGCAACAACGTCAACACCTCTCATATATTCTACATAAGCTTTGTGCATGGGTGATGAAGGCACAATCAACTGACCATGAATACAAAGTATACAACGTAACATTCTCACACCAAGGATCCACGTTGCCACTATTGTATTGAGCAACGTCATTAGTTTTTTTATTCTGCCAAGACACGACTCCTATTTGGCGATGACTATGGATCCTAATGAGCATGGACTTTCTCACCTTATTGTCCTGCTCACGGTAAAGACCTGAAGGTAGATTCTTAGTAGTGCGCCGAACATGCCGGTGGCCCAAATTCCGTTCACCATAAGTTTGTAAAATAGATTGACACTCACAAATAAGTTTTCTACCACCCCTACCTGTCAACCCTGAAACCATTCTCTCAACAACATGATAACTTAGACCATTTGGGCCACTATCCGTCCCCTCTCTAAAATAGACTTCAATATTCCAGACGAACCTACTTTTGGAGTTTGTTAGTAACCACACTTTTATCCCAAATCTAACCGGCTTATCAAGTATGAACCTCCCATTACATATCTTCCTCTAAGATTATAATTGGTGGTGGTGGTCTTTGCCGCCGACTCGAAATTGTGTCTTGTCGATATTTTTCAAGGAGGGATACATGGAATACATCATGGATACGGGGGACTTGGGGGAGCTTGAATTTATACACCAAATCCTACATTTTAGATATAATTGAAAATGGGCCCAAAAATTTGGATGCAAGCTTCTTAGATGGCACCATGGTAGATATATGATAGTGGCAAAGGAGTACCTTGTCTCCAACTTTAAAACTTGGTTGTAGCTGACATGTGCAATCATAATGTTGTTTGGCCATGTAGCTAACAATCTTGATCATTGTCTTAATTTCTTCATGTATTTCTTGTAGGTGCCAAACTCTCTCCTCTACCACCGGGAGTCCGGGACGGTTGAAGTGGTAGGAGCCGTAAACAAAACATGTTGTTTTTTCCATTCTATGCTATTTATAGATATCATTAACACTTGATTAACTCTTTCCGTTTGACCATCCGACTAAGGCTGGAACACAGTTGTCGTAGAAGGTTGACTGCGGAGGAGCTCATATAATCGTTTTGTAAATTTGGAGACGAAGACTGAATCACAATCTGATATAATTTCCTCCGGCATTCCATGAAGTTTCCATATATTTTGGAGATACAATACAGCCATGTCATTTGAGTCAATTGTCTCTTTGTTGGAATGAAATGCACCAGCTTGGTGTTCTTATCAACAACTACTATGATGGCGTCAAATCCCCCGCTATTTGGTAATTTTACAATAAAATCTGTTGATACTCGTTTCCAAGGTGCCTCTGCTACTAGAATAGGTTGCACTATTCTATATCGGCCATGATGGGTGGACTTGAAATGTTGGCACAAATTGCATCAATCAACATACCAGTGGACATATTGGCGTAGAAATGGCCAATAGAAATCTCTAGTCACCAAGTCGAGAGTTTCCGCCTGCCCTAGGTGGCATGCCGTCGGGGAATCATGTTGGGACCGCAATATTTGTCGTCGTAGTTCTTCATTGTTTGGTACCACTATCGCATCTCGAAAGTAGAGAATTCCATCGCTAAAGCGATAAACTTGAAATCGTTGACGGATATTCAAAGGTGCTTGATCAAGCCCATTCATGAAAAATGCCAACACTGATTCTAGCATCGCATCCTCGGTGGTGGCGAGCTTGATGTGTTCGGTAATCCGTGTGTCATTCCAAACCGGCTTGCAAGATTCTATCACTACTAACGTTAATAGTGTCGTACAATCTCTTCATATTCCTCTGCTATCTCTATCCGCCTAGAGAGCATATCCGCCTGTCCATTCAATGACCCTGGCTAATGTTGAATGACAAAATTAAATGTTGAGAGTAGCTCAGACCATTGAGCTTGTCGTCGGTTAAGCTGCTTCATTATTAAAAATTGCTCTAGGTTTTTGTGGTCCGAAATAACCTTGACTTGGTGTAGAGATCCCTCCAAATAAACCCGTTGGTCCTGAAATGCCAATACAATACCCAACAATTCCTTGTCAAAAATATCATAGTTTTATTCGGCTAGGGACATTTTTGAGCTTTGATAAGCACAAGGATGTAGATGCCCATCTTCCCCTTGTTGTGAGAGGTCACCTCCCGTTGCAGTATCTGAAGCGTCGGTTTCAACCACAAACGTTTTTTTCTCAAAATTAGGGTGAATTAACAATGGTGCTTGAATGAACCGGGCTTGGAGTTCTTCAAAAGCCTCTTGTGCTGGAAGAGACCACTCAAATCGTTGATCCTTGCGGGTTAATGCTGTAAGTGGGACTACTATTCTTGAGTGATCTAGAATAAATCGACCATACAAATTGGCAAATTCTAAGAAGGCTTAGACTTCCTTTATGGTCCTTGAATAGCTTGAACTTCATCTTGGCACATCTCTAATCTTTTGTCGGAGACAATTATTCCTAAAAATTCTACAGAACTTTGATGAAATTGGCACTTGGATGCTTTAACATAAAGGCCATTTTGTTGTAGTCGTTGAAGAACCTCTTGTACTATTAATTGATGCTCTTCCAATTTTTTTGAAAAAATGAGAATATTGTCCAGATAAATTACCACGGATTTGTCCAAGAGGTCGTTGAAAATATGTTGCATGTGGACTTAGAACTGGACCGGTGCATTAGTTAATCCAAACTGCATGATTAAGTATTCAAATAGGCCATAACAGGTCTTAAAAGTTGTTTTAAATTCATGGCTGTGGCCCACCTTCACGTGGTGGTAGGCTTGTCTCATGTGTAATTTGAAGTCGAGGTAAACCATGGCTTCATGGGTGATGAACCCCAAATTGATGATCTGACCGTCAATAACCCAAACCTCCCGTGGAAGTGCCTTGGGCTTTATTTCTGCCTTGCATTCTTGAGCAAAATTGGGATGCATAAACACCCCGATGGCCCTAGAGTCGACGAGCGCGATTGCTACCATGGAGTTGATTTGTGCCTTTAATGTCAAATGTGCCTTGGGATTGGTGGTGGCATGCAAATATAATGGAACTGCAGACTCATCTAAATGCTCATGAGCTTTTTGGCACTCATTGGTCATTTCCCACCGTAGAATTGTAACGGATGCGGTCTGAGGCATGTTTGGGTACTGGCTCAATATCCTCAGTCCTGGGCTCCATCTTTTCCCAATTCCATGGTCTCATCTTTTTCCAAAACATCAAGTGATAATGGCTTGGAAGGGTTTGTTGGACACCTTGAACAAATATGCCCCGGCTTTCCACAACCCCAACACTTTTCTTGCTGTTGATATTCAAGTCATTTAGCGGTCATCTTTGCCAAGGCCGTTGTTCAGTGAATAGCATCAATCTCCATCGGCACCGGTCCTATGGTCGATTGTAAGGTCCCGGAGGTAGCTTGGAATTGTCCAATTAGATCTTTGGAATTGGAAGAGTAGATGGAAGGACGTCGATTCTAATGTCGTATCTAAAGTCGCTCATCAATTCGTGAAGCCATCGCCATCCAGTCTTAAAGGCCACACAATTGTGCTTCTGCCATGGCAATTATATCCAAGACATTGTCCTTGAGTCCTCCTCAAAATTGTGCTACCAATTTGGACTCATTCCACTCAACCTGCATGGAATGCTTGTTGAACACTGAGATATACGTGGCCACCACCCCCGTTTGCTTTAGCTTCCCAAGACGATCTTCAATGTTACCTCTCCGATCCATATCCCCATAAACAACAATCACAAATTTTCAAAATCCATTGCAATCAACCAACAACAGGTGTGGCCATCCTTCGTCCAAAGATTGGAGGATTGGCATTGCCCAATTATGTGTCCCCCCAGTCATATACTCATATAGGAAAGGACAAAAGCTATTTTATCCTCATCATGACGGTAGGTGCATGGTTTACCTCGAAATACAAGACGAAGCTGGGCAAACCATTTGTAAACCTCCCTGCCCTTTTGCCCAAAAAACTTTCGGGCTCCACTACTTTTGATTCTTTGCCATCAAAATCTTCATTCCGGTATTGACCCGCCCTATGAGAAGCTCCATCAATCTTTTATATTTCGGTCAAAGGAGATACCAGCGATGGAAGCACCAAGGCTTGATCTGAGATTTGTTGTACTATAAGAGGAATTGCTACCTGAAATACTGACTAAATTTGTTGTTGAATGAATGCGACCTACTCCGACCCAACCCCTTCTGGCATTGGTGGCCCTGCATTGACAGTAGACCCTTTTGAATCCATCATGTTCTCAAAAAATGCTCCCACTTTTCAAACCTTAGGGATTAATTATTATAATAATCAAACCCCAAAAGCATTAGCTATATGGAAGAACACTGCTACAAATGGCATGATATTGCAATCCATCATAAGTTTCAACCACTAGCCTCCTATTGCAATCTCTTGAACATGAGTTCCCTTGAAGCAGGTTCTAATCCCGGACATGAGTTCCGCACTTTAGCTTCCGTCACTGCGACTGAATTGCGTCGGCGTCCACGATCTTCATGGAGACTCCTACTTGGTGCTTCGGCATGCGGGCCATATTCTTTGACTATTTTTTATTTTATTTTCTCTTCCCGGACAGACTCCGTTCACCCTGGGGAAGCAATTCAATTCTTATCGATCATATCCTCACAGAGAATTACGTACCAACATATTCTCAAAAGCAATAATGTTGCATTGTCCCAACAATGCAAAGAAAAATTCATAACTATGACTGCAAAATTCTGTAACTAGAATGTAGTTATCATGTTTGAATAGAACCCACCAATACTTCACATAAACATGCCGGTAGATTCTCTCATATGTTGTGATTAACAATGCAAAAATCCGACTCTCAAATTGAAATGCATGCACTCTCTATACAAGTTCGTCAATTGGTTAACATGCTAATTTAATCCTCATCAAACCTTGGTGATTCCTATCAGTGTAAGCATTACGCATTTTCAATGTTTAACCCAACAAATTACTCCAACTTCTTGAGCGTGGATAGTCAAGACTCGTCATAATGTTAGCGTTCAGATCGGAATTCTATCAACACTCCATTCCAAGTGCTATGGACTCTAATCTATATACATATATAACCCTTGGCAATTACTCAATGATGCAAGTGAAATTAGAGAGATGAATTAGGAATATACATAATTCAGTATATTAACAATATGATGAGTGAGAGACAAAGCCCTTCTCACTAGCTTTAAGGAAGACGATAGACGGCCTAACCTAACTTCCATAACTACTTTGGGTTCATACCCGGGTCTATATAGTTTTCCCTCCATAGACTCGTCGTATAGTCCAGTTGTTACAATGTGATCGTAACAAATGGTTCATCCTTGGAATTTCGTGCAAAAAGGGAAAATCATGCACATTTGATTGACCTCCAATGAGCACTTTTTATTTTATTTTTTTAAGTATAAGATGATGTCATATAGTGCCAAAAGGAATGATTTCCACGGTCACCAACCAAGCGTTCAAGGGTTAACCCATAAACGACACTAAAGACGTTTTTTGGCCAATGAGTGACAAAGAATCTCTCCATGCAAGACAAAAATGAAACTATTCATCCTCCAAATTTTGTTTAAAAGAAAAAATCTTCTACAGTAGTTTGACTTCCAATGAGTGCTTTTGCATTTTTTTAAGCGGACAATTCCCACGGTTCCAAAACAGATGATTCCCACGGTGACCAGCCCGTCGCACAAGGGCCAACTACAGTACCCGCAAGTGACCTGCCCTTTCTCGAAGATGACGGAACAACTGAAATTGCCCCCAGTGGACCAGATGCTCTGAAAGCTCATTTTTTTTTCATTTTTTTTGCAATTCCCCAAAACGGACACAGAAACCAGCGGTAGAGAAAGCCCATGTGCCGTACGCAACAACTGCAGCCATACCCAGGACAACAGCAGCTCCGTCCATCAAGTCGGTCACTGGCTCTGACCAACACAGAAAACCATGTCCACTAACCAAAAACCCGAAAGAAAAGGAGAGAAAATTCCCCTTAGAAACCAGAGGTTGTAAGCCATCGGCTCACAAAATATCTGAAGCCACATGTCCTGAAAATGCCGGCGAGGTAGATGCCCCCAGTATCACCTCGACACGAGTCTCAGCACACTCCATGTCTTCTATCCCCCCAAGATCCAATTTTTTACTATAATTGAAGCCGTTACAGGACGTGCAATTGGGCATCCAAGCTTGCAGTCCAGTGCTGTTCGGGATCCAAAGCTTCGGGATCCAGAGTTTAGCAAGGCATTGCACTTCGGGATCCAGAGCTTGCAATCCATTTGCAACTAGGGGTTCCGAAGCTTGCAAATCCATTGCAATTAGGGGTTTTAAAATTTTGCAATCCATTGCAATTAGGGTTTCGAAGCTTGCAAGAGCCCTTGCACTTCCGGATCCCCAGCAAGCAAACTTTCTGTTCTTGCGATGGCGTTGAGTGCGAGTTCTTCCGTCACCCACACAGCAAGCCACAGGCTCACATCCTCCGACTCCTCTCGGAAGTCTTCCCTTTCCAACCCTCAAGGTTTAGCTCCCTTGCCCGCGAAGCCCTCTTTCGAAGGCTCTGGACTGCGTCGTACAAAGTCCCGTAAAGCCGTCAAAGCAAGCTCCACCCATTCGAATGAGGTTCATTCTCTGGAGAGCGCCATCACCAAAGTCGGGGAAGACATTGCCACCACGTCCGGAGAGATTCTCGACGCGGTGGACTCCGTAATTGAAGAAGGGACGTCTTCCCGTGGGCGCCGGAGCAGGACGGGGAAGATGAACTCGCGAACGTCTCGACGACGGGCGCTGGTGATGTGCTTGGCGTTGGGAATGGTGCGACCATGCGCGAGCTTCGGGGAGAGTGGTGTGCAGGAGAGTAGCGGTGGTGATCTGAGGAGGACGGTGAGTGAGCTTCCGATTGCGAGGACGACGTCGATGCAGGTCGGAGGGAGTCTGTTGATGAGTCAGGTGTCGCTGGCGACGTCGTTGAAGCAGACGAATGTGTTCGGGCAGAAGGAGGATTTGCAGAAGCTTACCACTTTGCAATAGGGAGCTTCATTTGATTCTTGGTCTTTAGCATTCGGAGTAGATACCACGTTGGGAACATCGGTTTTTCAATTCAATTTTCTCATGACTGTATAGTAGTTTACTTAATATGAAGTTCTACACTTGCTCGCATTGGAGTCTGTTCTCTCTCCGATCTGATTGACATGAAGTTCTTTATTGTTGGAAAGATGTTTCATGAAATGGGATGCATTGAATGTTATAGAAGAATTTAATGCCTGTAGAAATGTAAAGAAAATTCATGAGTCTGAGTCCGGTGGCGTTGCCGGCGACTTCGTTGAGGCACACGAATGTGTTTTACACGAATTCGGAGTAGCAAAACCTTGTGGAACCAGTTTTTTCTTTCAAATTTTCTCATGTACAGTAATTTACTCAATATGGAGTTCCTACATTGCTTCCACTGGAGTCTCTTCTGTCTCCGATTTGAATGACTTGGGGTTGTTTCTGTATGGGTATCCGAGATCCATGGAATGCTTAAATAGAATTTAGTGAGGATTAAATGTGTAAACAAATGAAACAAGATTTGGAAAACTCATGAGTCTGAGTCAGGTGTCGTTGGTGACCTCGTTGAAGCAGACGAACTTGTTCAGCTGCAGGAGGATTTGCAGAAGCTCACAACGGCTTGCAATAGGGTGCTTCGTGGGATTGATTTCACGCATTTGATTTCTGGTCTTCAGCATTCTCGGAGACGGAACCCCCTTCGTAACTCGATTTTTTATTCAAATTTCCTCATGTACTGTACGATAATTTACTCAATATGAACTAACTACTCGTGCTCGCACTGGAGTCAGTCGATCCCTTCTGCCTCCGAATGATCTGAAATTCTGAATGGCTTGGAGTTGTTTACAGTTGGACAGATATTTTCTTGATATGGGATGCATTGAATGGTACGAAAGGAATTATTAGTGAGAATTGAGTGCGTGTAGAAAACGTAAGAAAACTCATGAGTGAGTCAGGTCTCGTTGGCGACCTCCAGTTGTTGAAGCAGTCCAACTTGTTAAGCTCAAAGCCAGCAAGAGGTTTCAGTTTGCAGAAGCTCACCAGTCACCACTGCAAGAGGGAGTGAGCTTCGTGGGATCTTTCCCGCATTTTCTTTTTGGTCTTTCTTTAGCACAGGAAATGCCGCTTCCAATATTCTCATGTGCAGTGCCCTGCCGTGCCAGAAGAATGTTGTCCGCTCACCCACCCCTGCCACTGTCAGGAACAGCATTCTGTGTGTGTGGGGTGGGTGGGGGAGGGCACTGTACAGTACAGTACAGTACTCTAATTCACTCAAAATGAAGTTCTGCTTACACTTGCTCGCATTATTAGAGTCTCTTCTGTCTCCGACCTGATTGACATAGATTTCTACATGTATATTGTTGGAAAGATGATTCATGATATGGGAAACAGAGATGCAGTGACTTAAGTGTTAGAAAAATAATTAGTGAAGATTGAGTACTGCGCGTGGAAATGGAAGTCTAAGACTTAGAAAACTCATGAGACATGAGTAACTTACTGTCGTATCTGAAAGCCTTCCAAAGCGCTGAAAATCACTGGCAAAGATTCCTTACCTTGGTTGTGGATATCCGAATTGAAATAGTCTAAAACTTGTAAACTAATGTGTAAACTTATGCATTTGGTTCCTTCTTACTCATGTTCTTGTCATTAACAGATTGTGGACAGATTATTGTTGACTTTCCATGGGATTGTTACCACAATTAGGCAGTGTAACGTACATTACTGACAAACTTTGACCATGGTACGGTAGAACCACCCATTCCTATTTCCAATCAAGGCTGGAACAGATTTTCAACCCAAGCTTGGAATGTGTTTTTTTCTCCTTTTCAAGGTTGGGACTAATAAGTTGTTCCAAAGTATGGTGGAACCACCCATTACCAACCGGACATCAATAACCAACATGTAGGGTGCAGCTATTTCCAACCAAGGCTAGTACAGATTCCAACCATAGTTTGGAATGTGGTTTTTTCTCTTTTGCAAGGTTGGCTTTATAAAGTGATGACACATGTCCTGATTTAGTGAGCAAGAAAGTAGGAAGCAGTGAGTGGGAAAGTAGTTATGGAATGGTCGAAATTGGAAGACTCTATATCTTGGGTATGGGTTGAGGCCAACTTTTGGCTTCCAAAATTCATAGTAAATTCAATTTAAGGAAAAAAAATCATGAAAACTTAACAATGCCCATCATTTCTATCTTCCTACAGGGCTGTAAGTTCACATTGCCTTCTACTACTCTAGAACACATGCGGAATTGCTTAAAGTGGTCGACTATGGGTGGTTCTACCACAGTGAGCAAGAAAGTAGAAAGCAATGAGTGGGAAAGTAGTTCTTGACTTATTCAAAATGGAAAGAGTCTATACATTAAATATAGGTTTAGGCCAACTTTTGACTTTCAAAACTCATAATAATTTCAATTGAAGGCGTAAAATTACCCAAAAAATTGCAATCCCCGTGATTTCTATCTTCCTACATGGCAAAAAATTTACATTGCCTAATATTGCTCCAGAACATGCACAAAATTGCTTAAGTGGTTGCATATGGGTGGTTCTACCATGGTAAGGTAAGTGCACCTAAAGTAGAGATATCAATACTTAGCCAGTCATTTATCAAGCAATTGTGGAGCAAATGGTGAGCAGTATGAGATGGTGGAAATTTTTCCCATGTAGAAAGATAGGAAATATGGGGATTGGAAATTTCTCATAATTTTTTTCCTTTAATTGAAATTATTGTAATTTTGGGAGCCCAAAGTGCACTTCATTAATAGTCAATGTCTAGAATCTTCCAACTTCAATCATTCAAGGAGTACTTTCTTAATCATTGTTTCCTACTTTCTTGCTCACTACTTCAGGATATGTGCCATAACCTTATTAGTCCCAACCTTTAAAAGGACAAAAAAAAACTCATTCCAACACTAGTAGAAAAAAGCGTGTCCTAACCCACTTAAAAATCAATTGGTTTAGGTTGATTAGGGAGTGGGTTCGGATAGCTTGATTCGAACACCAATTAACATCTTTCAGTTGATTTGGACACCAGTTAACAACTTTCAGTTGGTTCGGACAGCAGAAGCGCGTTGGTTGTTTGCCAAACCAATAGAGATTTTTTTTAAATTGCCGAATCAACAAAAACATGTAGATTAGGGTAGGCAAACTTCTGTTAGAAATTTGTTTCAACCTTTGTTGGAAGTACTATCCCCTACATGTTGGATACTAGGCGTGGTTGACAATTGGTGCTTCTTCTTTAATTTAACTCATTTAGCTAAAGACCTAATAATCCATATTTCTAAAATTATAAATACGTATCAGAATATGCAACTTAGAATAACTTATACAACTTATTAGATATTGATGACTTTCAAATAGTAGTTGTAAAATATGATCTATAGATCATATCCAGATTATTTCACAAACCAATAATTTTCAATAAAATTTGAGGCCAAAAATAAAAAAATTCCTTCTAAAATCCATTGTAGATTGAATATTTGTGATTTTCATCAAAAAAAATTCAAAACAAAGTCTATAGAATTTATATTGTAAAAATGTTCAAGAATTAACATAAAACTCTTTAAAAAAATTAGTGGATGAAAAAAAATCATTTTTGTATGCTTGGGATGATTGGATTTGCGTTCTTCTTTGGTTTTAAATTTAAACACTTGGTGCTTAAGGATTAAACAAACACCTAAATGAACATCATGAAAATATCATGATGAGTCAACATTTTTGAATTTGAGAATGTACACAACATTAATTTCAAAACTTCTTAGTTCAGCCACATGTTAAGAAAACTATTGAATTTTAAATTTGGCAATAATCATGTTTAGTTGCATCAAGATATCTTTAAAGTTGTTGATAATAGAAAAAAAGATCTATCAAATATCAATATAAGAATTATACTCATGAATTTTTTTAAACACTTAAATATCATTGGAGAGTGGCACTTATTAGATTACCTTAATTGAGAAGAAGGATTTCAATCAACCCTTCTTTTTTAGGCACCATGGGGCTATATTGCACCATTTCAAAATAAACCTCTACTTTTTGCCAGATAAAAGTAGTCATTTTTTGCCAAAAATTTGTTCATTTTTATTTAAAATGTAGAAGCAATTGCCAATTTAAGGTGAAAAGTGCATAATTATAATTGAGAAGTGTTTTTTGGTCCAAAAGATGAATGGATGTAGAAATACAATGCTTCACAAAATTTAAATTGATTGCTATCACTTGGCACTTTCTCATAAAGTAAAAGTTAAGCTCTAATTATTATAAGTTTATGACTCAAAGTAGCTAAGAAAGAAAAAACTAACTAAACTTAAATGAATAAAGTGTCTAAATTATAGTTACTTTATTGCACTTAGATCCAACAGACACAAGATGATCTATGTAGATTTACTTGATGGATCTTCTTTCACAAGCTTAATCCTAGAAGGCAAAGCCTATCACAAAAGTGCATTTTTAAAAATCTATTGAAAGTCATTTATTGAACATTTATAGTCATCCGCATAGTTTTGGGCTAAAATAGTATTAATGTACTTAATTTGCTTTAGGGAGTCCAATCTTTAGCCTTTTTTTGGTGTCTTCATTTCCAACAAAACCACCCTCAAGGGCCTATATAGGCGTTGCCTCGACATAATTCAAGTTTTTTGTAATGAATAATCTTGAGCTCATCTTTCACTGGACTTTCATGTTGTGTCAACATTGGAAAAGAATTTATGAGTTTTGTAGAGTCTGAAATTGTCTTTGTCAAGTTTTATGATCCTTTCACTCCTACGATAGATGAGTAACAAGAAAACAAATTTTAGGAGTAGCTTTCCTTTATTGTCAAACTGAAAGTAACCAAAAATGTCAAGTCCTTTGTTAATTATATATTTTTTAAATCAGAAAGTTTCCACCACCCCTTTTCACAAGCCTCTCTCAACAATTTTGCTTGCCAACAATTCCAATCATCTCCTCTTGCAAACATTGCACACTTCCACGTACAATTCCATTTTTAACACAACATCACTCATGTTTGAATTCATGTCAAATGAAACCCTTGACAAAACTGAAAACTGAATAATTTGCTCTACACACTGCCTTAGAACTGCTCACATTTGATTTGCAAATACAGTAGGCTAACCTACAATTTTCCAAGGACAGTCATGAGGAAGGCGGAGAGTGAATTAACATGGAAAGCTGACACAGACAGAGCTTGCCTAGCAAGAGTATCAGGTCATAAATCACAATTAACTTTAAGGTAGGTACACCTAAATGTGCCACTGATTTTAAACCGCCATCTTTACTCTGTGTACATCTCCAAAATCAATTCTGTATCTATGTAGAAGAAACCCCATTTTAGAACCAAACTTTGTCCCTTAATAACTTTTGCATACGATATCCAAATGCCACGTTCTCTGGTGCGTTGGAACCTCCTTTCACTTGCCAACAATAACATATGAAAATTTGTACAGTCTAATAATAGTAACTAGGCTCAGTAGCAAAAAGTGGCGGTTTTGGGTGTACCACCTTACATCACAAACCGCTCTACGAGATGCGTTGTTCACTACTAGTTTTTTTTAATTTGCAGCCTTGCAGATGTAGTTCCTTTCCCAACTCGATCTGCAACCTACATTGAAAAGCCATAAAATGAAGCACAATTTTTGTCGAAATAGTTCTCCAGAATGGATCAAATCATCAATTTCGTTGATAAAATTGGCGAGATTCTGCGCCAAAAATTGAGACTCAGTTAATCTACATAAAGGCCTTCAAACTCAAACAGAATGTGCCAGGACGGTGTTGCGTTGAAAAAAAGATTCCTTTGGTATTGGGCATGAGGCCAGACTTGAGAATTTGTCCTCAATTTGAGAAGGAAAACGGAGCACAGCTAGTTGGCACAACTCAGCAGCAGGCACAACAAATTGCGCCCTGCCAGTTCTGTTGAGACAACACTACACTTCGTCACATGAGCAGCAACAATGTTATGGACATATTTTGTAATGCAAACTTTTGTGGATAATTTTTTGTAGTCAACTTTCAAGTGAACCGGTTCTTATGAGCTCTGGAAGTGGTTGCACAAGCGGTTAGAAATTTGAGTTGTGGTGAAGTGGCAACTGAGTCTACGAGACTGGATACAAACTTCTTATGAGCTCTCTGAGTAAGTTGCACAGGTGGTTAGAAATATGAATTCTGTTGTGGTGAAGTAGCGATTTTAAAGTATTTGTATTCATGAAAAATTGGATACCAAGCTCCCTAAATTTGAATTCCATAGAGAATCTACAAAAATTTACAAAATACCACATTCAAAACAAGCATGAATCACAACACATGGTTGTGTGCATGGTTGTGAAAATTCCTTACCATTGGCATGATTTTGCTTTCTTCAAGCATGATTTGCCATGACTTCTATAAAATGTCTTTTAGCTTTCTTTTGAAAGGATTTATTTCGATTGTCCAGTTTTCAAAATTTGAGTTTTCATGGATCTATTCAAAGTAATATCAGGTGCGCTTCCAATGATAATAAATTCAAGTTCTAATTATAAAAAGCTGGAAAGTAAGAAATTTATTTGGAGGGTCAGTATTCCGATCTCACTGACGACGTCCTTATAAGTGAATTTTGCTGTCAGATATTGTGCAATTAGGGAGGGCACGGTGTACCTATTTTACAAAGAACGGCCCTGTGTGACGTAACGCTACGACCATTCTGCAATTGAATAGGTCACAGGGAGCCCCAAGTCGTCGTCTCCGACTCGCACTCTGTTTAGGGTTTGGATTGCACCTTCGTCATTTCTAGCAATCGCAATAACTTAGCTTCACAGTCAAATTTCGATTGAACCAGAGCTTTTTTCTTAAATTCTTGTCGAAATCAGGTAGAGCCATGACCACGAAGACGGAGTTCGCAGGAATGGATGTCTCCTGTTTGGTGGAGTCTTACGCAAAGCAGGAGCTTCCCGGGCAGGAGTGCATTATGCCGCTTTTGTCGAAGGTTTTAGGGTACGGCATTGTCGCCGGATCAGTGTTTCTGAAGGTGCCTCAGATTTACTTGATTCTGAAGAACCAGAGCATCCAGGGTTTGAGCGTGACATCGTTCGAGCTGGAAGCCGCGGGGTTCACGATCGCTTTGTCCTACTGTTTGTTCAAGCAGCTGCCTTTCTCGGCGTACGGGGAGCTCGTGTTCATTCTCATGCAGAGCTTGCTGACTTTGATGTTGATCTACCACTACTCGCCGAAGCGTGGCCCGTTCATGTTGTTCAAATCGGCGCTCTACTGCGCTCTGGCGCCGAGTTTGCTGGCGGGGAGATTGGACGCGAATCTGTTTGAAGCGCTGTATGCGTCTCAGCATGCTATCTTCTTCGCAGCGAGGCTTCCTCAAATTTATCAGAATTGGAAGAGCAAGAACACCGGGCAGTTGAGTTTCTTGACGAATTTTTTGTCGTTTGCGGGATGTGGTGTTCGCACATTTACCAGCATTCAGGAGAGTGCGCCATTCAGTATGGTTGTTGGGAGTGTTCTCGGGGTGTTGACAAACGGTGTGGTGTGTGCTCAAATTGCGAATTATGGTTCAACTCTGGAGGAAGTACCTGAAGATGATGACCGTGATAAGCTGTGGAAGGTGGAGTAAGAGCTTGACCTAATTCCAGTTGTCGAAACCCTAAACCCAAAACCCTATACTTCAACTTTATCAATCAGCTTTCCATTCTAAGTAATCGGATATTGTTAGCTCTCGAGGTACCGAATCAACCTCAAGTCAGCCAACGACGGATAGCCTCTCTTGCAACGGAGCAGAGCACCAAGTTGCACATCCAGAAAGGAGGGGATTAAAGAGTTCCGTGGCTGGATTGCATGGAGGATTGTAAATGACAGAAGCATGAAATTCATCGTTTGCATGGAGGATGTCGTAGTGTTAGTTATTGTGCAATCCTCTTTACAATCCCGTCGCAGTCAACAGTGGATTAGTTTTGAGCGTCTGGTTGAACTGTCAGATGTCTAGATGGAATGCTTAAACTTGCGATTGCATTTTGATTTTGTACCTTGTTAGAAGGCTGCTTTTTTATGGACAAGGAAAGTGTCGCTAATCCTTTCGACATGTCAGCTGCATTAACTAGCGGTTTCTCGCTCACAAATTCTCCTTGGAGTCTGCTCTGCACAACCGCAGCCTTTTATATATAGCTTCACCTCTTGCAGAACGACTTGCAAGCGCTCGTCTAGCTTGAGGGTTTATACATTACGGATCCTTGCAGTCATGTTTTACTATGTTTACATTTGTAATCCAGAGGGATCAGTTGCCATGACTGTGAGTGATTACGCACACAGAATGCAAGCAAGCCGCTGTAACTCTGATTCAACGTCGATGTCTTCCGTCATCATCGATCGATTTAAGTTAGAAACCTTCTCTCAGTTTTGAAACTAAGATGGATACAAATATTTTACGGTTTTGATTTCTGAAGCATTTGGTAGACACTGCCTATCGTAACATTCCTGAGCCATCCTTCACTAGAAGAAAGCCATGTGTTGTATCGTATGTGAGTGGACTGCTTGCACATTGATCTCAGTGTTAGCAAATGAGAGACCGTCGATTTAATGTCATGCTATTTCACACCATTTTAGAAGAATTCCCTCAGTTAGCTGTGATCTCAATCTGTGGCAAGACTTTTTCAAACTTCTTTCAAGAAAGGAAAATTGATTTTGTGAGTATAATTTTATTTTCAATATGTGCCCAGGAACAAAAGTTATGTCATTAGCAGACCCAAATAGGATAGAGTGGGCAGGAAAAAAAAAAGGAAAAAAAATTGAAATACTTTTTTATTTTTTTTAGTTTCTTACAGATTATATTTTTGCCTACGTGCAAAGATTTGATTTGTTCCATTTGGATAAGTGATGTGAAAGTTAGGAAGCTTCTTGTTTTGCAGACAATCTTAGCAAATTCTTATAAAAGTAATGTATTGGATCTGTTTTCAAACTCAATTTTAACAATTTTAAATTAAAAAAGTGACACTTGATTTAGTTTTCTTTCTACAATCTTGCAATTCCATCTTAGAGCTATCAATAATTTAGTTTTTTCTTCTATCTTGTACCTATTTTGACTTAACAATTTTTTAAAGATTGAAAATTATGGGATTTTTTTGGGAATCCTTCCCCCCTTTAAAATTGTTTTTTCATACCTCTAAGGGCCTTTGATATGATTTATTTTGGTTGTGTAAATTGGGTATACAATATAGTTTGTGTACTTTTTGTTCTCAAGGCAATTGTGCTTCCTATTATTTAGATGCAAAGATGTTTTTTGTGAATGTAATTGGTAAAAGAATTAAATTTATATCCTTGCCAAAAGAATTTTGTGGACACTATATGAACCTAACATAACTTTTATGGAAGTGGCTAGAACATCCTTGCATGACTATAATTGAGTGATTGTACCAAAAGAATCCAAGCCATCGACAATGTGATATGATGCAGATGATGCAATGATTGAGAGTTAGCTTGGTTAGATTGGTCCTACGCAAAAGAATGCAATCAAGAACTAAATTGCAACATAGAGGAACGTTTTGGGACCTTTTTGGAAATTGCAAGGGAATGCAGACAAGAACTAAATGGCAATGTAAGGGAGCAAATTGAAACCTTTTTTAGGAATTGCCCACAAGACTAAGGCTCTTGGAATGTAACATTAGCCTTCTAATTCAATAGTATTTTTTTTTAATAAATATTTTTTGAGCATGTCAAAGATAAATATAGGTTTCAATCCACCATTGGAAATTTTGAATATTAAAAGTATGAGGTAGAAAACATGTTAGCAAAAAAAGCTAGTGTATTGTCAATTCTAAGGGCATTGTGTGATTGCAAGATTTTTTGGATGTGTTTCACACCTTTTTCAAGTGAAAATTGGTAGATACATATATAACATTATCCTCATGATAGTAAATTTTTTAATTCAAAGTTTGTAGTGCAAAATTTTCTCAGAAACACCAGTCTGAAATTCTTGGGTAGGATCCAAATTTTTTTTCTTGACTTCAAATATTCATATCTTTTAATACGTATTGTCAAATGTCATGAAATTTTTAGAACATGTTTTTATAATAGTTAATTACAAGATCATATGGTTAGAATTTTATTAAATCAATTTTATATTTTCTTAATTCAATGTAGTAAAATTGGCAATTTTGAATGGATTTTGAGGAAAAATTCCTTGGAACTTTAGAGGTTAAAAATTAAAGCTTGTATCAAATGTTGAGTATCCATTTCCAACATCTTGTCATGTGTTTATTAAAAGTGATTTAACCCTAGAGCAACCAAATTCATTGGAGAATTGGTATGAAGCGTGAAAAGTGGATACATTTTGAAGAACAATGTTGAAAATTTGTCCTAGTGGATGCAAGAAGTAACCATAGGATTTGTAATATTAGCGTACAAGTAGTTGGGATATAAAGTAATATTTAGTTAAATTATAGTTGAGATTTTAGAAAAAAATCCCATGTTGATCTTCACGAGCAATTGCTAACTTGAAAAGAAATCATGTCAATAAAGACATCCAAATGTTGACAAAATTACAAGAAAAATTGTTGTATATAGAGCATGATCACAAGAATGAAACCATGAATTATTCATTAAGGCTAGTGGAAGGTAAGTCATAATTTGGAGCTTGCAGTGAAAATGTCTTTCAAGAGAGAGAAAGAAACACTCATTTTCAATAAATAGACTGGATCCCCTACAAATATCCCAATGATAAATATACTAGCACATGAAGCGCATGCATACATTGATAGATGTAACAAGAAAGTTTCCAATACTATTACAATATGCATGACATAATGACATTGTACTCTATGCTAGCGTCATCTAGCACATTCTTCTTTACATTAGACTTCTACATTCTAGGGCTGAAGAGGACAATTTTCATTTTTTTCTTTTGTAGCCTAGACAATTGTTGTAGTGCAAATGAATCATAGAAAATCAACATGCATAAATTGAACAACTTTTATACAATAATGCATATAAGCTTTTCATCTTACAAATTTGTACATTGCCAAAAGGACATAGTCTTTGTGACTTCAAGCAATTAACACAAGTATGACAATAGAAATCCAGAAGCCTTTGATATCTACAGCAATCTCAGTATACTTTTCAATTTTCAATATATCTATTCACCACATTTCTAGTGTCTTTCACTCTATTATGCTCAGCAATTGATGTGGCTTCCACTTGTCACACCTTTGCTAGTGACATTGAAATTGCCTTCCTCAATAGTCAATAGTTGGCGTCCAAAGTAGCATCTAGTTTCATAAAGATGAAACTATTTTGATTTCTCTTTCTAAAAGATGCCAAACTTGTATCCACTCTACACTCCTTTTAATTCTTCTCAACTGACAATTTCTCCTCTCCTAATCTCTCCCTACGTTCTCTTCCAAATTGGAGTATTCTTAATCCCTTGCCTATCATGGCTTCTCTTACTCAATTAAGCCTTTTTTTTGTCTCACCCAAATGGACTTCTCACAAGCTGAGCTCTTGTATAGTCTCAATGGACTTAGTAGACACCTTGATGAGTTGAATCCTTATATTGTTTTGATCCACCTAGGCACCTTGACTAGCTCACTCAAAGGGCCCCTAATAATTGGACTTTAGTAATTCTCCTCCCCCAATAGACTCCCACTATTGGACGACCGTGACTAAATGACCCAAGGGTTCCCCTCGGGGTTCCCAAATGCTGGACAACCGCAACTTGTTGACTTGAAAGACTTCCAAATGTTGGATTGCTCAATTGGCTAACTCAAACAACCTCCAATGAACTAGACTCTTGTAACTATCTCAATCCATTGGATTAGCTATTGTTTGGCACAATTACTACTACTAACTAGGATATTTTAAACTTATAATTATCACTTAATTGATTGTTAAACTAAGATTTTGGCACGCACCCTAGCCTTGGTTGGAGTTGGTATGAATTTTAATTGGTAGCAATGGGAATTGGAAAACAACTGGCACTTTGGCTTAATAAATAAAAAAACTATTCTAACATAAGGGACAAAAAAAGTTTGCTATGGAATTTTTTGAACACTTAACACATAAATTCAAAGGTATATGTTCAAAGCTTCACCATCATGGATGGTTACAAGGAAAAAGTCAGCAAAGGAAAAGTAATAAAGTAAGTATTATGAAATATATAATATTGCTTGCAAAGCTATTGTCATTGGTTGAGGAATAAACATATAACTTGCACCAAATACAAAAGACTAAATACGAACCACAATTTTGTAGGTCAAGGCTCAAGGAGAATTTTTCCAAAATGTAAATTCCCACACAAAAGAGCTAGTGCAAAACATTGAATACAAAATAATGATTCAAGAATTTGAATAAAAACCACAACAATTCAAATATTTGTAAGCAAATACCACAAAACATTTAGACAAGAAGAAAGGTGCTATCGTTTGAAGGGACCCTTACATCCTTCAAAAAGTGCACTAAATACTAAGATATGAGCTAAAGTGCTCCAACAACACCACATAGACAACAAATGGCTAAATTAGCTAAAAAACATTGCATAGACAAAACATCAAAGGTTCAAGATTTTATATGGGTGGTTTGGAGAGAGAAGGAGCAACCTTTTATACTTTTCTCCAAGGCCTCCCTTTCTTGTTTGATCCCAAGATTATTTATTGTTTAACCACTAATTACTAAAAAAAGTCAAATTTTTTATTGGACTAATATTTTAACTTTTGAAAAAAATAAGCTCCAAACATCAAAAAGATTGTACCTTTGGCTTCAAAAGGTCCAAATTATTACATGGAATTCTCAACCTTGTCTTCTAGATCATTCAAATTTGTAAAAGTCAACAAATTGCAAAAAAATGAATTATAACATTCCAAATAAACGAAGGGTGAAAGCATGCTATGGCCTACCACTTTTGATGTCACGGTGTCATATTTGAGGAACTAAATTATTTTAAGTATACATAAATGAGGAGAATTACATGCATAAATTTGGTGTGATGATTGACATTATGAGTGTGTTCTAGGATCTAAGCACATTTTTCAATTTGTACTCAATATTTAGTTTATTCACTAATATACATGTTTTATTTTTTATTTTTTATTTTTACTTTGAATATAAATTTTAATATTTGAATTGGTTGGAGGAAGAAACTAGCAGGATTTTACAAGTGGGCCTAATTTTGTATTATTTAATTCCTTCTACAAGATATATAGTGGAATTAAACAATAAGATGAGTTAAACAATATAACAAATAATAAATAATAAATTCTTAAAAAATTAACTTCAAGAGAAATTAAACAATATAAAAATTTGGCCCACCTGTAGAATCTTGTTAGCTTTCTTTACCAAGAATCCAAAGTGTTAAAGCAGGTAGGCCGTAGCATGCTTTCCCTTGGAATTTGTATTTTTCAATAGTTTTGATTCTTAGAGTACTTAAAAGGGATTTGGTAGTAAAAAAGGACTCCACTTTGGCTTTGTTTGGTGTCATATGCTTCCATGGCTTTTATCAATGCTTCAAATTTGTTTAAAACTCATCAAGAATCATTGGAGTTGTCCATTTGAGTACTTGTTGGTGTCAAAATGCTTTTAATTTTGAAGGAGAACTTCATTATAATTTAGAATTTTATCCTAAGTTTTAGTGAAATGTTTTCCTTCAATTTGGATCATTTCTAAGAATTTATCAAAACTAGTTCAAGAAGTTGACTTTTTGGAAAATTAATTTTTGTAATTAAAAAAATCCCTAACTTTTCTTTTAACCTCTAAGAGGGTTCTAAACACTAAGTGCAAGCTCATATTCTTACTCTGTACTTTTCATAAGAAGGTTTGCTTGTTGTTACCTCCTATAATATCTAGTGGACTAGAAATCTTTTGACTAGAAGGGAATCTTAAAAAATTGATTGTACCTTTGAACTTCTGGCATGCTTTTGTCTAAAAAACACCTTTTTTTAATCTTTGATTTTGTTTTTCTTCACACCATTTGAGTTTACATATGCAAGGCTAATATCTATTTTTTTTTTCTCTCGATATGACTGGTAACTCATATTTCATCTATTATAAGTTCTTCTAAACCTAAAGGGGATCTACTACATACAAAATACTAACTCTAGTTTTAGCTAGACTTTTAGACATGAACTGTAGGTTTGGGCTTGGTTCTAATCTGGGAATGATATTCTGCAATTGATTCTACAAACTAGACCTAGGCTATCTTTTTGAACACTTACTTTCTCTAAAACCAAGAGATTGAAGCGTTCTAGGCATTCCGGGCTTCTAAAGATAAAATAGCGTATTAAAGGCCATATTCGTTACATTGAGACTTTTTGCAGATTTTGAGACAGAATGCTAGTTATTGAAAAATTCATTTAAGAAAATAGTAATTGAAATCAAAAATAAATAATGCTAAAATAGTGATTCTATAATGAAATTCTAAAAGTTGGTGTTGTTATCTATTTATAAAAAAATACTAGTAAAGAGATAAAATGGCTTATCCTCGAGTCGAGGATAAAAATGAGACTACAAAAAGTTTCAATATAACGAATATGACCTTATTAGTAAGGATTTTTAATTGCAATCCAAACACTCTCTCTAGGGATGTTTGTCTATAAAACCTAATAATAAAGTGCAAAAGCCAAAAAAAAAAGTATGAGTTTGAAGTAGCAATTCAGGGACTCACACAAAGGGGCCATGCATGAATAAAATTCCTTACTTCTCCATCTATCGTGAGTCTTCAACTCTATTTTGCCATCCAATTTTTGAACGTCGCAACTCTTATGGGTTAATGCCCAAAATAGTGTGTTAATGCCCCAAAGATGCAAGCTTTGAGTACTTTTCATTGGGGCATGATGCTCGAGTTGGTCCATGATTTTAGGGTTGCAATCGGCAAAACTTCACAAGGGCTAGCACTTTGAAGAAAGGAAGAGTCCAATTGCCTCCAATTTTCCCTTCCTAATAATTGTCCCAAAGGGGGAGGTCAGTGGTCTTGCACTTATACTGAATGTGAGAATGTTGGAGAAGGACCTTTATTCAATTGGAATAGTAAGTCAACTGAATGCTCTAGCACTATAGACTCATTTATTATAGCTGCTTGTTTTTTTAGTCATACGTACAAGTGTGCCATGTGCTATGTGCCATTCCCTTAGTCAAAATAAAAGTAAAAGTAATTTTTTAGTTTTTTAATTAAAAAACAACTCAAAAATTCATAACTTTCACATTATAGGTTCAAACGTCACAAAAACAAAGCCTAGCCATGCACCCCTCCTTGTTGAGAGTTTTCTGACAGTACAAAGAATGCGACTAGGGGACACACAATTCCGAAGATCTCACCATAACAAACAAAACAATCAGACAACCTAACTTTATTCCTTAAAGGTTTTCGGTGTTTTTTAGCCCAAAACTGCTTCAAAGTACTCAAGTCCAAAGCAAAGCTAAAATCTTCATCTTTATTTACTCACCAACAAATTCAACCGTAGGATCCTCTAGTTAACTTGTTAAAGTACACCCTCTTTAAAATTTTAAGATAAGAAACCTTACCAATCACAAGATTTTGCCGCTTAACCCCTAAAGGACCAAACATTGTTTTTTGACAACATAGTGATTTTGGATAGCTCACTACAAATGCAATTTTTTTCTTTGAAATTTTCACACAAGATGTGCTTGAGGAGTAGCTTTAAGGACCAACAATTTTCATAACTTTTGACTACGTGGTTAAAAAGTTAATGCATGATATGTCATTTTCATTGGTCGACGGACAGCCCGGACAGCTAAAAAAACTTCTTTAAAAATCACTTTTAAAAAAAATAAAATTTTGAAATTAATTCTTTAGATTTATATATATGCAGGAAGCTCTGAGTCATTCCATTTTGATTACTAAGATGAAAGTTATGAGGAGTCTTAGTTTGAGCGTAGTTATGGAATCTCTACTCTAAAATAAACTTTGAAGTCCTTTATTTAACTCAATTTTCAATATTTTTGAAAAAAACAAAAACATTGTGTGTAGGTTGTTTATTACAACATTACAACGTTTGGAATTGGCATTTTGCAATTCCATACTTAAATTCGTAACAATTTAGTGTTTTGAATCATTCTCTACCTCTTTCTACTTACTAATTTTTCCTATATGTTTTACAATTCCAAATGATCTGAAAATTTTCAAGCATGTAGCCAACTTGCCTTGAAGAATGAATCCAAAGAGCAACCACCATTTTGGACATTTTTTTATATCAATGACCAATGTGACCTTGTGATGTGCAGTTGCCTGGATTTTCACAAGGACAAAAAAAGGATTTTTGTCAATTCAAACACTATTGTCTTGCAATCCACACGGTGGAAGTTTCTGAAACTTTTTCCACAACTTCTCAAACTAGCGCACTACAAGATCATACGATTACATTTTCCAAAACTTTTCTTTTCTAAAATTTGGTACTCATATTAGAAGTAGCAATTTTGGAGCGGTTTTGGTGAAAACATAGTCTTTGACCTTTAGGGGTTAAATTTCAAAGAAAAGTATTTTCAACTCTTCCCAAATGGTTAGATTTCATCTTTCAAAAATTTTACACAAAAATGTATATATCCTACAACTTATTACTCTCCATAATATCTTGAAGAAAGAAGTTGAAAATATATCTAAAAAATTTTAACAAAAAATATTTCATATTCATGCTTGAAAAAAATAGTAAGTAGAAAGTAGTAGAATATGATTTAAAACACTAATTTTAAGAATTTAGTTATGGAATTGAAAAAATGCCAATTCCAGTGGTTGTAATGTTGTAATAAACAATCAACATCCAATACTTTTATTTTTTTCAAAAATATTGAAAGTTGAATTAAATAAAGGACTTCAAAGTTTATTTTGGAGTTGAGATTTTGTAAGTGCATGTAAACTGAATTTCCTCATAACTTTCATCTTGTTAATTAAAATGAAATGATTTAAAGCTTTCCACATATAAGGTGGGTACACCTAGAACCACCACCAATTGGATTGTGAGTAATTTGAAGGCTAAGTAGTTAATAGTGAAAATAAGAGAGCAAAGTGATGTGTAGAAAAAGAAGAATTGCACAATCAATTTTCTGATTCCGGCAAATATGAGAATACAGTAGGGGTAAAAAAAATTGAAAATAGAGTACTTGGGATAGCTCATAGATAGACTTCAAAGTGTCAAAAGCTCCTCCTCCCAAGGTATCAAAAGCAAAAGAAATGGAGTTGAAATTGCATTATTTATATTCACAAAAATATGCAAGCTAGTAAACCAACAAGTAACGTAAAGGTTTATCAAAGATTTAAATCCTTATCAAAGACTTAAATCCTTAAATTATGTGAGCTTCAAAGCTTGGCACATGTGTTGTAACAACACCAACATAATTAAAAGCCAACATATCTCACTCATTGACAACTTTCAAAATGTGTTTTAACCATTTTGGAGCTTATTTTAGAGTGGTTTTGGCATTGTGAGATTTTAGAGGTATCCACCATACATAAATCTAGGAATCCAAATTCAAATTTTTATTTCTTCAAACAATTATTTTTTGAGCTGCCCAAGCTACCCAAGCTACCTGCCAAACATAAAAAGTACATATCATGCAATTATTTTTTAAGCATGTTGTCAAAAATTATGAAAAATTGTTGTGCCTTAATCTATAAACAACATTGCGACCATTTTTGGTCAATGAATGATAAGAAAAAATCCTTTTATATGGGATAGAAGTGCAAATATTCATCTTCCAAATTTGTATAAAAAAATGAGGTCTTCTATAGTAGTTTGACTTCCATTGAATACTTTTGGATTTTTTTAAACCAATGATTCACTCTACATCCAAATGGATGATTTCCACGGTCACTAGTCCATCCTTTAAGGATTAAAGCTACTCCTTGAACAGATGTTGCATGAAATCTTCAAAGAAAAAAATTAAAAACTCCATTTGTAGTAAGCTCCCCTAAATCGCTATGTTGTCCAAAAAAATGTAGTTTGGTCCTATAGAGGTTAAGGTATTAATAAATATTGACTAATATCTTGAATTAACAATCTAGGAAATCCACATAGATTACAACATCTCCATTAGGGCATGCCATACTGCCTCAGCAAATGGTTTGTCAAGCCTTTTTTTTTTTAAAGTTCCACCAGTTGGAAACTTGTCAATTTGTTAGTGCATGCTACAACAAAAATCAGGCCCCACTCTTTAAGCTGCAATGTCTCATGCATTTGACTTGTATTACAAAAAATGAATGGTTTGGTCCTGTAATTGAGGGCATGCAAAGTAGGGTCGGGGCCATAGTGTAAGCCATTTCTTTATTTGCTGGTGGAGATGTTTTTAACAAGAAGATTAAGGTAGAGCAACCCAATGCCATTAGTAATCCAATTTGGACATCTACTAGCCCCTCCTATTTGTGTCAATCACCCATCCATTAACCCATAAACGATGCGGAGGACATTTCCGGGACGAAAAATGACAAAGAATCTCTCCATGCAAGACAAAAGTGTAACTATTCATCCTCCAAATATTGTGTGAAAAAGGAAAGGTCTTCTACAATAGTTTAATTTCCAATGAGTGCTCTCGTATTTTTTTAAGCCAACAATTCAAAACAGATGATTTCCACAGTGACAAGCTCGTCCTTCATGGGTTAATACAATTTTAGCAAACTTTTAGCATCATGTCAACAAACTTGGGGGGCTACGTCACTGTGTGGTTTAGCATGGGTCGATTCACGCTCTATCAATTTAGTCTCAATATTTTTTTTTGGGCCAAATCATAGAAAATTCAATTTTTGTCGGAATGTCTCAATTCAACTTGCAAATGGCTTCTCTCCAACTTCTCAATCTCAAACACATAAGGTAAACTAACCCATTGTGGTCAAATGACCCATAGTGGACACCTACCTCATGACCCCATCATGATTTTTTCATTTTTTCCAGATTTTGCCTTTTCAATGCATGTCTTACATGACAGTAATGAAGTAGTTAGTGACTTCATTAGGAACTTCTAATTTTTCAGTGAGAATTCATTGTGAGAATTGACTTTTAAGGCTTTCCGTGTTAGAAAAGATTTTGACTGCTTTAATTAGGTGAGCCAAATGAGCATGATGGATTCAGATATTGTTGGATAAAAGGTAGTCTACAGACTCTTATGGGGCAAAAATGCATTGAACACTTCAAAAATTCATATCAAAATCACATTTTGTCAGAAGAAGATCATTTTAATTGCTCTCATCGTTTCTTGCACTTGTACTATTGTGGGAAAAAAATTAAAAAATTTCAGTAACCACATGATGTCAAGCTCCTTATTTTGACCACTAAGGTAGTGTGCTCATAAAGCGACACTTTAAGGGCTGATCGGCCTTTTCGATGGGTTTCAGGTGCCCGAAAATATTTCCCCCTATTTTTCACTTGAAGAAAAATTGATGCGGAATCTAACCCAAGTAGTTTCATATTTTTCGGAGCATCTATGAATTACTTATGAATTTTCAAAGAACTCTGCCATAGGCACCTATTTGTGATTCTTAGGCCTTGCAAAACCCACCCACATGCAGTCTGAAAAAAGATATGGTGTGACCAAAAACAAGCAGTGAAGCATTGAAAAAGTAATACTTACTGTTCCTAAATGCGACCTTTACTAAACTTAAGCCCTAAATGCCTCAAGGAACCAATATTGTCTTCACATACTTTCAAGTCCAATTCAAAGTGCTGTAACTTTTGCATCCAATTTCCAAATTCAAGAAAACTTGTTGGGAAATTTGCGCTCTGTCTTCTAGTTTGTGTGATAAAATTTTCAGATAAATCCAAGTTATACTGATTTTTTGGGAGCCAGTCAAAGTTCCAGAGCTTCAATTTGAGTTCACCAAACTGCATTTGATGTCTGCAACTTCGGGGGTTTCTATCTCCTTCATTCTAAGATTGTTTTCAGTAAAATTTGTTGGGTTATGTTCCCCTTGAAGTCTAGTTATTGTGTTAAAATTTTCATGTCAATTCAAGTTGTTTTGAATGTTTGGGAGCAATTCGAAGTTCAAAATCCCGACATTCTTGGATCACAGTGAACTTCGGCGGCTTATAACTTCTTCATACAAGGTCCGTTTTCAATATTTTTTGTTGGAAAAGTTGCGCCTACTAGTCTAGTTTGTGTGGCTAAAATTTCATATCAATACAAGAAGTAATAAGTGACTGAGAAGCATTTTAGTAAAAGGATGTTCAATCGTAAAAGTGTTTCTTGCAAAAATGAAGTGGACACCTGTCTTGTATTCACTCTTTATTCGAAATCGACCCACCCTGGCTCTTATTAACCCATATGTGAAGTATAAACCAACATCCAACAAACCTTATTAAACTCTCACATTATGCACAATCCATTTTCAAACCGCTTAGTGTCCATTTTAGAGCCTCTTGTACGGACGGTTCGAAGAAGAGGGTTGCAATTCGAGCCACCTACCATACGGGCTGGTTTACCTTATGTCACTTAACAAATGGCTTCTCCAAGGCACCTCGATAGCTTGGTACTACCTAGACATATTTCCCTTCATGGCTTAACGCAAGCCTTGCGCCCAATGTGGATCTTGGGAAGTGCACAAAGCCATGATTCTGTTACTCTCTCTCTGTGGTGAAATTTTCTCTTTGCTTCACATCCTGCCCGCTGAAAGCAGGACCACAGTGCCCGTAATTATCCAGATGTGCCAACTTTCTACATAATTAAAGTGATGGCATCAGTCATGTAGAATTGCTGCACGTTTTCAACCCAAATCCAGACAGTGGATGTGGTACCCCAAAAAACCTCCACTTTTTTTGATAGATGGACCAGTCAAAGTTTTCATTGATTTTCTTGAATGGCAAGTGAAAAAAGGAGGTTTCAACGCACCCAAGAACGTGGCATTCGGATACCGTATGCAAAAGTTACAAAGTCGAGGTCAAACATTTGTTTTTGGTAGATGTTTCGGAAATCGTTTCTTCCACAGACACTACACCGAGTGACGATGGCAGTTTGTTTTTTCCGCGGGGTGCGATGACTTCAGGTGTAACCCACCTTTGGCGATCAATTCTCCATGAGTGAGTAACTGAGTGGCTTCTTCGAAGCCGCTGAACCCTAATTTGCAAAAGGGGCAGCTTATTCCGTTTGGGGGGCAAAAGTGAGGGGCAAAAGTGAGGGTCAAAAAGGAGGCAGCAGCAGGTCCACATTCCTCCAAATTCCTCCACATGGTTCGACATGGTAAATAGTGGCGTGCAAGGCTGTGTGTGCGTACGGGTACCCGATAAGAATAATATTTGTTACTGTGGGACCGAAGGTAACCCCTGAGAATATTTATCGTGTGGGAAGGACTGGAGGCCTACTAACACTAGACTTTGTAGACCTTGTGTTCAACGCCATGTTGAATTGTCTAGTAAAAGAACTCACTTGATGTAGAAGTACCTATTTATGACAGTCCCCTATGATGGTTTTAAGAGGGTGACCTATCGTTGACAACAATTGGACGCACTGGTCATTGAAAATCGATTCTCTATTTGTACCTTCTCGTCCATTCATCTCTTTTCCCATCCTTGCTTAGGAAGACATGCCAAAAACTAACCGTAATAGGTGAGTTTATGAGATTGGATTGGGGTCTGAATGAAAAAAATACATTTATATTGAATAAAATATTCATTCCTAATGAAAAATAATTTTTTTTTTTTTTTTCATTCTTCCTCATCCTTATATTGCACACATTGAGCTCAATCTCAACCAAATTTTCATATCCTACAGGTTGAAATGCTTAAGTTATCATAAATAGGTACTTTCTACCATACATTATGTTCAATGCCATGTTGCCATGTCCAGCGAAATGGCAATCTTGGCGGGTACAACTCTCATTTTTCTTTCTGGCAGTCTAGATGAATTTTGTTACCATATATCAAGGTTCATCCAAGCATATTTTTGGAAAAGAAAATGAAAAAATTAGAAAAATATGGAGCTGGAATGCTTAAATCATGGTGTGTAAGTGAATTAGAAAATATCCCCCCCCCCTAATGTTCTACGGATTGAAATGTGATGAAAAAATCACACTCCCCTTTGGGTAAGACTTTTACACTTTGGGTGGTGATACTCACCTCTGAACTTCCGAATATGCTTTTGAACAGTCTTAGATTGACATTCTTCAGTGATATGCTCTAATTGATTACGACGGAGTTGGTTTGTGATTGGTTTTATAGCAACCTATCTTAGTCAAGGAGTTTCAATTCTATCTATACGGTGGTTCTGAGGGATTAAGGTAAACCAACCTATGACACATAGAATGATTGGTTTGTCCTATTAGCATTGTTGAATTTCCTTAAAACTCAACATAAAAGACAAATGTGAGAATTAGGGAGAGTAACTGAAATTTTATTTTTTGGGCAAAAGATGAAGTTTGCTAGGAATTTTTTAAATTGTGCTACCCAATTGTCTCCAAAGAGTCTCTAGACTAGCCCCAAACCAACAAAAAGTGTATCCATAATGGTCATTTACTCACTTACAACAATCGCAATATTTTCTAACATGGCTACAACATGAAGGCCTAAGAAAGTCACTTTTTGTGATGGATTTACACTTCAAAGGTAATTTGTATTCGAAAGGTGGAAGTTCCTATTGCAGTAACTAATTACTCCTTCACCATCATCCCAAACATTGATTGTAGCCACTAACTCAATCTAATGTAGCCCAATTCTCATTTATTTAAAAAAAATTATCATGGGTTGAAGTAAGATTATTAATGGGGCATTTACTAGGTGTTGAAGAATTCAGTGTAACTAACATATCATCAAAACAATTTTTTCTCAAGAAATCCCAATCTAGAAGGCTAAAGTTGATCTAACAACGTTAGAATTGAACTATATGTTTAGCTAAGAATTTATATTGTTTTTAGATAATGAAACCATGCAAGAAATGTATCTACTAGATACATAGTCACATGATTGGTGTGGGACTGTCTATTTACTTTGCATGCACATTTTTCACACAAGGATTCAACATGAATTGCATGTGTAAATTTACATCACATAGTCAAATGTTAGGTTACTAGGAAAAAAAACAATCTAAAAACCAAAGAAACAACCCACAACGTAGTCTCACATCAATGACGACTTGTAGGTCTTCTCAAGTTTTCATACATAAGATTTTCAATAGTAGACAAAACAACCTAAATATCAACCCATTGAAACTTTAAGACTAAGTATGAATTGTTGACCTTATTAATCCCAAGGACAATCTAATATGTGCACCATAATTTTTTGGTTTTTTTTCATAAGAGATCTGATTTATTTATTAGGCAGCCCTATTGAGGAACTTCTTCAATCAGATGCTGTTTTAAAATAATTGGTAAATTTTCCCTGTAAATATTATTGATTGAGGCGACATGCTCAAAATCTATAACACCAATGGATTTGAGTCTAAACAAATGACTTTAAGGATGGCCAACACTCCAAATCTGGATATTTCAATAATTTATCCCAACAATTTAATTTTGAAAACATATTGATGCACTTGCCAGTCGCCTTTGTAGGATGTTTTTTTGTTTTTGTTTTTTTGTTTTTAAACAAATGACGCCTGTTGTAATTGAAATCATAGTTCATGATATCATGTCTCAAACTGAAGTCAAACTTAGAAGGAATGTTTGGCTCTTATCTCTTCATTTGCCAGCCTCGGCTTGGCTGTTGTTCCTTGGTTTCTTTTTTTAATGCAATGGTACTTTCCATTTGTTCAAAAAAAAAAAAAAAAACCTTAGAAGGAATCTTTCTTTGCAGGCTGAGTGCAAACTAAAGGTGGTCAATTTGCAACCACCCTAGCGTAGATCAAGCCAACCACCCAAGCGTAGATCAAGCCAACCACCCAAGCGTAGATCAAGCCAACCACCCAATGCAAGTAATGACTTTTAAGAAGGTCTTAAATGTAATTTAAACCTCTAGGACTATATTTAAAAACTCACTTAAAACACCATTTTCTCTTGTAGTGGTTGTTTAATCTTTTTTACATATATTCACAACCCATTTTCCAACCTATTGACTAAAATGCACAAGTTGTTGAACATACGTTTTTTCTTTAAATGTTGAAAGACAAAACTTTACCTTCTAGAAGTGAAAAACTAAATTTTAAAGAAGTTTAGGCACATTGAACTTACAATCAATAGGGAGGATGTACTTGATCAATGAACTAAAAGATCCTACAGTTGGATTTCTTAAAAAATAAGCATAGATGAAGATCTTAGCCTTCCTTCCAAGATGAGTGAAGTAGGTACATTCACAACTGCACCCTGCCTAAAATTGTTATCATCACTCTATATACATCTCCAAAATCAAAATGTACGTATATTGAAGAAACAATTTTAGAACATCTACCCAAAAACTTTGACCCTTCATAACTTTTGCATACAATATCGAAATGTCATGTTCTTTGGTGCATTGGAGCCTCCTTCCATTTTCCAATATGAAAATATGAAAATTTGATTGATCTAATAATAGAAACCAGGCACAATAGCTAAAAGTAGGATTTTGGAAAGTACCTACTTTATATTGGAGCAACTTTGAGCCTCTAGATACAAAAGAACTTTAGGGATTACAAACTCTTAGTCTTCCTCTAAGAATGTGTCTTAGCATCATTTAACTCCTAAAGGTCATAGACTATGTTTTCACCAAAACTGCTCCAACATTGCTATTTTTAATACAAGCACCAAATTTTAGAAAAAAACAATTTTGAAAAAATGTAACCGTAGGATATCTACAAGAAAAAGGGGTGTTTTAAGTAGTGTCCTAGACATCACGTCTTTTAAGTAATGTCTTTTAAGTAAGTTTTTAAGTAAAATTTTACTAAAAAGATTGTCTTTTTAGTAAAATTTTACTTAAAAACTTACTTAAAAGACGTGATGTCTAAGACACTACTTAAAACACCCCTTTCTCTTGTAGTGGATCTTGTATTAAACTAGTTTGAGAAGTTGTGGAAATGTTTTTAGAAATTTCCACCGTGTGGATTGCAAGATAATAGCGTTTGAATTGACAAAAATCCTTTTTTTGTCCCTGCAAAAATCTGGGCAGCTCCACTTCACAAGGTCACATTTGTATGAAAAAATGTCTAAAATGGTGGTTACTCTTTGAATTCATTCTTCAAGGCAAGTTGGCTACATGCTTGAAAATTTTCAGATCATTTGGAATTATACAACATATAGAAAAAAATAGTAAACAACAATAGGTAGAGAATGTTCAAAACACTAAATTGTTATGAATTTAGATATGGAATTGAAAAATGCCAATCCCAATGGTTTTAATGTTGTAATACACAATCTACACCCAATGTTTTTATTTTTTTTCAAAAATAATGAAAACTGAGTTAAATAAAAGACTTCAAAATTTATCTTAGAGTAGAGATTCCATAACTACCCTCAAATCAAAACTCCTCATAACTTTCATCTCATTAATCAAAATGGAATGAACCAAAGCTTCCCACGTATATATAAATCTAAAGAACCAATTTCAAATTTTTATTTTATAGAAAAGTGATTTTTAAAGAAGTTTTTTCAGCTATCCGGGCTGCCCGCCAACCAATGAAAATGACATATCATGCAATAATTTTTTAACCATGTAGTCAAAAGTTATGAAAATTATTGGGCCTTAAAGCTACTCCTTGGGCACATCTTGTGTGAAAATTTCAAAGAAAAGTATTAAATTTTTTGATTGTAATGAGCTGCCCAAAATTGCTCTGTTGTCAAAAAACGGTGTTTGGTCCTGTAGGGGTTAATGTAGATATGCATGAGTTGCACAACAATCCATTGGCATCTCCTCCCTAAAAAATCCCACTGATAAAGTAGGAGGTCTATTAAGATACTTGGGCTCTTAAAACAATCTCTAATACAGAGGTAAATTTTGCTTTCTCATTGCACTAGAAATATACATTTAGTGTACATTTCAAGAGGTGGGACACTTTTAGAGCCCAAGTGCGACCACTACCTTTCAACTTCAAAAATTCATAACTAATTCCAAGAAGCTCCAAAAAATAAAGGCCACTTTTACTTCATGGCCCCCCTTCCTTCTCACCGTAGGTCCAAACGCCATGCCATGCAAATTTGGGCTTAAAAAATTTAGAAAATTACTTTTATTTTTATTTTGGCTGTGGCAACGGCACATGGCACACTAAGGTAGGAGGTCTACTAGTGGCACACCTAAGAGCTAAATTGAATTATGGGGAGGTGAAGCTTCTTGAAATATTTTTTTCAGTCAAATTTCCTTGAAAGACAAGCAGAATTGGCATCTAACCCAAGTCGTTTCCTATTTTTGAAGGTTTTTGGAATGACTTATGAAAATTGGAAGTTGAAATGGCACAGGGCTCTAAAACGGTGCACCTCCTAAAATGTACATCCTTTTGTACATTGTTGAAGGCTATGAAAAAAGCAACATGTATAAACAGTGTACATTTGAGGAGGTGCACCATTTTAGAGCCTCCTGTGCAGTTTCAGAACCTCCTACCTTTAATTAGACCTGAAATGGGCACTTTTACTTCATGCCCCCCCTGCCTTCCAAGTTTGAAAAATCCTGGTGTCTCAATTCAAGCAGCCCACTGGCGATCGGGGTGGATTGACCCCCTCGCTCAGCCTTACCAGGGGTGCATGTAAAAAAAAAGCCCCCTATTTCGCGCCGTTCCAAGGTATATTCTTGACTTCATTTTACAAATTGGGGGTCTCTGATCGCAAATATGAATTCAAAATTTGCAAAAGAAATAATGTACAAAAACAGGGTTTGCCCGCAGGGCCGAGCGAGGGGGTCAGTTCTCCCTGGCCCCCAGGGGCCATTCATTTCATTATTTAGAGCGGGTTTCAAATGTCTCATGCTTTTTGTACAAAGAGTACAAGGCCAGGACTTTTCATACGTTGATTTGCTTTAACATGAAATTGGTCATTATTAGCTGATTGACTTGTAACTGTGCTGTAATTTCCAAACATTGCAAAAGAAATCATGCATCTGAGCCTCGCAAATCATCTCAAGTGCATTGGTCAAACAAATACTATACGACCATAGCTTTTGATGAACATTTGACTCACCATAAAGAGAGCTCAAAATCTATCACACACCGTAGGAACGACTATAATAAGTGAAAGCCATCCACATAAATTCAGAAATTCTATCATCTCAAATCCATTCCCTATTGCAGCTTTCATGCAATTATAACACTTGACTTGTGAATTGTGATCGTACTGACTAAAGATCGGCGTCCTCTTGAATTCAAAATCCGAATGGAGATACGTCAACGCACGATTTATACAGTTGGACTGTAATGATTGGTGCCCTCCACCGTTATCTCCTGTGATGATGCATCCCCATCCAGGTTACAATTAACACCCTCCCTTTCTGTAAAAATTGTGGGTCTCTGTAAAAATTGTGGGTCATGTAAACAAGAATTCCCCTCCCTCCAACACCGTTTGATCAAGAAAAATAAATAATATAGATAGGGATACCGTAAGATATAGATACTCTGAAATATTTATGTATATATACAAAAAGACAGATACAAATACATACATATCCATATAGAATGTGGATACAAAATGCATATGAAAATCCCACTAACAATATATACCATATCAATTGGTGGCCGGACTGCTCTTGAAAAATGTAAAATAATGTGTGTATAGAACTTATCTATTAGTAATATGAAATTAGTAACATAAATCAACTAATTCATTTTGGTGGTGGTGGCGGTGGTGGTGGTGTGGGTGTGGGGTATAATAAACAATCATTTTAAACTAATTGAATTGTCCCTTGTGAATAACTCATTAAATGTTTTTTGGGGTGTGTGGAGGGCCGTTTCGGGTCTGTTCCCGGCGCTGTACTCCTGGCAGTAAAAGAACGGCCGCTGTCAGAAATTTTTAAGAAAAAAAAAAAAAATCTTAAAATGAAAAAATGAAAAAACAAGATGAACAAAAAAAAATTTGAATTTTTTTAAATTTTTATGTGACGTGGTAGTCTCTCTGCCACGTCACGCAGCTATTGTGGCGCAATTCCAGACAGTTCCAAAGTCTGGAAACCCTGGAGAACTTGCAGCCCTCCACATGGGCTGAAAAACATGTAATGATCCATTCAAAAGACACACCACCTACTAATTTGTCAAGAAAAGTATATGCTCTTATGGAGTTTATTAAAAGCTTGTCATGAATGGGTAGGCTCATAAGTAATCAACACATAAGAAGTCAACTTGGAAGGGACAAAAGTCAAATTCTTACTAAAGATGTACATTTCTATAAGGTTTGCAATAGGGTATTCAAGTCAACACTTATAGGGCTCAAAAATCTGCAAGCACCTTTGGATGACATGCTATTAGAAATGGCAAGCAATTAGGCAAGGCAATTTGGCAAGCTTAGACTTTGTTTTCTATTGATTTTAAATGCTTCTATTATTTCTTGCAATCTATGAAGCAAAATGGACTGATTTTTTTCTCCCACACATTCTCATAATATTATACAAAAATAATGTGGGGTTGAAAATGGAAATGTATATATTTTTCCAATTTTCATTTAATGCACCAAGAAATAGAAATTTTAGAACAATTTTTAGACCATTAGCAAGGAAAGATTTGTGTTGACTATTGGGATTTTGATTCTTCCAAAAATGAGTTCTCTAATGAAAATATAAATCTTCTTCATGTGGTTGCTTTCTTTCAGACATCGTCACAAGACAAGATGGTTGAGGTATATTAGACAACTCCATTTTCTTTAAAAATTGGTATGTAAGTAACTAATTTAAGTACCCATCTAATGGTTGAAGTTCTCAAAGTTAAATATATAGTACTCCCTTCTCCACAAAGCTAAGTCAAACTACATTGACCTCATTGAGGAGGGTCCAAATTTTATTTTTTAATAACTTTAAACATTATTATCTCGCAATCTACTTAGTCAAATGGGCTGAAATTTTTTCCAAATTTTCTATATGGTGTAGTACAAAAAATTTTGGATTAAATTTTGAAAAATATTTTTATATTTTAATTGTGTTCAATGCACTAGAAATTGGGCAATTTTGGATAATTTTGTAAAAAACATCCCAAGTCCTTTAGATTTTATCTTGAAAAGACAAGACTTATCGCCAAGGTATTTTATCAATAATGATGTGATTTATGGGTCAATAGGGGCATTCTTCATTTCTATATTAGCCTCCAAAGGACGAGCATGCTGAATTTGACAACATAATAATTTTGGGTAGGTATGTGTGATTGAAGATTTTTATGTTATTGGCCCAAACTTGAATAGAAGGTGTGGACAAGGAATATCTTCTATATGCACTAAAATTCAAGACATTTGGAAATATGAGTCAAAAGTTATGGCCTACTATGTTACTTAAAAAAAATAAATGGACAGCTTGGAATTAAAATAAAATATTCATAAAAAAAATTTGAAATTGGTTCTTTAGATTTATATATACCTAGAAAGCTTTGAATAATTCCATTTTGATTAATGAGATGAAAGTTATAAGGAATTTTAGTCTGCGGGTAGTTATGAATTTTCTACTCTAAAATTAACTTTGAAGTCCTTTATTTTACTCAATTTTCAATATTTTTTGAAAAAAATAAAATCATAGGATGCAAATTGTTTATTATAGCATTGCACAACCATTGGTATTGGCATTTCAATTCCATAGATAAATTCTTAACAATTTTGTATTTTTAATCATTTTCTACTTCTTTCTACTTACTATTTTTTTTCCTATATGTTGTACAGTTCCAAATGATGTGAAAAAATTTCAAACATGTAGCCAACTTGAATTGAAGAAGGAATTCGAAGAAGCACCACCATTTTCGACATTTTTTCATACAAATGTGACCTTATGAAGTGCAGATGCGTAGTCTTTTGCAAGGCCCAAAGAAGGATTTTGTCACTTCAAATGCTAATATCTTGCAATCCATATGGTGGAAATTTCTGAATTTTTTCCACATATTCCCAAGCTAGTGTACTAAAAGATCATATGGTTACATGTGTCCAAAAATAGTTTATTTTTCAAAATTTGGTACTTACTAGAAATGGCAATTTTGGAGCGTTTTTGGTGAAAACATAGTCAAGGAACTTAGGGGATTAATCTTGAATGTTATCCATTGGCCACTTTTGGGCCTCAACATCCTTGCATGATGAAATGTTCATACAAAAGTTGCTCAACTTTCACTATGATTAGTGATTTACAGTTATTACTCATCACTAAGCTAGACTAGCCTGTTTTTGTTTTATGTCTAATTTCGTCATCCTACTTTTGGCCCTAATTCCATCCAAAAAATCATCCAATCCACTTCAAAAATCCACAAAAACTACAATTTTAATTGGAAGAATGTAATTCCACTTGGATTTGATTTGTGAAACAAGCGCACAACTCTGAAAAATATGTGCCCCTCTTGGAATTGTCCCCAAGATATTTAGATTGCTAGCTGGCATGGTAATAGGCTTGTGTACCTTAGTCTGTAGTCATTCACATGGCTTGCTGAAAATCTGTAGATTGTCTACATAAAGCTTGCCCATACCAGTTCAAATAATATGATTTCATATATTCCTATGCATTGCCCATGAATTAAAAGAGTTGTACTTTTGCTTTGACATCTTCAAATCTCGGGGAGGTCACTTAGAGTGTCCATTAGAAACCACGTGCGATCAAAACTTTGGACCCCCTATTTACTTTTTGAATTTTAAATAAAACAAAATTTAAAAAATATGAATAGATTTTCCTACTTTGAAAGTTTATATTTTGAATTATTGATATTTTTATTTGTTAATGATAATTAGTTACAAATTTTTGAAGTAAAAAGATACACTATAGAACTGAAAAATAACTTTCACATCCCTATATTATATAAGAAAAAATTGTCTAAAAAATGAACAAAAAATTCCTAAAAATAACTCTCTATTGAAAGCTCATTTTGAGTTGAATATTGATTCAATGGTCATCTAAATGTGTTCTCTATAATTTTTTTAGTTGAAAAACATGCCATTTTAGTTCATTTTCAACCTCTTCTAGAAATCATTTCATATTTTATTTGAGTTTGAAATTTTGGCAATAGAAACCTATAGTCATTATTAAACAACGCTCAAAATTTTAGGTTGAAATTATAGTTTATTAGAAACCACTTGTTCGCACGTGGTTTGTTGTAGTAGAGCTAAGTGACCTCCCCGAGCTTCAAATCAATGTTAATAGCTTCAAAACCATTTGTCACCGACTTTGTTTGTTGGATCTTACTAGCAAATGAAATAAGATCCTAATGCACTTTGATATGCATTATTTGGACTTTATATAAATAAGTTATAAAACTTTGAAGAATTGTTGGTACGTTTGTAGTTTAGGCTCTCCCATTGACTTTTATGTTCAAATTATATTTGTTTTGTGCAATTAATACCATATATAGGATTTAGTGTCACTTTTTGGTCCAAATGTAGGTGTTGCTTGGATAGAAGCACCCTATAGGTATACCAAATGTACATTTCAAAGCAAATTTCAAGGAAATGATGAAATTTGGAGATTATTTTTGGTCATTCAGTGTCAATGTTTAGATGATAGAATTGTAAATTTTCATATTGGCAAACAATGGATTTGGTCTAGAATTAGCAAGTCAATTCTTATATTTCTCTCAAATGAGTATTTTAGTATTAAAATGTTGCATGTCAAAGTTCAAGAAAAACAAGTAAAGATCTTAGATTTATTTGTTTGAAGAGGTAGTGTCAAGTGAAATTTAGTATATTAAATGTTGTAAGGGTATGGATTCCTATTTTTTTTTATATAAATTACAAAATTTATTCTTCATTTAGATCTCCTTCCACTTGACAATTCTTATCTAGTGTATTTGATGAAACTTGGTGTTTTATAATGTTTGAATATATATTATTATTATTATTTGAAAAGATCTAATAGCTAATTTTGACTTTCTACAATTGTAATGATGAGATTAATCTTTTTCAAAATAGGAATAATATTTTATTTGTGGCCTACTTTAAGAGGTTTAAGGAAATCAACATGAGCTTTCTATTATAGATTTTTTTCAATAAAAATCTAGAACCACCAATAAATGTCGAATCAAATCATTTTTTTGAGCCTAATTCAATTTAGAATGGCAAAGAAAGATAGGCAAAATGATCACTTGAGTAAAATTTTACTTGAATTACTTTTAAGTACTTTTGATTTTGCAAACATTGATACACATGTAATGTGCTTCTACTGATTAGCCAATGATAATTATAGATGCATGTATCTTAGCATGTTAACCTAGCCTTGAGATAATATACAATTCACTATCTTAGAAGAATATGTAGGTCTTATGTCACTCACAGTCTCACACTAACCTTTAAACTTCATAGTAGGATTCTACATGAATATTTTTAATGTGCACCAACTCTGTATAAGAACAAGAATTATTTCTCTCTCTCAAAAGCCTCTTTATTTGCATTATCTTTAAATCAATATTACTCTATGAATTTAAAAAAATTCACTTAGATTTAAACTATTTCTTTTAAAAAATTATTGTCTTTTGGTAAATTTATGAGGCTTTAAAAATCAAATTAAGTAGTAGGTAATACGAATCTAACTTTTTTTAACATATAAAAGGGATGGAATTTTGAAATGTCTAAACTAGAATCTTTCATTATTTAATGTTGATGTAAGTTTAGACAATTTAAAATTGAATGAGATATATAGGGACTTAAAGTGTATTATTGAAACCATCTATAGAAATATTGATATTGATAGGAAAAAAAATTGTAAAATTATATGATTTATCTTAAATATGAGTTTATAAATTCAAATAGTTTATGATCACAATTGGCATTGATTATAACTAAATATTCTATAACAACTCTGAAAACATTCTAATGTTAATAAACTATGTAGTAAGTTGATGCAAACACCTACCTTGGCTTGGCCCCCTCCGGCTTCAATAATCCTTTGCCATTATATCCACAACTAAAATATCAAAAGCATCCAAATTGTTGTCGATTTGTTTTTTTGGAAGAAATGAGATCAACCCCATCAAATCTTGAATACAAGAAATGAAGACCCTCTGGAATGCTATCAATCTTCCAAAAAATATGGAGCCATTGATAGAAGTTGCCGACCGAGGTGATCAACACCGTTCACTTGGGGTTAGGGTTTTCGGTGAGAGGGGCGAGAGTTTCTCTCTTGAAGTTTTGAAATACATTGCGCGACGTTGTACGACGAGTTTCCAAGGGTCTGCAAGAGTTTTACAAGGCGATGGAAAGGAGGTGTAGCCAAGTGAGGATTGTTGTGAATGCGATCTTGACGTCAATTGCCAAAGGATCAGTTCCTACATCTCTAAAATAGGTAGTCAGAGTAATTTTAAGGTTTGATTTTGAGCATTTTGGAGAGTTGTATGGATTGTTTGCATTTAGGGTGCCTTGTTTCAGGTTATTGATGTGGGTTTTACACTAGAAGAATTGGTGAGCTTTCTTCTTTGGGGGAAGATTCAGAGTGTGCATTGGAACCTATGTGGGAGGCATATGTAAGAGTATAGAGAATCATTGATGATACATGCAAGTTATGAAGTTGCACCTTGAAGCGTTTGAAATTTGAGGTTTGTTTGCCTTCTATTAAAATTGTTCCAAAATTGTATGTTGTCTTTTGAATGTTACCACCTAGGCACACTCTTTCCTGATAACTTTGAACATCTAGAGAAAGAGAAGACTAAACATCAAAAAACAAATGTCTCTAGTTTAGGGTTGTAGTTTTTCTTGAAGGCTTGTTTTTCCTTGAGACTTCAAAAGCTTTTCTTGGTATGTATTTCATGGATGTTTTCTTTCTCTAAGGTTGAACTAGTCGTTTGTTTTTTAATTAATTGCAGCTTTATCAAATTCATGTATGGTATTATATCTTGAACAAATAAGATTTTGTAGGAGTTAGTTGATTACAACCATGTCGTAGTTTTGACGCTGAGTTTCCTTGAACCTATTTGTGGACTTTTTATCTCCTTGCTTGGGTATGATGTTCACAGGCTTTCAACATTTGTTTTGATCTTTTGATTTTGGTAATGCATTTTAGGATTTTAGTTCCTTTCTCAACATTACTTAGCAGATTAGTGGTTCTTGAAAAATTAAATTTATTATTCAATTTACGATTAGGAAGAAAGGAATTGAGGAGGAGGGAAAGTAAATTTGGAGAAGCAATGAAGATCATTGCAATATTTTCTTTCAATATTTGTTAGAGATTGATACTTTCACATCTGTAGTGTATATAATTGATTAAATGTACATTTTGAATTAAAAATTTAAGCATTTAACCCCACCCCCACCCCCCGACTATTGTATCCTTATTTGTCACTGGTCATTTATTTTAAATGTTTTGAATTTAATGAAAAAGTGACATGTGTAACTTATTTTTAATTGATTTTGTGTTTCTATGCTTGTATGATAAATATGTTTTTATTTAAGTATTTGTGACATTTTTTGATACAATAATTTTTTGAAATTCTTGTACCAACCCAATTGCAATTGTTTTAAGTTTTTAAAATCAAATTTAAAAATGATATATGTACAATTTTGGTTTTTAATACATTTTGAATTATCTAGTTTTTGATAAGTTTGTCAAAGTTTGTCACTATGTATCCAAGAGATGTCATACATTTCTTGGGTGTCTATTTCTAATACCAAATCCTCTACAAATGTTTATAAACAATGCAAGTGGTATATATTTGGTGAATACTATACCAAATGTAGCTTGTTCACTACTTTTCACTTAATCCCTAAAGTCCAAAAGTTAATTTTTCATCAAATTTCAATTAAAATTTGATTTTCTATTTCAAAGTGAAAAAAATTTAGAAAATTGCAAAAAAAACCTTATACAATATTGCACTAGATTGATATAAAAATGTGGAAAAAAAAATTTAGAAACTTTAATCACGCATATTGTATATTTTGTACCTTGCTTGTCTTGATTTTAAGGCTTTTAATTTACTTAGCTCAAAATTTTTTTATTACACATGTTGAATTGAGTTGAAATTATAGGAATTTAAAAAAAAGACATAGTTGATTTTCATCTTAAAATAATTGTTCAGTAGAAGTAAATTTGAGAATGAATGAAAAAATAAATCGTTAATAGCTTTAAAATGGACTTGAAATTCAATAATTCCAATTGTGAGATTGCTCTAGCAAGTGAAATAGAAATGTAATTCTTTTTTAATTTGTGAAAATTGCAATAAATAATGAATACTTTCAATTATTTTTTCAAGAAGATGCTTTGATTGCCTAAAAAACAAGATTATCTATAAGTTTCTCATCACTAGTCCAAATAAAATCAATCAAGTCTTTCTATATAGACAAAAATATTTATTATGAGAAACAAATTTTTGAAAATTTTAATTTGACATTATGTGATTTTTTTGGTGTTGTTCAATGAAACCCATTTTGGGTAAAACTTTTCTCTTAGGCATTGATTGAAATAAAATTATATTTCTAGAAAACTAATGTGTTTTCCTACAAAAAATTAAAAAACTTTCAATAAAAATTGAGAACATCAGAACCTACTTGAAATCCATTTTGTCCCTTGGGCAACAATGGGACTTTAGGTGTTAATGGTTGAGATTTTAGCAATCACGATTTTTTTTGTATCTATCTATTGTAGGATTTTTTTTTACTTATTAACAATAAGAGGAGTCATAGTAAGGAATTGTTGAAGAAATGCGTTCTCCCATTTCAATGAAGAAACATACATGGAATAAAATGAGAAGATAAGCAAGAATAAATCTCTTACCAAATTGTTAAAGAATCTTGTATTTGTCCAAAGAGATAATCAAGGCTTCCTTCATTTCTGCTTAACTTCACTATAGCTACTATGACTCCCTCTAGTGCTTAAACCTACACATGTAAATATTATGTAAATAAATAAATAATAATAAAAAATAAAATTGTGTATATATATTTAAAGTTAAAAAAAGAAGTGAAAAGATAATAAAATGAAAAAAATAACAAGAAGGAAAAAGAAAAAGAAAGTAAAGTAAAAGTAAAGTAAAAGGACCATAAAAAGAATATAAAGGAGATCCAAACTTCAAAGATACATTGAAGAATTAGTTTTACTTTTAATGCACAATTACTTTACATTTTGAAAGGACTATATATTTATAAAACTTCTATCATAACTAATATATCGTTTTACTTATACTCATTCAAAAAATTAAATTATTTCTCCATTATATTTTATAAAATTGTACCACTACAAATATTTGGTTTCTATTCTAAACCAAAAAAATGGAAAATAAAGAGTGCCCCGAATGTAAAAAGAGCACAATATTGATAGAAGACTATAATGAAGGAGATTTAATATGCACTGAGTGTGGATTGGTTCTTGATTCTCATTTTATAGATATAAGACAAGAGTGGCGAACATCGGAATCGGACTTATCATCAGAAAGTCAAGCACGTGCTGAAAAATCTCCAGGTATTTTTTTTAAGGATGGAGAACTTTATACAACAATTTCCAAACCTAAAACTTTTCAAGAACTTGGTTTTGATAAAAGCTCTGATATCATGAATTTAGAAAAAAAATATGGCGTCTTAAAATACCGTTTGAATGAAGGCTTTAATGTAATTTCTACCATGGGAGATAAACTTGCACTTGTAAAAAAAATAATAGACCATGCTCTAGATATTTACAAGACGCTGAATAATTCAAATTCCCTTCGAGGACTAAACAACAACGTTGTTGCAATTTCTTGTTTGTACACTGCTTGCAAACTGGAAAAACATGCTCGAACGTTCAAAGAAATAGTTGCAGTTGCAAATGTCCAAGTAGAAATGGGGGCTATTTCTCGCACATATAAGAGAATTTTCCAAGAACTACAAAATATGGACTATCCACTAGATATGGTAGAAACGAGTTCTGCTATTCAGATTGTAAGGAGAAAATGCTCAAATCTTCAAATGTGCAAGACGGATGTCAAAGCCATTTTAGAGACCATTGCCAATTTAGAACATAAATTGGATATCCAACACGTCCCCTCTACTATCGTTGCAGCCACAATCTTTATGATCTCCCAACTTTCAATTGACAAACAAAACTTGATAGAGATATCAAAGGCAACAGGTGTAACTAGAAAAACAATATCTACCACATACAATGAGATTTCACCTTTTACTAATGAAATTGTTCCACAATGGTTCCAAAATCAATTGGCTTCACGGAACTAGCTTTTTAGATTTATTAAATTGGAGTCTTAGCTAGATTGGATTCAATTTATTTATCACAAATTCATGTGGGCCTATATTTATAAGTGAGACCAAGAATTTATTTAAAAATAATAATGTAACACTTGAGAATATTCACATATATTAGTCTAGATACCACCTAATAAATAAATAAATAAAATTATTATTCACTTAAGTGATATTGTATTTGACAACAAAAGTCAAAGTCAAAATGTTCTCCCTCTATTATTATGACTAGAATGTTTGTAGTATGCAGATTGATTGATGCTGCATTGGCAAAGCAGAATGTACCTCTATATTACATGACACTTTTAGAGCCTGGACTGTTTGTGGACCTTCAACTGTTTGAAGTTAAAACACGGTGGTCACTACAAGTGTTGACCTCCAAAGAGATGTACACAGTATATACATTGATTGATGTTGCATTGGCCAAGGAGAATGTAAACAATATGTACACAGTATATACATTGAATGATGTTGCATTCCAAAAGCAGAATGTACCTCTGCATTACAAGATGATTTTTAGAGCCTAGATTATTTATAGACCTTCTATCATTTGAAGTTAAATCGCAACAGTCACTAAGATTTCCACCTCTAGCGAGATGTACACAGTAAGTGCATTGGTTGATGTTGTATTGAAAAAATAGAATGTACACAGTACGTACATTGATCGATGTCGCATTCCAAAAGCAGAATGTACCTCTGCGTTACAGGACGCTTCAATTTAGAGCCTGGACTGTTTATGGACCTTCAACCATTTGAAGTTAAATCATACCGGTCACTACAATTGTCCACCTTCAGAGAGATGTACACAGTATGTGCATTGGTTGGTGTTGCACTGAAAAAATAGAATGTACACAATACGTACATTGATTGATGCTGCATTCCAAAAGTAAAATGTACCTCTGCGTTACAGGACGCTTAAATTTAGAGCCTGTACTGTTTATGGACCTTCTCAACTTATCAGTTGAATAAATATTATAAGTTTCTGCTGTCCCCCGAGTTTTGTGCAGCCAGGTGGGTTCTAAGTTAAGCCCCACGCAAGTAAGGCAGTGCCCTTTTTCATTTCATAGGTCTCCCTGTGGACTGACTTCTCCTTGAAAAGAAGAAAGAGTCGCAAGAAAGCGTTGCCCTAGAGTTGGGTCCTCGTCTCCAAGCTCCCTCCCTGGCACCCACTTTCTTACCAAAACGGCTTTCACGTTGCATTTTGATACCTTTTGGGAGTTGACATGCCTTTTCGGTGGCTTGGCGGGGCCATCATCGCCAGGGACGGACTTCTTATTGTTATTAGAGCATCGCCACTGCAAACCGCAAAGGGACACGGAAACGCGACTGTTGCGTGAAGGCGCCACTTTTGAGCTCCACCGCAGGCCCCCGAAAGGCTTTCCTGTTTTCTTGGGCAACGCTACAAGCCTCCGTCCACGCCATATTCAAGGTCTTTCCCGTCCACGCAAGAGTTCACGCAAGGATTCATGACGTCATTGATGACGACACCAACTCTTCAAAAATTCTCGAATCATCGATACATCGATTGCGTAAGAATTTTGATTCACCAATTTTCGAATCAATTTGCAAAGCATCGATTTTCCGTTTTCAAATCAATTTTAGACTCACCAATTCACCGTTGTCGAGTCAATTTCAGATTCCCCATTCCCTGATTCAATTTGAGAAGAACTTAGAAGAAACTGAAATTAACTTCGATCGAGGCGCGCGCCCCTCCTGCCAAACCAATTGAAGTTAACTTCGAAGAAACTGAAACTGAAGAACTTTGAAGAAACTAAAACTGAAAATTGCTTTGAAGAAATTGAAATTGAAGAAATTGCCAAAATAAAAGAAATAAAAGAAATCAAAATCGCATAAATTGAAACCATTTCACAGAGACCGAAACCGAACGAGGTCGTTGCCGAGCGGTGTCGCGTGGATTGCAGTGCGGTAGTTCCTAAAGAAAAGGAGACGGAAAGCGAACTCGCCCGCAACATCGCTCTTGGAAATGGTTTTGACGGTCCTTCTTCCGTTACTGCGGTGGAGATGCTCTTACAGTACTGGGAAATGAACTCAGTGGTGGCAGGCAGTGAGTCACTGAAAGAAAGAAAAAAAATTTAAAAAAAAAATTCGGGAATACCTCCGTCACTCCCGTCACTCCTGTCACGTCCCTACATTCAACACCTGGTCGATCCATCAGTTTAGTAGTAAACTTAGACTGGTTCTTCTATTTGTTAGTCAGTACCAAACCCAACTCATTCAACCCCTCCAACTCCTGCAGATCTGATCACATTGCTACCAACTCTGGGGCACAAGAAACATGGATATGGAAAAAAACATGATTGCCATCCCTCAGCCCAGATTTGGTGGTGGAAAAACACGAAGACACCTGCCAGCCCAATATTTGTTGGTTGCTTGCTTCATCACTGGTTTCATAACAGACTCTCGCACTGCATAATTAAGTTACCTTAGATGAAACTCAGTCACCGAGAACGGAATCCTCATTGACGTGGACGTTCTTCAGGAGTAACCCAAAGTCATGAAACCAAGCTTCCTACCAATCAATCAAGGTCTCTTCCTTGTAGAAAATCTTGATAGACTGTTGCCCATGAAGTGTGGGTTACCTGTATCAAGAATATTCCTGTTACAGTGATCTCACTGTAGAAAGGCCTCCCTGTTCAAGAATGTTAGGGAATGGACGGAATGCTCAACATTTTTCTTCAGTAATTCGATTATTTTTATTTGGAATTTGGACTACGATACAGATCATGTGGTGTTGCAGAAGAAAATAAGTATTCCCAGATGCAGCTAGCCGGAGACTGATTTTTTTCTTCCTTTTTCCTTTTCTCTTTTTCCTCTTTTTTTTAGATCTCTGATACAAATGAACAAGTCTCAAATCTTGAAAAAAAATAGAACATTAACTTAGCCTTGAGAGTTTTTTGTGAAGCAACTTACCAGGCATCTTCTCCACATAGAATGCTACAGTGGGTTTTTTCTATTTGAGTCACGCTTTTTGCATGTGATAATCTTCGACCTGTGAAGATGCTAGCCTAGGGTTTGGTTCCGGTGTCCTTCTAGTCAATGCTGTCGTTGACGTCTACAGTGGAATCCGGATTCAATGTTCAAACCCGTCGCCCTTTACGACGGGTCGTCGCCGGCTGGAGAAATACCCCCAAACGCAGACCATCGGTGAACATTAAAAAATCCGTCAATGGAGTCAATGACTGGGTTGTTTTTTGACTTACCTTGAACTGCGAACTCCGTTGCGGCTCCCGTGTTATGTTCCTAGAACCAAGATTTGCGTGTAATGGAACCCTAACACCTGCGCTTTTCAAGAGCAAGTAAACAGTCAAGGTCCAGACGGAGAAAGGTGTGAAAAGGCTCCCGTGGAGAGGAAGTCAGTCGGTCTGCAAGCCCGCCACGCCCAGCCGGGCGAAGTCTGAATAGGGCCGGCACAGGTGGGCATCCCTCTGTCAGCCCAGATCCCAAGGCGACTAATCGCCGTGGGGTCCGGGGCGGGGACTCATGTTCCGCCAGCAACTATTAATTTGGCCTGTTCCATTGCAAAACCAAGGTCTTCCATCTTCCCAGCCCTGCAACAGCTTGAGTTGTAGTTGCACGTACCTCACACCCGCCAGCTTCTGTCACTTCGACCAACCGGGCCAGCAATTGCAACGTACCGTAGAGCTCAGATCAGATCAGAATCTGCATTCACTTGCATTCATCACGTCCAGAACTTGATTGTGGCTGCGGAGAATCTGCATTTCGGGACTTGGAGAGCCGAATTGTGGCAGAGAATATTGTCGAGGAGTTGACTGCAAGGAGCTCGGGTCTTTGTTATCGATCATTTTCCTGAGCCGGTGATCGAAGATAGGATACTTGCATTGGTAATTCGTCCCTTCACCTGGGAGCTGTTCGTTACAAGAGCTTGGTAGCAACAGAGGGCTTAGACAGTCGAAGAAAGCAAGAACGTAGGGCCGGGACACTTGCAGATATTCAGATTATGGTTCTGCAACTCTGGTGATCGATCAGTTGGAGGCTTCGGTGGAAGGGAGTACGTGATTCATTCGTTGCAGTTACCTCGAATTCTATCAAATGGCGCCCATGGCGATGATGACGGAGCCGGTGGTGGCCGTGAATGGCAGCAACGGCCACTGCGAGTACAACCCCATGGAGGTCGACACGGGTGCCTTATGCACCAGTGCCACAGGGGCGCCCATTGTCCATGACCCCTTGAACTGGGTGCGCACCGCGAGAGCCATGGAAGGCAGTCACTTGGACGAGGTGAAGAGCTTCGTCAAGACGTTCTACGAGTCCAAGGAAGTCTCTCTGGAGGGTGTGAGCCTTACTGTGGCGCACGTCGCGGCCGTGGCGCGTCGTCCTGAGGTTCAGGTCGTGTTGGACGCCGCCACTGCGAAGAAGCGAGTGGACGAGAGCTCCAACTGGGTGCTGCAGAAGATCATGCGCGGCTCGGACATTTATGGAGTCACCACGGGATTTGGGGCGACGTCCCACCGCAGGACGCAGCAAGGGGTGGAGCTTCAGAGGGAACTCATCAGGTTCGTAAAGCCGGCAAGGTTTCTCATATCTGTTGTGCATGTCCTATGCGATATATGAATGAATTCAATCACTTACGACGTAGATTTATTGAATAACATTCTTGATTGTTGTTTCTGTTTTGAACAAATTCTGCAGATTTGTAATTCTGTCAACGTTAAACAGAGCCTTGAAAATTAATACTCCTGTTTTTGCAGGTTCTTGAATGCAGGAGTGGTGAATTCTGGCAACACGCTCCCAGTGGCCACGACGCGGGCAGCCATGTTGGTGCGCACGAACACGCTCCTGCAGGGATTCTCTGGAATTCGGTGGGAGATTCTGGAGGCGATGGAGAAGCTCCTCAATGCGCAAATCACACCCAAGCTTCCTCTGCGAGGCACCATCACTGCCTCCGGCGACCTCGTGCCCCTGTCTTACATTGCTGGTGCGTCTGGGTATTTCATACGATGCTCCTCACAATGTTTAATTGTGTTTAGGAGAATTTAGGCCATTTTAAGAATATTTTGACGATTGAAATTTAGCATACTTGTCCTGCTTAATTAAGAGTATTATGATGCATGTCTAAGAGAGTCGTGACATTCATGTCCTTCCGTTTACCTTCAAATCCTAAGCTCGTGTCGACTCTGAAAGCTTTGGCTGAGGTAAAACGGATTAAAACTTAAATGCACATGGAAACAGGGGACCTGATCTGTGTTCTATGTTGTGTTCAATTGCAGGGCTTCTTACGGCCCGGCCAAACTCCAAGGCAATGACCGAGGATGGCAAGACAGTGTCGGCAATTGACGCGTTGAGAATGGCTGGGATTGAGAAGCCATTTGAGTTGCAGCCCAAGGAGGGTCTAGCTATGGTGAACGGAACAGCCGTGGGATCCGCCTTGGCATCCACAACTTGCTTCGACGCCAACATCTTGGCCGTCATGGCGGAGGTCCTGTCTGCTCTTTTCTGCGAAGTGATGCAGGGGAAGCCCGAATTTGCTGACCCGTTGACACACAAGCTCAAGCACCATCCGGGGCAGATGGAGGCCGCGGCCGTGATGGAGTATCTGCTTGACGGCAGCGCATACATGAAAGCTGCCGCGAAGCTACACGAGACGGACCCTTTGAAGAAGCCGAAGCAGGATCGGTACGCACTTCGTACCTCCCCGCAATGGCTGGGCCCGCAAGTGGAAACCATCCGCAACGCAACACATTCCATCCAGCGGGAGATCAACTCCGTGAACGACAACCCTCTCATTGACGCTGCCGGCGACCGCGCGCTTCACGGCGGGAACTTCCAAGGAACGCCAATTGGTGTCTCCATGGACAACATGCGACTCGCCGTCGCCGCGATTGGGAAGCTTATGTTCGCGCAGTTCAGTGAACTCGTGAACGACTTTTACAACAATGGCTTGCCATCGAACTTGAGCGGAGGGCCGAATCCAAGCCTCGACTACGGCATGAAGGGTGCCGAGATCGCCATGGCCTCGTATCTCTCGGAGCTCAACTATTTAGCCAACCCCGTCACCACACACGTTCAGAGCGCGGAGCAGCACAACCAAGACGTAAACTCCCTCGGACTCGTCTCCGCCCGCAAGACCGAGGAAGCCATAGAGATTCTCAAGCTCATGACCTCCACGTTCTTGGTCGGCCTCTGCCAAGCCATTGACCTCCGCCACGTCGAGGAAACCATGCAAGCGTCCGTGAAGAACATCGTCACACAAGTCGCCAAGAAGACGCTTTTCATGAACCCCAGCGATGGTGCCCTCCTTCCTGCCCGGTTCGCGGAGAAGGATCTCCTCCGAGTGGTCGACCATCAGCCCGTCTTCACCTACATCGATGACGCATCTTCACTCACATACCCGCTCATGGAGAAACTGCGCCAAGTCTTAGTCCAACACGCGCTCAACCACAACGACAAAGCGGCGGCAAATTCCGTCTTCAACCGCATCACCAGCTTCGAGGAGGAGCTCAAGGTGCGACTCCAAACGGAAGTGCCACAAATCCGGGAAGCTTACGACCTGAAAGGCTACTCACCCGTGCCAAACAGAATCGAGAACTGCAGAACCTATCCCCTTTACAAATTCGTCCGCAACGGCCTGCACACACAGCTCCTCACAGGACTGCGCACCATCTCCCCCGGGCAAGAAATCGAGAAAGTGTTCGACGCCATTTGCGAAGGGCGCCATGTCGCACCCCTGTTGCAATGCATCGACGGATGGAGCGGCGCCCCCGGACCTTTCTCCTGCTGATCGTCGGAGTGCAAGCACTTATGTACAATTTTGCGAGGGTGATCGAGTAGTGCTTGCTCCCAACTATTGAACTACGGGTGTAAAACTCATAGACTGTGAAGACTTAGGGTTTTAAAATACCGGAGCTGAGGAAAATCTAGCAATTCCAGCTCCGATCAAGTACATACATACTGTCAATTGTCAGAGCGGAAACACGCTCAAAGTCTTTCATCATTAATTAATGTATTTGAATCAATTGCAATTGATTTCTGTCTGATTGGGGTCAAGAACAACGTACCTTATTGTGAGCGCCGCATCCGTTCAAATTTCTCAAAATCACCCCGGTTTCCTATCCCAATTGCAGATACATTACTCTGGCTGCGCACAACTGGTAGAGTGTGTCGTGTACAGCCAGAGAAAAGTGCCTGCACTTGAGTCTGTCGTCGAAGTTCAACAAAGCCGCCGGAGATGGGAGAAGGCAGGAAGAGATAGACATCAGAAGGAGAAGATTTAGGGTTTGGGCTTATTCTCTTCAGTGGCAATGAGTGGACTCAGGTAGACGACCCATTTCCGTTCACTGAACCAATTAAGCAAATTTCCCCGTTCAGAAAAATAGATTTCAACAGGATTTCATTTTTTATACATTTCTTTTCCTTAAAAGAAAATTTACCATGAATTTTTTTCTTGAAAATTTTGTTCAACCTATTCTTATTATAAAGGTCACCCTATTTCCAACTACAGGTGATGCTATATAAGTGATAATTGTGGCTTCCAATGTACATCTTGTGACCATTGTATACTTTCAATGTATACCTCCCCAACATTTGTATTGCTCATGCTTTGTATAAGTTGTCACCTAAACCATAACTATTAAATAACATAGCAATCTAATTAGTGAAAATGGTGGCTGACTGGAAATAGGTTAGCTACCTTACTTTTTACAACAACCCTTTTTGGGCACTGTGGGGCTAGATGGTACTATTTCACAACATGTGTGTACTTTTTGCCAATTAAAATGCAATCTTTTTTTGTTGTAAAATTTTCATTTCTATTCAAATGTGGATGAAGTCACTAAATTTGAATGAAAAGTGCATGAATATGATTGAAAAGTATTTTTTGGTCATAAACATGGATGAATGTAGAACTACAAAATTTCACCAAATTTTTAAAAATCGCCATTTTAGCACTTTCTCAAAAAGTAAAAAAAAGGTTGTTTCACAAAAAAAAATTGAGCAAGAATTTACTCAATAGCAATAAAACAATATCTGAGAGAATATTTGGTGGTACAGTTTTTCTTTCCCACTCAACATGAAATCACTTCAATGTAGCAAAAAATTAGGATGATATTGCTCTTCTTTAAATATATACAATTCTAGATGAATTCTGAAAAAATAAATATGAAAAAATAAGAATAATTATAAATGAATATGTTATCAATATTTTGCATCTTTTATGGATGTAAATTGCTTCATCCCTACTTTGATGGAGTTTGCTTTTAGAATTACCCAATAAATAATTAGTAAACACCATTGTTTGTGAACTTGCATTCAAATCAATGTTGCAATTGCAAAGTAGTCTTTTGAATGCATAGTATCACTCAGAAGACTCACTCACGTGGTTACTTATTAATTCTGATTTAATTCTTTTAATCTCCCACCTTGGATTTACATAGGAGCCATCTATACAAATATAAATATGTATATATAAATATGTGTATATATATATATATATATATATATATATATATAATTCATCCACCACCTTAAAGGCCTGGTTAATTTTCCCACCTCACCCCTCTTTGTATTTTTCAAAATGAATGTTGTTAGCAAACACTATAGGTTAATGTTTTTTGTAGTATTTGTATTTGTCTTTTTGTGTCTAAATCGATGACCAGATCGATGGTCCTTCTTTACTTTTCTCCAAACATGATCAAAGGCAAGGGAAGAGTTTTGTTTTTTCCCTAATATAATCAATGGCTCATATTATTCAATTGGTGGGTGGGTGGATTTTCAAGTGTGGCATCATCTTTTCATATAGTAGATCACATTAATTAACTTTGAAAGGAAAGAACTCAATTACAATAATGCACATAGAGAATACACACTTGAAATCTTCATCAATTTACAACTGTAATGTAGGAGGAATTATGCATTAGAAGAAATTTGAGGCCTTGAGAAGACAGTTTTAGGCCTATTCTAAATATTTTTCCCGCATTAGTAAGAGAACACGGCCGGTTGTCAGAAATAAATAAATAAAATTTAAATTTCTAAAATGCAAAAAAGTATTGAAAAAAAGAAGTTATTTTTTGTTTGTTTTTCAAAAAATGACGTGGCATGGTTGCAATCACGTCGGACTGTGCAGTTGGCATTGTTCTTACGCAGTCAAGCCTGGGAACTCTCAGTCTTCTCGTGACTTCAAATGTCTTCGAATGTAAATAACATTTTAGACCTCTAAAGGCATTGATTTAATCCCTAGATAACCAAATCCATTGCAAAATAGTCGACCTTCATATTTGAGCTAAATTTAGCCTTCTGAATTGTGTTCAAATATCAATTTCATTTTTTCTTTTTTATATGACACTATGCCTTGTCTTTGACTTTAAAAATTTTCACTTTATTCCATGAGAAATTGTCATTGTTATTTTCTGTAGCTAATAGTGAAAATAAATTAGTAAATATTGCAAAAAACATTCTAATTAATCCCTAAAGGATTATATGACCATTGAATGTATGTAGATGTTCTTTCAAATTTTTTAACGGATGTTCTTCACATGTCCCCTCCTAGTGAGAATATAATTTTTGTTCCAATCAGATCAAAAGTTATGCTATCTTGAACTTCCAAGACAACTTGGGTAGCTTCAAGCAACATGTACAAAAATCCTCCTATAATTTTGAAATTTTTCAAGTATATAATTTACATGATATAAGATGCACATGTAAAAAGACAAAATCATGTATAGTGCAAATAATCTCACTTTAGGAGGAATTAAAATTAGTTGGCCATGTCAAGCAAGATTAGAAAAAATACTTTTTCATCTAACTTCAAACATTATAATCTCTCAATCTGTATGATCAAAGTTTGTGAACTTTTCCCGCATATTTCCACAATAGTCTAGTACAAATTTGTATGGTTGAATTTTGAAAAAAAATAAATTATTTTTCATTTTTTTACTATCTTGAAAAGTGACAATTTTTCACAACTTGTGCCCCGAATGTGCCTTGGTCGTTTAGAGTTTAAATTGAAATTATTTCAAGATGTACAAGTAGCAATAGAAATTAGTGTGAAAAGTTTTTAAATAACTACTTTATTTTTTACACTCAAAACACTCTTGGGAATGAACTTCAAGTCAAATTTCATTTTCAATCCATATTTATGCTACTATATTATTGACATATAAGATTCTGATGTTTTTAGCTTGTGAAAAAATGTGTTTTCTATTTTTGTAGATTTTTTCATAAATTTTGATGAAAAAATCAAATAATTTTAATCTTAAAAACAAAATATGGAAATAAAACTATACTATTTATAATATATTAAAAAATATGAAATTTTATCATATATAAAATTTAGAATGAAAAAAAATTTAAATTCAATTAAAATTAAAAATATATATATTAAAAGAAAAAAATACAAATGACAAATATACAATATTGTGTAATTTCAATTCTAACATTTGAGAATTGTAATTGCAATAATTCTTTCAATTTTTGGATTTTTCAAAAAATTTAAATGAAATTGAACCAAACCTTGTCAAGCTTCATTATCTTAGTTTCAATTAAGTTCCAAAACTAGATGTTTTAAAGTTACAATGTAGGTTGACCAAAGCACATCTAATTTTGAGATGCATAGACCTTTAGGGGTTAAGATTGTTCATTTGTCAAATATCCAATTAATAAACCTATCATTTCATTTGACATGTATGATTAAGTTCATGATGCTCAAATTCAAAAACAAATCTCTCTATCCTTTTGGCTACTCATATTCTCTTACTACACCTCATTAAACTTAAAACATATTGATCTATTACAAATTCAAAGCAAAGCCACTTGTGGTATTTGGAAGACAATAATACCTTCAAAGACTTCCTTATAGTTTGTGTAGTTTGTTTATATAGGTACTATGCACAACATACTTCACATCAAAAGTGAGATTTATAGTTTAGATTTTGTATGCCAAAGGTCACATTTGTGATACAATTTATTTTTTGAAATGCAAACCTAAAAGTGTCACTTTCTAATTCTGCTATTTATTTTTGGATGGAATGTGAATTGGCTCCAAAACTACCAAACAACTTCAAGTGAAACCAAAACATTCTTTGAAGCTACCAATAGGACTTGAAGTATTTCTTGCTTCAAGTGTGTCAAATTTAAGGGGTATCAAGTGACATGAATAGGTATATTATACTTTCAACTTAAAAAATTCATAGAGTATCATGTCAGTGTCAGAGGATGAAGAAACAACTTTGGTTTTTACAACTTTGGTTGGATTTTACTAGAGGAGGCTAACATTCTTATTAAAATAATCATAATTGGACTACCCACCTAGTTAGGGGACAGAAAAAGGGGCGGGTTATGGACAATGGTTGTCATCGAGAAACCTTGATGCCTCAATTTTTGTGGGGGGGAATCCAAAGAAATAACTCAAAGAAATAACTCATGGTTGTCATCAAGAAACTAGGACGGCTCAATAAAATTTGGGGGAATCCAAAGGAATAACTCATAACATTAGATTTGACATGGCCACTCGAAATTCCCTCTATATGTAATAGTTTAGCCTACAATGGAAATGCTCGCTCTAGTATACAAAAAAGAGAGGTGGGAACGGTGGCTGAGCTCACGAACTGGACTGAGATTGTGGATGATTTCTATGACAGCTTGCGAGGGAGTACATGGTAGTGGAGAAGCTTGCGCTCCTGACCTCCAATTGTCAAGGGCCACTTCCTGTCAGCCCGCATGTGCATCGCTCGGGTAACGTCTGCGTTTCCGCTGAGAACGTAAACGTCAGCACAACTACACTGCGCTTTCACAAACCGTCCCAGTCCTTGCCAGGTTGCGTACAGCCACTCCTTCTCTTCATTGCTGCAAGCAGAAAGAAACACAGATTATGACCTTATGAGCAACGTGACTGACTTTCCCCTTGAACATCATACACAGTCTACGTTGAGATTGGGAAACAATGAGTTTTTCAAACACAAATGAACCTGATGCGCATGACAACAACAAGTCTTGCCAAACACAACCATCAACACGCGTAGCAAACAAAGACAAGAGCAAACCTCGAAGAATCCGCGAGGCGTTCTCCCCAAGGCGGATTGGTGACGATGAGAGATGGGACAACAGGGGGATGATAATCCTGACAATCCTCACAACTGAGGTCCAGCAAATGAAGCACACCAGCGGATTTTGCATCTTTCTTGCACAAGGAGAGAGCCCCTTCATGGATGTCGTTTCCTAGTAACCGCACTCCAGGTATTGACGAAAGCTGCGCGGAGGCTGCCGCATCCTTACACTGTTTCCAGGACCTCTGATCGAAATCATGCCATGTCTGATAAATACAAGCACGGGACAAATTGAAGGATATGTCAGTATTCCAAGGCTCTTTGATCTCCTCTAAGCCTACGTTGCAAAAAAATAACTAACAATTCTTGATCTCAGACATAAGATTAAACTCATTTCAGGGAGCTTCCGGCATTCTTGTCATAGCGAGAACTGTCAGTACCCATTTCCAAGTCCATCTTTCGAACAGCAGACGAAAGATGAAATGATTGCAAGTGGGTTTAGAGTTTAACACCGGTGCTTGAGAATAACTTCTCATAGTAGACAGTCGTCTGGATAGGGATTCACCTGAAAGGGCCATTGTCGACGCAATAATCCAGGTGCAGCATTGGTCATCATGAGAGCAGCTTCAATCAAAAACGTTCCGGACCCACACATGGGATCCAGTAGCACACGCTCTGGACCTAGGGCATTCTTATTGGCATCACCAAATCCAGAAACGGCTGGATTCCAACCTGCAAGAGTCAAAACAGCAGCAGCTATCCCCTCATTCAAGCTAGCCTTGTGCATAACATCGCGGTACCCCCTCTTGTGAAGGCTGACGCCACTCAAATCTCTATACAACACGGCAGTATCTCTGTACAAAGACAGAAACAAAGGAACATCCACCATGAGCTCTGGCGTGGGTGGATCAGGCCGGTGGCCTCCACAAGCGTCCCGAACCGCATCGCAGATGGCATCTTTGGCCCTCACGGACGTGAAATTAGAGTTGGAGATGTCAGTACAGTTCCATACCCTGCTTTGAACAGTGAAGTTCCTGAACCGATAGCCTGCGTTGGTAATTCGAGGGATCCGGGCGCTGTGCAGCTCATCACCATCTTTCCTTTCAAAAGTTCTCCCATGTCGGTATGATTCTGCACCGAAGAAGAAACCACGGACTCAATGTCAACGAAATCACAATGCTGAAACCCTAAACCCTAAACCCAACATCTATGAACATCTCAAAATGCATGGTAACTCCGTTGCTTTACCCTTGAAACATAACAAAAGCGTACAGATAGAAATGTCACCGCAAATCTCAACCCGCATCACACTGCACTGTAAAAAGAAATGAGATCCGGGACATCGTGGACTCACGAAGATTCGAGGAGACTTGTTGTTGTTGTCGTCGTCGTTGTTGCTGGGTCGGAGGTAAGCTATCATCAACGAGGATTGAAGGCCAATCTACTGCATCGCGGATGAAAGTATAGACAGGGTCATACTGGCCACGCCCGGCGGGCAAAGGCCCTGCCGCAAGCTGGACCAGGACGCGAACGGCAGTGCGTAGCCAAAGGCTCGCCTGATAGCCCGTCGCCTGGGAACCCACGAACGAGACTCCAGCAGAGCCCACTTCGACCTCCTGCGCACCAACGAGGGGCGACGCAAGCTCGGCTGCAAGCACTTCTTCCAATCCCGGAGAGCATGTGGCAAAGTATTTCGTCAAAGTCCCACGAGAGCGAGCAAGACCACTGCCACTGCCAGGCTTCGGCTCCAAAATGTCCCGCCGACGCTCCTGGACGCCTTGGACGCCCAACCCTCGCAAGTATTTTCCTTTCTGAGTGACACGCGAAGAAGGAGAAGAAGAAGCATCACCATCATCGCGACTGTAACTTCGCACCTGCAGAAGAAGAAGGGGAGTGGTCGGGAAGGGCTGCGCGCGCGCAAGATCGAGACATATACCGTTGGAGTTGCGAGAATTCAGCGAATGGGTGGAAGGGAAGCGGAAGCTGGCAAGACGGCGGTGGGATAAGGGGCACAAAATCGTCATGGCAGAAGAGGGCTGCGGCGGGAATACTGCCTGCACCAAAGCTGCACAAGGGATGCGCTCGGGGATACGAGAAAATGGGAAGGCAGAAGTGGCGCGCACTAGGCGGGGGCACAATTCGCTCATGATATGGGAAGTTGAAGAATCAGCGTGCTGCTCTACAATAGCAGTAGTACTGTCATGTCCTTCCACTCAGTCAATCAGTCAATCAGTCCCCGTAAATGTTAGAAATTCACAAATCCACAATCCACTGCAACCTGAAGTTAAACAAAAATTCTCAGCACTTGCTCGCTCGCGTCGTCCACCCACGAGCATATCCTTCGCGACGAAGTGATCCCGAACTAAACCCGCAGGTACCTCAAACAATGAGACAGACAGAAGCTCAGTTCACAAGCTTGCGGGCTCTCATAAACCCCACTACGGGCAAGCCTGCCACGGGATCGCACAGGCAACTGAAGGTTGGAACTTGGGAAGTAGACACCAGCGCTGCTGCGACGCCAGTCGTCCTTCATGGCTTAGTACTGCAAACAAATGGTGATTGAGACTCAGGACTTCTAGTGTATCTTCACATATCTCTCTCTCACCGGAAGATTTGCACTGACAATTAGGGATTGATAGACAGGCTTCCACTCTCAATTGTCACATTCCGGGTGTATTTTTCGCGAAGGGCGCCATTCGTGTGAAGCTCATACTGTAGATTGTTAGGATTTTTAGGGTTTAAGGGTTTAAGGGTTTTAGGTTATCCAAGCTGCGTAAAATTAGCAATCGCAGCTCCAAGCGAGTACATACACAATGATAAACTTCAAAGAACGGGAACTCGCTCAACATCTTTCAGCGTCAATTTCTGCATTGAATGGTTTGCAAATAATTTCTAAATGATCAGGAGAACAACAACGCACCTTATTGTGAGCGTCATATCCGTTGGAATTTCTCAAAATCACCGAACATTGTTGCCACGGTGTCTTGTACCAATTGCTGATACATTTCTCTCGCGATACACGACCGCTCCCTGAATGGTGCCGTCGAGGTTCAACAAAGTCGGACCTCGGAGATGCGGGAGAACGCAGGAAGAGATAAGGTAGAGACGCACCAGTTCCCAAACCCTGGACTCGAACCAATCTTGAAAATATGTAGATACAGGAAGTTCAAATTGTGTAGATTGCGTTCCCAAACCCTGGACACCAGCGTTCCCTAAAGTGGCGAAAAATCGCTCCGGTTCTACCAAGATTTTGCCCATGCTAAATGTACATAATAGAAATTTGTGTGAAAACGAAGATTTGAGCAAGTTTTCCCACCTTTGGAACAGAAGGATGCAAAATTGCGATTTCATCCACTTTACCTTTCGCGTTCATCCGCTGTCGAACGGGAATAGGGTTAGCTAGAACTAGACCAAGCGGAAATAGGGTTAGCTAAGAACTTACCTGCGCCATTGGATCTTCGCGGTGGCGGCTGCATCTGCTCCGTCAATTTTGCAGCTGTCACGCAGGCTGTCATCTCCCTCGTCTGCTAGGGTTTAGCAGAGGTTTCAATCTGGCTTCCTCAAATTTCGCATTAACTCCAGATCCTGCATTGAATTTCTTTTGAATGCAAATTTTATTCCCTCGCTGCTCCTGGTTCCTTCGCTTTGAATGTTGGGAGTGCCATTTTGGAAAATTGGTGGCGGATCACTGCCACTTCCTTGCTGTTTGTGAAAATTTGAGAGACGTTTGGGATTGGGACTCTCACGCATTCACTGAAAGTTTGGAAATGGAGGCTCGTTCTCTTCAATGTGTCTTGCATTCTGAAATTTCATGCATTGGGCGTGTGGCGCGGCGTTGCGGGAAGCTGGGGTTTCCGATGTGCATATGAGCATTGCCAGGGCTTGAAAATTTCAATGCATTCCTGCATTTGCTCTTCTGCGCTGTGCTTGCAATTTGGCAACTTTGGCTCCGACTAGGCGACCACTCCGTGTATTCTGTGACTCTCTTTCCTCGTTGCGTTTGATTATACGTTCCAATTATTTTTTGTTGAGATCAGCTGCTCTGTACTTTCGCTGCTTTGTTTGCTCTATTGTGTTGCGGGTTTTTGGGGTGGTTTTTGGGGTGCTTTTGGGGGTGCAGGGCTGCTGCGATGGCGCCAAAGCTGAAGTTGCCGGAGAATTTCCGGGTACGCACCTTCGGGTCTTCTCGAAACTCCCACGGACTGGGGAAATATTTGCCTCTCGACACGGCGACGGCTCCGATCCGCGCGGAGGGGGATGTCACAGTCGTCTCCGAGACGCGCCTGGAGGACTCGTTGCCTGGTGCCCTACCTCGCTTTCCCTCCCTGTCTGAGGCGACGGTGGTGTCAGCTGAGCGCCCCGATCCTGAGGTTGCGAGTCCGTTGAAGGAAAAAGCATCGCGGAAGAGGCGAAAGGTAGCTCCCAGCGTTGTGACACGTCGTTGGCAAGAAGTATGGGCATGCAAATTCACGTGGGCAGAGGGCGAATTCGACGCTGCGGGAAACTTGACGGGGGTTGTGTGCAAGAGCTGCACTGCTGTGAGTGGTAAGCGCAAGATGTTGGTCCCCAAAGGCGATAATTTGGAGAAACACGAAGGGAAGCGGACCTGCAAGACTGATGGCGATCCTTTGCCGCATCTGAAGAAAGGAGAAACTTATGTGAAAAAAGATTGCAAGCATTTGCAGTTTACAAAATTGTGGGCAGGGCGTCGGCTTGGCGGTAGCGTCGCGGATCAAGTCGTGGCTGCCTTTGACGGCGAAGCCCACAGAAAGGGAGTGCAATTCTCAACACTATTCCAAGTCCTAAATTCTGGTCGCCCCATGTGTGACTATGAGCGCGAGCAGTACTTACTGAGGCATTTGAGAGTCAAGAACGTCCCTAGAAAGCATTGGTCTGAGACGTCTGGTTGGGAGATGGCAGAACACCTTCACTCTTGTGTCCTGTCCACCCTGAAGGGGATAGTCCAAAATGCACGGTTTGTGTCGATTAGCGCAGATGAAGTGACAGCGGTGGATAACACTTCCTGGATAGGTGTTCACGTATATGCAGTGGATTCTTGGGAGCGTATACCGCACTTGCTTCATTTGTCATGCGTGTCTGATTGTGGCACAGCCGATCACCTTACTAACGTCATTATGCAGGCATTGGTCGGCAAGGGGGGCTCACACGAGAACTCATTGCTAGTAAGCTTGTTTCATTTGGCGCAGACGGAGTGAGCACGTTTCAAGGAGCAAAAGCTGGGGTATCCACCCAAATTCGGGAGAAATGGGCCCCGTTTTGCCTCGGGGCGAGCTGTGCAAGTCACCGCATTAACTTGGTGGTCAAAACTTTGTCCAACTATCCGATGGTGTCCCGCTTGGAGGCCCTCTGCCAGTCGTTGTATTCATATTTCTGTCGCAGTCACAAACGACACTCCGAGCTACAGAAGCTTGCAGATCTCATGGAAACTAAGGGCAATAAGATGGTCCGGAATGTGGAGACACGGTGGATCTCAATGCGTAGTCCGGCCCAGCGCATAATGTCTGAGTACAAAACTGTCCTCGTGAAAATGGCAATTGATCTAGGCGCCGGTGTCCAGAAAGGGAATACTGCCGCAGCAAGCAACTTCGACTACCTCTCAGACATTGAGGTTTTGCTGTCTCTTGCTTGTTTCATTCCTATGCTCAATGCCGTTCACTGCCTGATTAAGCTTTCTCAATCACGAGACATATTTATCTGTGACTTCCTGCAGTCCATAAAAGTGTGCCAGGCCGATTTGGCCAAGATGTTTGTGGATGGCAGTACAGCTTTCATGACACCAGAGTTCAAGCGATACCAGGAACTCATTTCCTTGACTTGTTCCGAAATTCCCATGGCGTGGCAAGAAATGCCTGATGGAAAGCCTTCCGCCCTTGCATTCGATTTTGGTATTACCAAGATCTGGGCTCGGTGCCACTGCAAGCTTACGGGAGAGCACAAGTATGTGACGGAGGAGGATTTCTTGAGCACTCAAGCAAATATACAGCGGCAGTTTGCACGTTTGCTTCATTCACTTCCCATTTTTATTTTTTTATTTTTTTTTTGTCTTTCAATTTTTTTTTTTTTTGGCTTTTGTCCAATGTTCCTCAGTTCACTGACTGCGATTTCTGTGCGGTCTGGCAGAGATTGCTCAATCTCTCTCGGATGAGCTGGACCGGCGCTTCCCGCAGCAGGAGTTGTTGGATGCATTTGGCATCATATATCCGCAATATTGGAAAGAACCGGGGGCTGAGGAGACTTTTGGTCATCATTTATCGATACTTAAGAAGTTCTATTCTCACCCAAAGTTGTTGAATGCAGGCTTGGCTACTGAAGAAGGAGGAACCTCCTACACCGCCCCTGAAATGCTCTCTGGTTCTAACTTGGACAATCAACAGGGTCTGTTCAAATTGACCATGAAAGCCAATGCTGAAGCCGCTTGTTCCTCTGCTTCCCACGTGAATCCGGTCATACAGTTGTGGCGTAGCCTCTCTCAGTCACGGCATTTGCGGAAACTTATTTCGGAGTACTTCAAAGTGGCCGAAATTGGATGTTGTTTGGTGTTGGGTTCTGTGGAAGATGAGCGCTGCTTTTCGACCTTGAAGTTTCTGAAATCTTGCCAACGGAATAGGCTGGGCAAGCACTTGCCATTGGTGGTCCGCATGTTTGGCCAAAATTATTACTCGTTGGAGAATTTTCCATACAAGGCTGCCATTGAGTCTTGGAAAAACGCAGTTAAAGTGGGCCGCCATGGAGATGTGTGACCCTTGTCCGTTTTCAGTATCCTCCCACTTAAAATTCCTTAGTTTTCATGAGATTTGGCTGGCTTGTGGGCTTCAAGGCAGTTGATGTTCCTTAACATTGAAGACATGGTGGATTGTGCTTTGCAATGCACATTTGGTGGAGGTGGATTGTGGGACAGCGGCCATCTTCAAGCTGTAGCAGCCATGGGAGATTTCTAATTGATCTTTTTACTAACTCATGCTTTTAATGTGGCTTGTCTGTTTTGTGGTGTGCAGGACCACTAATACTGCAGTGGGCAGGCTTGCTTCAAGCAAGTGGGGTTCAATTCCCCTATTAGTAAATGTGTGAATTCATGTGACTTGTTGAAATTTTTGTGGCTTAGTTTCAAAGTTTAGGTGTGATTGTGTGAATTCATGTTTGACTTGTTGAAGTTTTCAGGCTGAATGTTGTTAATGGCTGAGTTTTGTTCCATGTTTGTCACTTCTTTGGCTTGCTTTCAGTTTTTGCTGCAAGGGAGTTTATGCTTGCAAGTTTAGGCAATTAGGCTTGTCTGTTTGGTACTTTGTGTGTGTCTAAGAGTCTGTATGATATCGTGGTCTCATTATGAACTCACAGGTGACATTAGGTGAGGCTTAATGTACACTGTCACAAATGACTATTGTAAACAGATGAGCTCTCCCAAAAAAAAAATGGCAATGAAATTGAATTCACCCCCCAAAATCGCAATATTTTGACAAATTCTATCCTTGGTTAGCATTTCCATCCAACTGAATTCACGAAAATTAGCAGGGAACAATCGTATGTCTCGTACCAAACTGAATCACTTGTCGCAAGTTGGCATCCACCTCCCCAAAAAAATTTAGGCAAAACTCGACTGTTTCCAAACAATTTTATTCGGCGTTTTTTATCACTGCGAGTTACTTTCGCGGAAGCAGCCCCATGTCTGACACAGTAGTAGCTTTCCAGCGAATTCCGGTAAAAGTATTCTGGGATCGCTGCTGGACACTGAACCAATCTTGAAAATATGTAGAAATAGGAAGTTCAAAATGTGTAGATTGCGCTCCCAAACCTTGGACACTGAACCAATCTTGAAAATATGTAGATATAGGAAGTTCAAAATGTGTAGATTGTATACACGAATTCCAAAAAATGGTTTGGGGTACTACATGTATTTGAACTTCACAAATTCATAGCATATTCATAGATATTCAAAAAAATTATCATTTTTCTTTTTTGTAATTCTTGATTCTCAATTGTCAATGTGTTAAAAATAATCTCATATGTTGATTCTACCTCAAAGTATATGGAAAACAATGCTTAAAGTGTTAGTTATAGGTGCTTCTACCTTTGAAATCTGCAACAATGAAGGGATTGGATAGGAAATTGACCATGTAGTGTGCATTTTGTATTGTGTAGCAATGAAATGGAACTTCAAAGGTACTATTTTGACTGAGAATTTGCTCATTAGAAAAATAAATAAATTTGAGGATTTTACCAAATATTCTTATTAACTTTCTCCATAGTATTTTCTTGACATTTCTTGCTAAATCATATAATCAATAAAACGATGAATAAGATAATTTTGAGTTTCTTTTATGCACCTATATTGCAAATTTTGAAATCTGATTTTTCATCAAGTACGTGTACGTTACACTAGACAACCTAGTTCAAGTATTCGGTGTATTATAGAGTGTAATTGAAACAAAAATAAAATTGATAGATAATGTAATTTGTGAATTCATATTGAAATTGCATTGAAATGATTGAAATTTGGATGTGGATCACTTTTGTTAAATCTAAAAGGAAAGTCATTTATACTAATGCATATAGAAAATACACATTTAGAAGTGTATTATAGGAAGAATTACATAAATAACATTCCTATGAAGCCATATATTGTATGTTTAATCCATAAACCTTCTAGTTCATTCTACATGTATAATTAAGTTCATCATGTATAATCAAAGTATAGTAATCTAGTATGTGGCATGAATAGATACCCTACTTTTTCAACCTTAAAAGTTTATAGGATATAGTGAGATCATTAAAAAATGATGAAACAACTTGGGGTGGAGTAGCCTAAAAATTAATGAAACATAGGTGGCATAAAAACCAATTTAAAAAACTAGATGGATCAAGAAAAATTTCAAGGAATCCAAAGGCATAACTCATAACATTAGATTGGACATAATAATTCTAAATTTTTCTATTTATTGTATGGAAATCAAAGAGCATGATAGGAGGAAGGTAAACTCTTAGAAAGTTCTATTAAGAATCTCCCACTCTTTAAGAAAATGATAAAATAAATACAAATTTTTAAATACAAAAAAGACAATCTATCAGCACTTTTAACTTCTAATAAGTTATATGTGGTGTTTAGCAAGGGATTACTAGTAAGCTTAGAATGAGGGGGTCTTGGAGCACTAAGCTATAAGGTAGCCAAAATCCAAACTGCCACTTTTTGCTATTGAGCCTAATTACTATTATTAGACTGGCCAAATTTTCATATGTTCTTGTTGGCAAGTGAAAGGAGGTTCCAACGCACTAGAGAACGTGGCATTTGGATATTGTGTGCAAAAGTTATTAAGGAACAAAGTTTGGTTCTAAAATGGTTTCTTCCACATAGGTACAAAATTGATTTTGGAGATGTACATAGAGTAAAAATGTCGGTTTAAGGTCAGTGGCACATTTGGGTGTACCTACCTTAGTGTCAGAGTTTTGTATCCCAGGACACCTTTTCTACTAGTGAATTAGTTTATGTTAAATACACTAAAATACTTTTTCATTTTTCTTCAATCTCCAATGCATGAATCCAAGTGAATTGGGAGGTTTTTTCAAGTGTCATTATACATAGAATAACTCCTTATGTATTCAAGATGATTTTGAGGATGATTCATAGGCCATCTTGAATTTAAGATTTTGAATAGTGAAGGGGGACCCCCTTGAAGGACTAAGCATTCAAATTTTAAACAATAGATGAATGCAAACACATCCCAAGCATACAAAAATGCATTTTTTCATTTATCATTTTTTTGAAGATTCTTATACTCCATATACATATTAGTTCTTTCACTTCTAAAAGATGGAGGGTGTTTTAGAAGAGGAAAATTCCAAAATTGTCAATTTGGGACACATTGTCTAAAATCCAAAATTAAATTTCTCTACCCCTATAGTCCCAGGACCTTTTCCATCAAAACCACTAAAAATTGTTATTTCTATAGCAAAGAGCAAGGGAAAAAAATTTATATTTTTTTTGCATATGTAATTGTAGGATCCTATACTAAACCAGTGTAAAAATGTGTAGAAGAAATTTTAGAAACTTTGATTGTATAGATTGCAAGATATTTGTATTTAAAGTGAAAAAAACAAATTTTTTTGCACCTTACTCAACTACATTTTTTGGCTTAAGTTTGAACCTTCTCAACTTAAATTTTTTGATCTATTGATTTTAAATTTCTAATTTTGTATGATGAAGGATTAAGTTCAGAGTCTAGGAATTTAAAAAAAAAATATCAACCTAGTTTTCACTCATTAAAAAATTGTTGAGTAGAAGAAGGTTCAAAATTGAAGGGAAAACTAAACATTAATAGATCTAAGATGGAATTGAAATATACTAATTCCAAAAGTGAGATTGTTCTAGCAAGAAATCTTATCCTTATGAAATTTAGTTCTTTTGAAAAATTATGAAAATTGTGTACAAAACTTGACCATACAAGTTATTTCTTAAAGAAGATGCTTTGCTTGCCTCCAAAACAAGATTGCACATAACTTTCACATAACAAATCCAAATGGAATAAATCAAAGCTTCCCATGTAAATAAAAATACAATATATATGAAATTTTTATTTTAAGAGTTTTTTTCTGCATACTGAACTAAAATTTGAGGTTCTGTGCTATAACTTTTGCTCCCGGGCACCGATTGAAATGAAAATTACACTTCCAAAAAGCTAATGTATTTTTCTATCTTCACACAAAATTTCCAAAAATCCCAGCAAATATCATAACCATAGGAACCTATCCAAAATCCATTTTGTTTCCAAAGGGGACAATGAGACTTTAGGGATTAAAATTACAACCATACAAAAGTGTATTAAACAAGTATGGCAATTTGTGGAAAAAATTTAGTCCATTTGACTAAGTGAACTAAACGATTATAATATTTGAAGTGGAAAAAAAAACTTTTTTTCATTCTTGTAAAAGAGGGTCATCAAACTTTGAGCCCCCTTGGCTTAATTTTTCTGCTTTATACAAAAATGAGAACTTTTACCATTCATAAGCATATGATGCCAATACAAAATCTCAAATGCAATTGAAATGTCTAACTTAATCTAAATCATTGGCAATGCAAGAAAATTAAGTGAATTGGCAATACATTAGTCATATTTTGATGATTTTTTGTGCAATGAGGGAATTTTTTATTTTAAGTCTAAATGCTAAAAATTTATAGACAAACATTTGGAATATGCGGGAAAAATTTCAAGAGCTTTGACTTCTCAAATTGCAAGATAATAGGGCTTGAAGTTAAAAGAATGTTTCTTCTTAAACTACTGGAACATAGTTAAAAGAATTTGACTCCTCTTAGGGCCGGCCTCCATGTGGAATTTGGGCCGGTGAAGCCCACTAATCAAGAGTGGAATGGAAGTTTGATTTGAAAGTGTGATTTCAAAACTAAAATTTGTTTTTTGGGGGACATTTGTATGTCATATTTTACTAGTTATATAAATGCCAAATTTCTAAAGTTGATGAAGGTTTTAACAAAAGATGACCCATAGATGCCCAAATAGCCCTTATTGCCCCAAAAGTTTAGTGTAACGTAACTTTTGATTTGGCCATCCAATTAGAAAAATAAAATTATATTCACACTCAAGGGGTACATGATAACAGCTTGTGTCAAAATTTTGTGAACATCCAACCAAAATTAACTTTGTAGGAATTTACATAGATTTTCAATTGTCCATTCAACGAACAATTGTCCTTTAGGAATTAACATCTATACGGTACAAATTATGAAGATTTGATTTGAAAAACAATCAATTTTTCAATAAGTACTAGTAGGTTTGGACATAAAAGTCAAGGTTGAAATGAAAATAAAGCAATGATAAAAAATAAAAAAATTTAATCTCTAAAAGATTAAAGAGCTTAGTTTGGATTTTTTAAGAGCACTAATAGACTCTATCACAATTTGGAATTTTTGCATGCTTCTTTAGAATAGATTACAATCATCCTAATCTACATGTGAAACTTTGTTTCATGTCATTTCAATAAAAATTGCAAAAATTATAAGCTTCTTTTCAATTTCAAGGTCAAAATTGGTAGCTAAAAATATACTCTAAAAAAATTGTTTTATTTTATTTTATTCTATATTAAAGTTTGATACCTACACAAAATCATTTGAATCATTCAATTTATAAATAAGAAGATGAAATTTATGTGGAGCTTTATTTTTTCTAGCAATGAAGGTTGAAAAAAATATATAATTTAAAAAAAATTCAACTTAAAAAAACTTCCAAATAAAAACAAAACAAAAGTACATATGTTATTTACTAGAACATTCACACTAGTGGGGTTTTTAAAATTCTTATAAATCCCAATGATGAGAATATTGCGTCAAAGTTATTTGGTGATCTAATATTCTTTTCATCTAATACTAACATCTATTTTATACTCCTCCTAACTTTTTTAAAGATGAATATAAAAATCTTCTTGGTTAAGTTTTTTTTCATGTATTTTTAATCCATTTTTCAACATATTGACTAAACAAACAAGTTATAGAAAATACATGTTCTTTTCTAAAAATATTGAAAGACAACACTTCACCTTGGGACTAAAAAGGACTAGATAAAACTATTTTTTGAAGTTTAGGCATATTGAACTTGCAGTAATGGAAATTTTGTCTCTAAAATTAGAATAGGATATACAACCAGGTTTAGTTCATTTGCAAATTGTCAATTGAAGCATTCAAATTTTTGTGTACAAAGCGCAGTATAATTGGTATATTTTGATAAGTATAATGATCATTGCATCTTTATGCAATTCCAATCAAGGATACCAAATTTCAGTTTCAAAAAATTAAAATTATATTTTGGTGAATTTTTAAAGTCAATTTTCATGGTTTACAAAATATTTTATTGCCAAAAAATGATAATGAATTTTTTAATTCGATTGCATAGATATGTAAGGAACATCTATATGCACATCTTTTGTATTATAAAACACCCCTTTAAGTAACAGAAGATGATCAATGAAGAGTTCAATGAAAAGTTTTGTGGGACCAAACTTTGAAGAAATAGATATCTCTATGTTTTAACTTGATTTTGGCAAAGTAATTGTACCATCATGCTCAAATGTACAAAATTAGTTACTACGTGAGGTGCAAATAGAAAAATCTAATTACAATAAAGAAATACTTATTTTACAAAATTTGGATACGGTCACCTCAACATTGAAATCTCTATAGATGGAATACTTTGTTAGATAGAAAGATGTGCATATAGATGTTTCCTACATATCTATGTAGTTTAATTTTTAAAAGTCATCACCAATGATTTTCAATCAATGATAATGTAAAATCACAAATTTTAAATGAAACAATTCACCCAAAATAGAGTTTTGTTTTTTTAAACTGAAATTTGAGTATGCTTGATTGGGATTGTAAGAATTGGGTGTTAATTATGCAAGACAAAAAATTCCAATTTTTTTTAATACTATACAATAAAAATTAGAATGGCTCAAATTGGCAGTTTATAAATGAACTAGACTTGATTGTATCGAGGACTGTACTTAAACAAGTTAACCCTTAAAGGACATTTTATGTTTGGGCTTGATCAAACTTCACTAGATTCTGCAATTAAATACACATTTTTAAAATTTGATATTTTTAAAATATAATAATAAATGTCTAAAATCTAATTTAATTTTTATATATTAAAAAACAGTCAAATTGAATTTTTTATTATTTTCTTAAAATATTCCTTTGTAAAAATTATAATAATTACAAAAATGCTTAAAATAATATGAATTTATTAAAAACAATGAAAATAATAGTGGAAAACATCATGGTGTAATTGATGTATTCCTTGAACTCACACTAAAAAGTTCAAAAAGTGGTGTATTTTGAGTTTTCAAGATGGTATCTACAATGTATCACAAAAATTACAATTAAAAAAATCTTGGAAAAAATTCAAAGTAGATTATTGGAGCTACATTTTTTTAATTATGCTTAATTTAAAACATTTAAAATCAACGAACCTATGTGAAAATTCAAGTTATGACTCTTAAAATGCATGTGGGGCTTGCAATGTCCTTTAAGGGTTAACTCAAAGATCTTATGGTTAGATTTGTTAATGAGTCTATCTAGTCTAGACCTCAAGTTAGAATGTTTATTTTGTTTTGTTTGTTATAGTGAGATCTTTTGAATTATGCGTCTTTCAATAGTGTTCTTAGTACTGTCAAAAAGCTCTTTGCAAGAAAGGGTGCACAGACTTTATTTTATAGTATTTAAATCTATGGTGTGAAAGATATTGAATTCCAACTTTTTTTATGAATTCTTATGAATTAAAAAATTAGAAAATTAGAAAATGATTTTATTTTGGTTGTGGCAACCGTCACAGGGCCACAGTGGTCCACATGGAGATAGGGATCCAGCAGGGAAGAGTTGGTGGGATTCAGCCCTTTGCAAAATCCTGTGAAGAGATATCGGAATGATAATTCACATGAGTCCCTCTACATCTACGGAATCACCATCGGATCATCGTCAGCCTATGGTCGAATTGAACTCCAAATTCAAAAATCTACGCTTTTCAAGCCTAATCTACGTATGTCCACCGTGGTGCCTGCTCACGCTCCGATAGGTCTTGCTGTCCCTCCAGATCTACCGATTTCTGCGTCGGATCTGAATGAACGTCTGATTCAATGGAATGTACCGGAATTGTTTCCCTAGGAATGTACGTTTTCCGACGCTCGATCCACGTGTGCACCTTACTAAGTAGGTTTTACTCTTTAATTTTATTTTGGATAAGCACAATGAAAATTGAGTGTTTTATGACATTGTGCTCTATGAATTTAATAATGAAGGATATTGTTTCATTTAATCTTTAAGTGCTCAAGTTCTTTGCTAAAAATGAGGTGAATGTCATACACAATTTAGACATCATGGTTTTTAATTTTTTTAAATCTTGTAATTTATACTTGAAATAAAATAAAATTTGCTTAGTATTTTGGATGAAATAAGTTTTGAATATATATGTTTAATAAAATCATTCACTCATGGAGTATGCACTAATGGTAAAATATTAAAAATTATAAAATTTAAGATTTGAAAAGCAATGCATGCGTTAGATTTGATGAACTTCTATGTTTTTAATTGCACATAATGGCTACAAAAATCATGTTCAACCTTCAAACTAGATTTGGATTTGACAAATAAAAATTCTATTTGAAGTGAGCTGCCCAATATTTCTATGTTGCCAGAAGATGCTATTTGGATCTTTAGGGGTTAAAAGAAATTAATCATTTGTTCCTATAACAAAAAATAATTAAAAATTTTGATGTTTAATTTCTAACAAGACAAAAAGAAAGCATTATAAATCTATAATATTTTTTCAATTGTTTATGCTTCATTACTTAGTAGTATAGTAAAACCATTTACATTTGTATTTGAGTGTATGCTCAATCATTTTGCAATTGTAGTACAAATAAACTAAGTGATTATAGAGCATCATCATTTACCTTGACAGAATGTGAGCAAGAAGGATTGTTCAATGTAAATGAAAAAAATGTCAAGCATGAATGAAAATGAAACAAATCACTTTTGCTTTTTTGCTTATGATGTATGAACAAGCCTTCACTTCCACTTGCTTATTGGTAGCCACATTCAAGCTTGCAAAAAGCAAAGGACAATAATTCTATTTTGGATTGACCTCAACACCCTTTGAATTCCAAATTGTTAATCTACACATGCTACTAGGAGTTGAATAGATATGGGTTTGTCAATTTGAAAGGGTCCCAAAATAGTTCAAATATACCTATGGTGATCATTTCCGGTTATGAATGCATGTCTATAGTACATGTCATATTTTTTTTTTAAATTTAGTAAAATATTTTAGCATCTTTGTATAATCATTGTAGGCACATTCAAATCATTTTAGAGCCCTAATTGTTTTATAACTATTAGTAGTCTTACAAACTTCCTAGAGACGAGGACTTATTATAAAACTTACATCCCTTGTAGGTAAGTGTAAAAATGTACCCTTTATTTTGTAATTGGTTAATTTTGCATTTTCTAACTTTTCCTCCCTAGTATGGGTTCTTTGACTCCAAATAAATACAAATTTTCTAAATTTGATCATTTGTAGTTCCTTCGGTAGTAGATATAGATGAAGAATTTAACCTTGCTTTTGAGCGTAGTTATTATAAAGCAGTTTTGAACCTTAGAACACTTCAGTTGTTTAATTGTGAGTTTAGTTTAGTTTGTTTGTTACAATGAGATTTCCTAGATGTGAGTCTCCTCATCATGTTCTTGGTATTGTTGGAGAGCTCTTTGCAAGGGAAGGTGCACAAGTTTAAAGCTTATTGTGTAGCATTTTGCACATACAATGTGAAAGTTGTAGATTTTTGAGTTATTTTTAAATTACAAATTAGAAAATTGCTTTTATTTTGATTTTGACTATATCAACGACAGAGGGGACACTAATATTAGTCAATTATGCAGTCCATACCTTAAAGTTCGAGTACATGTTCTGTCTGCTTGTTGTGTTTGTTTACTATGTTAGTTAGTTTGTTATAGTGAGATCTCCAGGACCAAGACCATGCATCCGTCAATCACATGCTTGGTACTGTCAGAAAGCCCTTTGCAAGGAAGGGTGCACAGACTTTGTTTCATTCCATGGCAATTGAACCTACGGTGTGAAACATATTCAATCTCAAAATTTACTTTTTATTTTATATACCGTAGCAACGGCACAGTGCACACTAGTTGAGATTTCAAATTGAAATTCGTAACGGAATGTACCTAGGCGAATAGGATGCAATGCGCAAGTTAGAATGAGGGCTTCGTGAACTTCCATTAAGCAAAGTCACTGAACGTGACTACTCCTTCAGTTAATACGGTATAACTCGGCTTGTCGATTCAAAGTGCCCGGCCTTCGGACGCAAACATATCCCACTGAGACGGTCAAAAGAGGTAGTCTACGTACTTCATTGCAAGCACAATGCTCAGATTCACAGTTATAATGAAATTTCATCACCAGTATCAGGCTTTGATGGTACAGAAAATCATCACAGCAAGCTTGCAACAACCGTTCCTACATACAACGGCCACTCACGCACACTCTGGATAGATAGACACAAGAATCGATCGTGAGAGATAGAGCCTTCAGAGTCAGCTAGCTAGATGTCAACATTGCCTTACGGCAATCAGGTCTCAAAGATTATAGACAACATCACAAGGCTCCGTCCGTCTTGCCACACCAAATCCTAGCTAGAATGGAAGAACCTCTCAGACAAATGCCTCGTTTATGCTTCAGAGTAACTGGCAAGCCAGCGGGTAGCAAGATCCAGCCGCTTCGCTAGGCATTGCGATAAGACATCGCAATACCAGCTCCACTGACCTTCACTTGCGCCTTAAACTCAGATTCGTCATCTAATGTCGTCATCACGGAGGGTTTTCAAGTTCACAGACTCAACAACACATGGAAGCTCTTACGTCAAACCCTAACAGACGTCAACACATGCAGATCACCTAATACCAAACATATGGCACAGAACTCTCACGTCTAAACGTAAGAGATCGGAAATGCAATTACAAAGACAGAAGTGAAGCTCATGTCCCACAATGAACAAAGCTGCGACAAGAACCAGCACAACCCTAACCGGTGCACAAATGAAAACCCCGCAGACAGGGTTTATATGCAAAAGGACTGCTCGTCTGTTCGTTCGCCACCTTGATAGTTCATCCGTCGTCTGGTATTCATCTACTTACAGCATTACAGTGTTCGTTCCATAATGTCACTCCCTTGGAGTGCAACCAAAAGGGAAATCAAAAATCTCCTTGAAGCAAGGTATGGGGCTTATTGTTTGCACAAAGTTTATGCAGTCGGGGCATGCAAAATGGAGCAGTGAATAAGGTAGAAGGCTCAGGAATGGTTCATATAAGAAAAAAGAACTCTTTGCAGAGAATTGAGTTCTTTGGAAAAATTGGTATGTTTTTTTCGCTGAAAGAGAAAGAATAGTCAGTGCAATGCAGATTTGAATCATAATTTTCTAATTGAAAATGAATTAATGGCAATTTTCCAAACTGAAACCTGCATAGGTCGCTATTAGTGCTCTTAGGATACAATAAAAATAATTGCAAGAAGGCCTGTGAATTGAGCAAGTGACATAGGGAAGTGAATAAGACAATGCTTAAAATGTACATAACGTTTTATAAACCATGCAGTGCATGTCCAAAAATAAGCCATGCTCGTTGGTAGCATCCGCACCGTCAAGCTTGAGGAGCCTTCATTCTAGTTCTATATGGCTGGTTTAACCCCTAACTGCCTGGGCGACCATATATGGTCGACTTGAAATTTCAGGCTCATTTTGCAGTGGGCAGTTAAAAACGTTTGACCATTTAAAAAAATTTTACGGGCAGTTTTGAGGGTTAACTATTGAAAACTTTCATTTTTCACTGAAAAAGGTTAATATTTGATTTTCTAGAGGTCCTCAACTACATATATGTACCATTAGTGAAGAGTAAAGCTTGCCAATTTTACTTCATTTCTCGGTTTTGAACAAAGCTCATCAATTTCACTTGATTTGAGATCTAAAAAATTGTACATATTCATTTGCTTTGAAAATGGTCCCAATGGAAAGAGTAAAGTGTTTTCGTGATTTTTACCGTTTGAAAATTTAAACATGCAAGTGTTGATTTGGAGTTTTTTGCATTTTCCACTTATCAAACAAAATTGCATTCTAACAATTACGAGGTCGATTGTATAATGAGTTTGATAGCTTTTCATGTGAAATTAAGTTTTTTGAAAGTGCATTTTAGTGTACTAACACTATTTGTAGTTGTTCATGTCACCTCCCATCCCAAAAAACTTTTACATGCAAACTTCAGCAACGTAGTGGGGAGGGACAACACACTAAAAATAGAATGCATACTTTTCTTTTGTTATAATCTCACAACTCCTATTGAATTTTATACTCAAAATTGGTATTCATACTAACAAGCAAGCTCTAGAAACCTCTATGCGGTCAGATTTTGAAAAAAATAAATTTTGCTTCATAGGGACTAACTACTCTCCTATGCTCTTTTTTCATAGGTAAAACACCCTTGGAAAGGCTTAGGCACTTAGGGGTTAATTGAGATGAAAGCTTTGTAATAGCTCATTAAGAAGCAGAAACCATACATTCCAATCACTCAATTTAGCTTTGGAATACTCCTAAACCATGCATACATGACCTCAAATTCTGAACACATTGACTACATTGAAAATCTTTCTCCACTATTTATGACACTTTTTAAGGGGTCGTTGTAAATACCCAAACACTTCTTGAGCCCCTCCTATAATGCTTTGACATTGCAACCTAAATGCGGTGCTTGATAAGTCATTTTCACTATTGAAGTAGGTTCAATAAGTTGAAACATTTCAATAAATACAAAACCTGCTTGTGTCAATGATTCTCTCAAAATCAAGCCCAAGGAGTTAGCTTGTTGTTCGAAGATTAACTCAAATGTAGCATTTGGAGTTTAGAATGTATCAATGGTGAACAAAATGCTTTCAAAGCTCTACAATGTTGTAGTTTCAAGAATTTGTAATTAATTCCACAAAGGTTTTAAAAATATGAAATGATTTATATTAGATGGTTGTTCTATTTGTCATTCAAGAAAAAATTTAGAAAAATGTTTCAAGAACTTTAGATTCCCCCCAAATGTGATTAGATGTACTAAATGGGTGCCTTCTAACCTCCTACCTTAATCACTAATCTAGAGTTTCAAAGGGATTGCACATTTCACTTCATTTTTGGAGTCAATTTTTTTAGAATAACAAAATGAAGTTCGCATCCAAATCACTTTTGTTTTCTTAATTTGAAATTTTGATTGAATTATTTATGAATTTTTGAAGTTAATTATTGAAGTAAGAATTTGAAGATGCTCTAAAATTGTCCCACCTTGAAATGTTTATTGTAGGTACATTGAAATCCCCATTTTGAAGAGGACAATTTTAGGACACTCTACCTTGTGATACATTAATTATGTCACCAACAACCATTTTTGTAGTATGAAATCTACTCATTAATATCTATATGAGCACATTTTATTTTTGAAACTTTATCTTAATAATGTGTTAATAACAAGTTTTCTACAAAATATCATTTCAAATATTCTCCCCATTCATATATTGAAATTCATCAAAAATGGTCTAAAATGGATGCTAGCTAAAATTCACACATATACATCTTGTTGCCAAATGTACATAAAGTAGAATGAATAAAATGGGATTTCAAACATAATTTATATTTATATAAATGTGAAGGTTGTAAAGATGTTGTTCAACCCCAAAAATGGATGATGGGTGACTTTCTAAATCAGTGTAACAATGAAGAATGCACCTATTGGAATGAGTACCTATCATTGACGTTGCGTCCTTTCAAGGTACTATCATTTCTTTTAAGTTAAGGTAGCAAAATCTAAAGGAGACATGTTCCATTATCCGACATCTAAAAAATGACCTTCAAATAACACTTCCAAGATTCAAAATCACTGCAATTTTTGAGAAGCAACCAGTTGTGAAAGTTGAGACATTTCATGCTTCAAGGATGTCCATTCAAGGTGAGTCTAGTGTCAAGTATAGGCTATCCTATGTTTTTAAGTTTGAAAATTTGTAAAATATTACTAGATTTTCATAAATTTTCAAAACCACTTAGATTGCATTTGTCTTAAGTTTATTTAACCCCTTCTGTATGCCCAAGGCACCACATTTTGATATTAACAAAACTTTGAAGTTACATAAGACCTAACCAAGTTGCTAATTTTAGTAGTTTATATTTTTGACAAATTCTTTTTGAAGTTTAGATTTAGCATCAAAAATTTGATTTTGAAAATGAATGATTATGATTTTTTGTTTAAGATTTTGTGCAAGGATACCCATTGCAATCTTGACTTTATGTAGTGTTGAAGGCTCTTGGAAATGAGCCTCAAATACACTAGATCTTAAAGAAAAAATCACACTAGAAATTCATTTTAAAAATTTGTAGAGTAGATTTTGAGTAGCCATAAATTGATTGGAGTTATGCATGTTAGGTCCTTCAACCTCATATTTTTTGGGTGACCAATTTTTTAAAATTTGACATGTAAAAAGCGAGCTGAAATTTTTTCATAGTTTTAACACACCATGATCAAACATTATAATCTTTCAATCCTTAAATGATATTGTCACATTTTTCTTTTCTTGTGTGATTTTCGACATGTCTAGTTTGAATCTGTATATTTATAATTATTTTTTAAATGATTCAACTTATCAAAATGTTGACTTGTTCAATTTAGAGCAAATTCCAAGAAGCTCAAAACAAGCCTCATCAAATGTTTTTGGTCGTTTGACCTTTCGAGGAGTGAGACTAGAAAAAGTATCTCTTGTAGGTCTTTTAGGCCGTTTTGTTGCCTTGGTCTACCTTCGAAAATTGAAAACAAAAAATCCCTGTTTCTATACATGCCAAAAAAATATTAAAATTAAAATTAAAATCCCTGACTCATGGTCTCCAAATGAGCGACGTCAGACAGAATACCGTAACGTAAATTACAAGCAAAGCTGGCGGGAGGACTTTGAGCAAAGTGGCAACAATGGCTCGTCTTCCCCACAATTAGGGTTTCGTTATCCCTACCCCGCTCGCACCTCAAGCACATTCTCGTTGCGTGTTTGCGGTGACGCTGCTGTTCGGAGCGATGGGGTCGCCCTCTGCGTTGTTCCTGAGTAATTGCAAGCTGCCATGGGCCCCCGCTTCGAGGAATTCGGCTCCAGGAAGAACTGAAATTGGGCAATTTGTGATGCCATCTAGGATTCCTAAGGAGAGAAGAATGGTAATGTCCAGGGCAACAATGGACTCGTCGTACCCCGGGATTTTCCTTCGAGGACCTGTCGCCCCTCCCGGCGGGATTGAGCAATTCGCTCGGTTGCAAGATTTGGACCCCTCGACTATGTTGTTGCAGCAGCGGATTCTCTTTCTCGGGTCTCAAGTGGACGATTTCTCCGCCGACCTGATCATCAGCCAACTCTTGTTGCTGGACGCGCAGGATCCAACAAAGGACATCAAGCTCTTCATCAACTCCCCCGGGGGCTCCGTGACCGCGGGGATGGGGATCTACGACGCCATGAAGCTCTGTAAGGCGGACGTTTCCACCGTGTGTTTTGGTCTTGCGGCGTCCATGGGGGCTTTCTTGCTGGCGGCCGGGAGTAAAGGGAAGCGGTACTGTATGCCGAATGCGCGCGTGATGATTCACCAGCCGTTGGGAGGCGCCGGGGGGACGGCGATTGATGGCGCGTTGCAGGTGCGGGAGATGATGTACCACAAGTACAAGCTGCAGAAGATCATGGCGCGGCTCACGGGAAAGGAGGAAGCGCAGATTGAATTGGATACCGATAGGGATAATTTTTTGAACGCGTGGGAGGCGATGGAGTATGGGATTGTGGACGGGGTGATTGGAGATGGCAATCCTGATCTGGTGGCGCCAATTGGCAGACCCATTGAGCCGCTCAAGGCGAGCATCAACTCCAATTGGACCATTAAGGAGTTTAGGGAGAGGAGGTACATGCCGTCCGAGGACGCGCCCGTGAGGCAGATTGAAGCACCCAAGGAGAAGGAAACAAGGGAGCCCACGGCGGTCTGAGCGAATTAGGGTTAATGGTTGCGAGTTTAGGATGTGGAGCTTTGGAGGTACTTGGCCTGGCTTCGCGTTGCTTTGCCTCACAACGTGTACAAGTTTAGACAGACCTCCATCACTAACCTTTTTCTTATTGTATACTTACATTTGATTCAAATACATTTCAAATTACTCTGCTTTATTGGTTTGGAGACAGAATGTCTTGTCAAAGGCTTGTCAAGGAATTGGTTAAGGAATTGGTTTGGTGTGTATGTTTTTTAACTGGAATGTCACTTGCAATAAGATTCTTCCAATAATCCAGAGTTTCCTGTGTGAGCTTCCTCTTTTTTAAGGGAGGATGGGCTACAGCTTTAATTCAGTTACTGAGGGTGGAGTTTTGTCTAGCATTTTGTCTAGCATATAAATATTCGTCGGTCTTGTCAACACTGAAGTAAGGTGGTTGGATAAGGAGATGCTCAGCAGTGCTCTTGTTTATTAGATGTATCTCCAACTTGGTTGAAGAGTTTTTCCTGGTTTTTAGAGGTCCTGTGACAGGATTGAGACTTTGTTCCGGTACCATGAACTGGCGTTGCTTGTAATGAGTACATATTTTGAGTCTGGTAGAGATGGTGTAGAGTGGGTTTTCAATTAGCAGAGTTTTCAGAATTCTACGTACTTTCAAGGGCCAAGCAACAAGCCTAACCTAGATCTCACATAAACCAGGAAAGAAGTCAAGATTTAGAGCGTCTTTTTCCTTCTACCTCATTCCTCTTTTCTCTTCTACCTCATTCCTCTTTTTTCTGTGGGTCTTAGGATTGAACCCTCGAAGGCATCTAAGCTTCAACTTTGTTTTTCCGTCGTAGAGGACATGTCTTTCATTGTAGAGGATATGTGTCTAAATCAACATTTGAAAACTTCAACCAAATTCCAGTCTTGATTTTTCTGTAACCAGTAGATTGTCTGTTCTACATCATATTTCTGGGGTTGAGTCCTTTTGTGATACCGCATAGCTTTGTTCAGATGAATTTATGCACATCTTAGAATGAGACCTACAATATTGAGATGAGACCTGTGGTGGCCAATCTCAAATGCAGTGGTCCTCTCTTTTATCAGGCATAAGGTGGAATGCATGCACTTAGAGTGAAATTTGCAGTAGGGCCATGCCAGAAATAATGTACAATTGTTCATGAGAGTATGCTAAAGATATCAAGGATCAACATTACACCTGTCGAGAGGCACTACGCAATATTCTCAGAATCAAGTCTGCTCCTACATCTCAACCTCAGAAAATGAAGTTTCTAAATAATAAGAATGTACTGTGATTGTGCATTTGGCATGGTGGAGAAACGTGAGCTATGCTACACCAGCTATAGGCTTCTATTATTTATTGCTACATCAAGTAGTAGATGTCTAGTAATAGTTGATGATGAATCAATATGCAATGCCTCCACTTGCGCCTTCACCATCGTGTCGGAGGCTTTCAGTGAGCCAATACCCATCCCAATTGCCTCCAACTCTCTATAAATGAAACAAACAAAGAGGAAATTGGGTCAGGGACTTCCCTCAAACCATTCATGCCAATTGTCTTCCTAAGCTTGAACATGCACAACATTCTATCTTGGTAGGGTGAATAACAACACATTGCACATCAATAAAGAAAAATAGATATATTTGATGCACCCAACAACTGATGCTTGCACATAATGAATTTTTTGACATCCAAATACTGAAAACATCGAAGGTTGTGAATGAGATAGGAAGGCATTGTCATTGTTGAACAACCTAGATGGGGGCCTCTATATGCCTTAGGAGGAGTTTGGGCCACTCTATTCAAAGTTTTTCAGTCAACCAAATATTGTTAAATCTTAAATTCAAGTAATTAAAGGTAATTTGCAAAGCATAGAGGGAAAGCGTGATCCAAGGAGGCCAAGAGACAAATGGAATGCTTTTGAGAATGGCAGTAGTACCTGCACAAGAGTGAATTCATATGTCTCCTCTTCCCCTGGTCGAGCTCCAACGATGCACACTCTTTGCTTAAAGCAATGCTGTCAACAACACCCCAAAAAACATTTAAAAATACCTGTCAGTGAACATGTTGGACGTATGGAAATGCATGGGAATTGATGTCAAAATATTGAAGTTTGAAGCACGTCAGAAAATCACCTCATTAACAAAGAGGCTGCTCAAGATGCGACAATCAGTGTGGCCCAGCAAAACACGGAAGGAGGTGTGGTGGAGAATGCGTCTGAACCTTTCGAACTGGTTGTCACACGACATATGACAAACAACATCAAATGTAAGAAAAGTAACTTCAATCAAATCAAATAAGCGGATTCTTGCTAGTATACAGAAGGATGGGTGCACCTAGTCTGGTGAGTAGTGTGTGGCAATCTTAAAAACAGGGTTAAAGGAAACGAAGTCATATACCTGGCCTAAATCAAAAAGTGGACCAAAATACTCGGAGCGCTTGAACGGATCGAAACCTGCAAACTGAAGCCAGCTAAAGATTATCTATTTGAGGCTCCAAGTAAATTTCCATCCTACACTGATGTAAAAATCCAGCACAACACGATGAGAATATCTTTAAGACCATGTACTAGATACCAGTCAAGTACGTTTATCGGAAATTTAAAAGAGGGACTGCTATTTGAGATTACTGATATTGGAAATTCAAACACAATAGATTGTCCATGAGGAGCGGAATTTGCATACCCTGTACACGACTTCAATGCCATGGTCCGTATAGGGTTTGTCATTATCCTGGAGTGCAGTCAGTTGCACAAGCGTGACCTGCTCAGCTGTCAACTACAGAATCTCCTGGTTAAAATGCTGCACACAACAGTCACGAAACATAACAAACCTTCATCCTTACCGCAAACGGTGATTGCAGCTGATCTAAACAATGGAGACAGCAAGATCTCTGAGCACTTTCATTTGAAGAAACTGCTATGGTCATAAGTTTTAAAAGGACTCCATGCGGACAGTGAATCCTCAGATTCCAAGCCTCACACTCAAATTGGAAGCCAGCTTGTATAAGGTGGAACATAGAAATTACATCAAACGTAGGGCCAATTGGTTTTTCAGGCTTCGACCTGCACACAAAAAAGGAAATAAATACTATGGTCAGTATACCCATGAACGTTCCTGATATGCCCCAATCATTTCACATGTAAAGACTTACTCAATTTCTCAATGCAATGCCAAGGCAGATGAATCAAAGCCTATGAATATATCCCAGTCAGCTCTAGGTCGTACGTAACCAGTGTTGGGTGTGTATCACGTCTTTGTAATACCAGCTGGTAAAGTATATGAGATTGTCTTTGAAAAATCAAAACCAATTGGATCCTAGTACCTAATCAAAGCTCAAAAATGAACCCTAGTATATGGTGCATCCTCATAGCGTTGCATCCTCATAACACCAGATTGTTATACAAACAGGTACTAACAGTAGTACTCCTTCAAAAATGCCAGGTTGTTTGTCTATGCTGGGTGTGGACATTGGTGACAAAATTCAATGAACACTGTTTCACAATGGCTACCTTGCATCATCGCAAGGGTATTTTAAACCAATCACTACTGTAAATTTCAGTCGCCCTTCATAGATATCCACACAACACTGGTCGAAGCCCCCGATGACGTGCATATCACACCATTCATGACACAAATTAGGTCAAAAACTGCGTCAAAGTTAAAAAGAAAATGTCGAAAACGAAATGCCGAACCAATTCAATTTTCCTAAAGCAATGGAGAGTGTTAAAGGATAAGCACCAAGTTGCAGGCAAGAAATCGGGCACTTCTGCTGCCGCAACAGCAACGGAGGACCTCCGAATCGATCCACAAGTATACGCAGTCTTCGTCAAGGAAATTCTATTCATCATCTTGGAGCTCTGAGTGCCTCGCGCATCCTTCCATCTCACGGAATCCGGTCGAGAAAAAAGAGACGCTCCCAAAGTTGAAGACAAGCACAAGCTGACTCCAGTCATCTCCGTAAACCCGCTCAAATTCCTAATATCTCAAATTGTGTCATCCTTCGCACCGCATCACAATATCCGAATCACCTCGTTCAGCTGCCCTTCTTTTACGCAATTCGAAATTTACCATCAATTCATCGCATACACCCTTGCAAACGCCTCTCGCTTCAAATTTCTGCAACTACGAATTTCAAATTTCTGTCCGCACAGCACAAACGACTTCCACTGCACAAATTCTCAGAAAAGCAAAACTCGAGCACCAACTGCACGGCTGTGGAATCCGAAAATGCACGTCGAAATGACTAATCCCTGCTTCTTACAATCCAAAACCCGAGGGCGCTAAAAATTTCACGACCAACTCAAGGTTGTGCGAAAAAGAGATTCCTTTACCTAAATCCCCAAGCCAGACATTTGTCTGCGAACTGCAATCAACAATTGTGTCCCGAAATTCTCCAATTCTGAACGCATCGTCAGATCCTTGGCTCTCTGGTGTCTGCGTCGTGGTTCTCTCCACCCAACCTTTTCCGAATCTCTTTCCAAGGAATCTCTTTCCATTCTTGTCTTTCCATTCGATTTCTTTCCCATTAAGAGTGGCGGATTGGGTTAGTGGGAGATTTTATTTACTTCCTTAATTATTCCAAGTTGTAAAGCCAAATTCTGTAATCCCTAAATGAGTGGTAAATATGTATAGGGCAATGCCCGAGGAGGAGGGCATTTTGGGAAAAAATGGATAGACAAGGGGGGCAGAGCCTGACAAGGAGGTCCGTTTTTTTTCCAAAATGCCTGATGACGAGAAGCGTTGCTTGGCATAAACCGCGGGTGGGAAATTCTCCCCTTAAAGATTTCTTTACGGACGACAATTTCTTTACATTAGTGTCACGTGTCTTGTGGGAGACCACCAAAATGCGTAATGTCCAATTACGCGGGCAAAATCGCGTAAGCGGGCAAGGAAAGCCTAATTCTAGAATAGAATCCGCTCGTGAAATATTCAAGAAATTTCCCACCAAGGGTTTATGACTGGTACAATATCCAAAATATTGAAGATTGATATTGGAGGTAGTCATCCCTTCTCCGAAAACAAATTTTTTATGAAGAATGAAAACTTGGGGAGAAAAAAAGGAGTCAACTAGGAGCTAGAAACCGTGAAGGTGTGACACTTCTTTTTGTTGGTGAGGCAATTGACAGTGGAAAACTGGAGGACCAGAGTTATTATTAAAAATTGAAAGTGTGCAACAGAGCTTAATCTTTTCTTTTGTGAAATATTTTTTATTTACATTATTCACCTTTGAAGGAAAATAATGGCTATACTCAATTCTCAAAGAATGGAAGATCTATAAGCCACAGACAACCAAAGGGAGAGAGAACCCCATCCCCATTCTCCGAGAATTGAGATGGGATGAAGATAGGATAAGAACTTTAGCAATAATTTTTCCTAAATTTTTTTAATTTTGGAATGTGAAATTATTTAAAAATCAAATTTTTGAGTAAAATGGAATTCTTATTGAATTTCATAGCAATCTGCATCAGCTGTACATTTGCTCCACTTCTGAATCTTCTCATTTAACTTGAAGCAAAGTTACGGATATGTTCTGCCCAAGAATGAGGTGACCTAATCTAGGATAATCTATTTTTTTGAGAATTGCATGTTTACGCTGACGAGGGGATGGCGACGACGACGCTCGTCAACCCAACTTGACAACCAAAGTTCCTGTGAATTGCAGCACATTCGTGCTCGGTGCTCTTGCGAGTTCAAGTCTGGTGAGTACAAATATTTTTGTTCGGTCGCATTGAGCTTTCAGTGCGCTTCATTAGGACTGTTTTTCGTGACGCCATTGGTACTTTCTTTCCAAACTTGTACTGTAACAGCTTTTGGATCAATTGGATTCTTTTCTTTCGGGTAGAATGCGTAGAGGAATAATTTCTTCACGGGATCCGTTACGCCATTTTCGTAACTTCGTGAATTGCATCGCAGGACCACTGAATAGTCGGGATTCTTCGATTTTCTGGTCAGAGATTTTTGCCATTTCTTAGTGTCGAGGGTTTCTTTTGGAAGGTGGAGGATTTTCTTCCGCTATGGCAGCCGCATTGGCTGCGCAGCGAGCTTGGTTGCCAACCTCGCACAATGTCGCGGGATCTTTTGCGACGGCGACGAAGACCTCGTCCATGGTCGCATTTGGAACGTCCCGCAGAAGAACAACAGATGCTTGTAAATGCGGGATTCCACGCAGAAATGTGAAGGCGCAGGCTTCGGCGGTTACTTCTCCGACCCGCGCTCTCACAATTCCGCAGGTATTGGGTAGTCTGTGAGTGCGGCATTTGCTTACAAGCGAATTTATGAATACATGTTTACAATTTGAGGTTTGAAAAAATCAGGATTTAGGGTTTATTGTGTGGCGTGCGTAATTGGAAATCCATGCTTCACCACTTTATTAAAATTACTGGTAGATGCGCTAATTGATCATGTCACGTTTATCTATTCTACTAGAAATTAGAATCATTCTTAAGTTTTTATACAATCTCGCAAACATATATGCTTGAGAAGAACCGTTTATACATCACCCACTTAACTGCCAATTCACAGCCATTCCTTCAAGCCTCGTTTGGCTTTTCATGCTCATTTGGTTCTTTAATGCCCAAGGATCGAAAAAGTGGCTTCTAGATTTTCATCCACTGTTTCTGCATAGCAAACTGGGTCCATCAATTTTTCATCCGGGTCCGAGCTCGTATTAAAAAAGTCGAAAATACTTAATTAAGCCTTTGAAAATCATTTTCAATTGAAACAAGCATGATTTGAAGCTCTTATAAATTTTTGTATACATTTAAGTATTTAATTTTTGTATTTTGCAATGCGTCTCAAGAACTGAGCACATTAGTAATCGTTAAATTTTCAGAAGTATCAAAGTATTGCAAAATTTAGTAGGAGACGCACAGAAATTGTTTCAATGAAATTCAATACCAACTGCTGACTTTTAGGCCTGGGTTATTAAGGACTTAAAGGCGGAATTTACGAAGTCCGCCTATCCTACTATTCAGACGAGGTCTACACGTCTCCACACACTGATATGAGATTCTTGGAATAATCTAATCAGATTCTGGAAATGGTTAATTGATGGGTTTTGTACAGGTTTTGGAAGAGCTCATTCAAGGGACAGACTTGACTCAAGCGCAAACGGAAGAAGTGATGGCGACTCTCCTTGCTGATGCCAACCCTGCAGTTATCGGTGCTTTTCTGGCACTTCTCCGAGCTAAGGGTGAGACATTAGATGAGGTATAAACCCCAGTTGATACCATGCTTGATGACACGGGATGGAGGGATGTTTTCTTGTTTTTATTTTTAATTTTTAGTAAGAATCAATTTATTACGTAATTTTAAATGATATCACCGACTTGCTTGCAGGTTACAGGCCTTGCGAGTGCAATGCTAAGTCGTGCGACACCTGTGCGAACTGTTCCTGGATCCCTGGATATCGTGGGAACTGGAGGCGATGGAGTTAGCACCGTAAACATTTCCACGGGGTCTTGTATCCTGGCAGCAGCTTGTGGTGCGAAAGTTGCCAAGGTTAGTGTAGCAACGGTCTTCACAACAGGCGCTTTTTTGGCATTGGCCATGCCTTATTTTGTTATTGAGGATCTTAAGATGCACTTGTTGGCTTCTTGATGGAATGATTTCCAAGTGTAGGTTTAATACGTTTATGACGTGCTCTCTTTTGTGCAGCATGGATCGCGGTCGAGCTCGTCTGCTTGTGGAAGTGCAGATGTGCTCGAGGCCCTTGGTGTTGCATTCGATCTAGGGCCTGAGGTAAGACTTCGCGTGTATATTGTTCACTTAATTTTGGTATGCATTCTATTTGTTTATCCGACTTTGTCCATCAGCTCTTGGTATTCTATATCTGATTTCGTCTAGGCTGCTTATTGGACTTCGACGGGAGTTCGTTTTTAGAAGTTTCCCGACTGTTTTGTGCACATTTTAGTTTGTCTAACATCTGCACACCTCATATGTCATTCCATTTGCTCATCATCAAAAGTTTGAGGGTGTTTCATTGTGATGTCATTCGGTGTATAGGGGGTGGCAAAATGTGTTGAAGATGTTGGAGTTGGGTTCATGTTTGCTCCAAGATTCCATCCAGCAATGAAAGCTGTGGCGCCCGTTCGTAAGTCTCTGAAAATTAAGACAGCTTTCAACATTCTTGGCCCGATGCTCAACCCTTCTCGTGCACCACACTCCATTGTTGGTGTTTATCATGATAATCTGGTTAGTCTTACTTGCCTTTTAACCTTGGAGAGTAGCAACCATCCAGATGTGTATCAGAAGTCGATTCCTACCTTTTCGACTGCAGAGGGCCTTCTGAATTAGCCAAAATCAATTTAGCTGGTTTACGTCCTCTATCTGGACTTGATTGTGCTATACTTTGAAGTGGCATGATACTTCCTGGTCTGATGCGACATCTCTGTGGAAACTAGGTGCAAAGAATGGCTAAGATTCTACAGCATTTCGGGACAAAACGGACACTAGTAGTTCATTGCCAGGGCTTGGATGAGATGAGTCCACTTGGTAAGCTTCTACGTGGAGTCCTTGTTGAACTTGTTTTTTCTCGCTTTCCGCGTTCCCTTCATTTCTTGTTGAGCATGTCATCGTAGGTATTAATTACATTTTAATATGGTAAAATATTATGTGATGTTTCTCAATCGATGCTGAATGAATTTCAGGCACTTGAGGTATATATGAATCAGTATTGGGGGGTGTTAAATGTTGCCTCTACCTCTAGATTCTTGAAGCTGACAGTTTGTAGCGTTTGATTTGTCAGGTATCCTTTAGTGCCTAGTAGATACTGTCAAAGTATTGTTGAATCCTGTAAATGTGATTTAGTTGAACTGTTAATTGCTGGAAATTTGGTTACTGATGTGATATTGGATCTTACTGTTGTGTAAATGAAAAGGGGGTGGACGCGTTCTGGAGGTGACACGCGATAAGATTCAAAGCTTTGTGTTTGATCCTTGTACAACCCCCTGTCCCTACTGTTGCCATTTTAATTTCAAACTGTTTCAGTAATTCTCAGAGAATTGAGTGTCAAATCTTATGGCTTTACCTTGTTCCTTCTTTGGGTGTGGTGAATTGATACTAGTTGTATGGGTCCTGCGTGTTGTGTAGTGGACTTCGGAATAGCTAGATGTACAGTGGAAGACCTGAAAGGTGGAGACGCTGATTTTAATGCCAAGGCTTTGAGGGACGTCCTGGCTGGTCAACAAGGGGCCATAGCTGATTCTTTGGTGAGTGCTTTTGTTTTTCACACTTGTAAGAAATGATGCTTTGATCTAGGGGTCTATCTTATTCAAAGGGGTTATATTCGGGGTCCACTTCATGTACATCGTTGATCCTAGATTTGTAAACAACAGGATACAGCATACGTTTGCAGAACATGCAGGCTGGGTGTGCCCTAGAATGAAGCTAATCAAACTGACAGAGTGAAGATTATGTACTTCAAAATTCTGCCATTTCTTTGTCATTTTGAGATATTGGAAGACCTGTAAACATGTTTTACACCAAGAGCTTATTCGTCAATGTTGATGCGCAACTTGGTAAGTTCTTGATCATGATCATGCACGACAAGTCATTAAGTAAATATCGCTGTAAACATTCTAGATTTTGAATGCTGGAGCGGGACTCATGGCTTGCGGACTAGTTCAAGATTTAGGCGAGGGCGTTGCTCTGGCTCGAGATGTACAGCGATCAGGCAAAGCAAATACCGTGCTTGATGACTGGATAAAGCTTTCTCAAGTAAGATTCGCGGGCCTCATCTTATCTCTTATTATTTCTTGAGAAGCATGTCATGCCTCTTTTCATTGGAACAAATCTCATGGTACTCTTGTTTGTCCAGAAATTGAAAGCAGAAGAATCACTGGAGTGATGGATCGAACTCACTTATCTCGAAGACTTCGACGAGGAAAACCAGGTTCTGTGCACGGATCCAGCGGAGGCAATAGGCTTTCGATTGGAAAGGGAGCTTGGGCGCATTTGAGTGTGCACGTGAGTCTTGTTAACCTTTTGTAATTCAGACGCTCCTCATTATGCGCAAACACTCGACACGCATCCTCATTTTGATGTCACTTCTATTAAGTATTTTTTTGGGGTCCTTGCAAGTTTTTTTTATAACACTAGTCTTCCGGATCCCCAAATATCCTATGAATTTCCATTCGTTGCATTATCCGAAGCTCATCCATCAGGCTGACTCCGTCTTCATCTTCTCTCACCCAAGGATATGTTCCAGCTCTCCAAATGGTTTGCATCTTACCTTATTTAGCGGCATCTGATTCCGATCCAATAATGCAGTGTCATGACCCTGTCATGAAATCTATCATGTTTTCATCTTGGAGAAATATCATTCAATTATTTCACCTAACATTCACAATGGCCACCGAGAGTGTGACGAGCATTCTTGAGATTCATCATCATGCACATGCACAGGAAGATTTCGTGGTGTTAGCCCTTGGGGCTAAAGTTTTGGGGGGTCTAAATTGTCCCACTTTAGACCCCAAGGCTTAACCCTGCATAAGCTTTAGCCTGACCAAGGTGGGACATTTTGGGGTCTAAAGTAGTGTGAAAAAAAAAATCCGAGATTTTTCAAACAATGTGTACATGGGGTCTAAAGTGGGGGCTATTCCTCAAAGGATTAACCCCGGTTAATGTCACGAAATCTTCCTGTGATGTTTCCCTTGTCTCTTGTCTTATCCCTATATATAGGTTTGGCTAATAATTGATTATGTAACCAGTTCAATTTAGGACCAATTAAACCCTAAATGATATCTTCTAAGCCCATGTAAAATCTAGAGTGCAATGAGCATTCTTATCATTCATTATGCACATCTTTTCCCTATCTCTTGTTTGTCCCTATATATGTAGGCTTGGTTAATAATTGATTATGTGTAGATCTAGCATAGTAGATGTGACCGAATCAATTTGCAACTAGTCATCTAGTCAACCTAAATGATCATCCTAAGCCTATGTATACAACTCCAACAAAAAATTTTGCTTTGTATGCTCTATTTTTCCACCTTTTTCACTAAATACAAGTGGAACTTTTTTTTTTCTAGAGATAAATCACATCTCTTCTTCATATTCAATTTATTTTTTAAATAAGAGAAAGAAATTAGTACCAAGAACAAAAAATGCTCAAAAAATCTGAAATTTCCACCATTGCTACATGGTTTAGGACATCATGGTTTAACCCCTAAAGGTTTTTGACTATGTTTTCACCAAAACCGCTCCAGAACTGCCATTTCTAATACTAGTGCCAAATTTTAGAAAAAAAACATTTTTGGACACTTGTAGCCGTAGGATCTTGTAGTAAACTTGTTTAAGAAGATGTGGAAAAAATTTCAGAATTTTCCACCAAGTGGATTGCAAGATAATAGCGTTTGAATTGACAAAAATCCTTTTTTTGTCCCTGCAAAAAAACGGGCAGCTGCCCTCCACAAGGTCACATTTGTATGAAAAAATGTCTAAAATGATGGTTACTCTTTGGATTTATTCTTCAAGGCAAGTTTGCTACATGCTTGAAAATTTTCAGATCATTTGGAATTGTACAACATATAGGAAAAAAATAGTAAGTAGGAAGAGGTAGAGAATGATTCAAAGCACTAAATTGTCAAGAATTTATTTATGAAATTGAAAAATGCCAATCCCAACGATTGTAATGTTGTAATAAACAATCTACACCCAATGTTTTTATCTTTTTTCAAAATATTGAAAATCGAATTAAATAAAGGACTTCAAAGTTTATTTTAGAGTAGAGATTCCATAACTACCCTCAAACTAAGAATCCTCATAACTTTTGACTCATTGATTGGAATGGAATGATTCAAAGCCTCCCACATACATATAAATCTAAAGAACCAATTTCAAATTTTAGTTTTTTTTAAAAGTGATTTTTAAAGATTTTTTTTTTGCTGCCCGGGCTGCCCGTCGAACAATGAAAATGACATATCATGCAATAACTTTTTAACCATGTAGTCAAAAGTTACGAAAATTGTTGGACCTTAAAGCTACTCCTCGGGCACATCTTATGTGAAAATTTCAAAGAAAAAAAAGAAAAATTTCGGTCATAGTGAGCTGCCCAGAATCGCTATGTTGTCAAAAAACGGTGTTTGGTCCTTTAGGGGTTAAACTAAAAAAACTTGTCATCCTATAATTAGAAAATCAATAGACAATTATGGTTATAGGCCCAAAGTTCAAATTGCAATAAAATATGTAATTTCAGTTATTTTACAAATTTTCAAATAAGAGTTGAAACTAGACTTAATAAGTGTTATTGCATTAGTTCAACTCAATATTAAAAAAAAATCATTTTAATGTCTAAAATTCAGATCAAGAACAAAGATGAACAAGTTGCCAAAACATTTATTAAAAGAGCATCTTTTGTCATTGACTTTTTAAATATCTTCTTATTATATAGAGAGGTCATAAATATCTTTAGAGTAGAAGTACCTATTTATGACAGCCCTCCTATGATGACTTTATAGGGTGAAATATTGTTGACAAAACTTGGATGCATTATTCATTGAAAAAGACTCTTTGTTTGCACCTTCTCGTCCACTCATCTCTCTTCCTTCCTTGCAATAGGAAAATGTTAGGCCTCAAAGAAGCTGCAAGTTTTGGATGGCACGGGTGCAATTAGAGAAAAAATGATGACTTTTTAATTTTTTCCTGAAAAGTGACGTGGCACTACTGGTGCCACGTCAGATCCACGTCACATTGTCTATTTTGTTTTTTTTAATTGTATTTTTATTTTTTTTAAATCCAATTTTAAATTTTTTAAATTTTTTTTCTTGTTCTTAAAATGAACAATTAGTAGCCCTTTTGCAGAGGTTAGATTTTTCCTACTGATTTGGGAGAAGTTCCAAAGCTAATAGTAATAGGTGAATCTATGAGACCATGAGAGACACATTCAAAAGAACTCTTAACCCCTAAATGATGGACCTATAACCACTGATTTCAGGCCTCAGTGCCTATCACTCAATTTGCTGCCATTTTGCAACTAGATATGTATGAAAAAAATTTAATTTATTTTTCAGAGATGAAATTATATGTCTTCTTTACTTCACAAAAAAATTAGATTTCTTTGTGGAAAATTTATTTTTTTGAGAATTTTTGAAGAAAAATAGAAGTAAAATCACATCAAATAGAAAGTTATTTCAAAAAAACTGAAAATTTCACCATGTGTGTATATTACAATGACAAACATCATGGTGTAAACTCAATTTCCGTCTCATTCTATGATTAGAAAATAATAGACATTGCAAATACACCCAAAGTTCAAATTGCAATAAAATATGCAGTATTAAGAGTTTTTTCAAAATTCAAATTGGAGAAGAAACTAGATTAGATGAACTTCATTTTGTTAGTTGGGCTCAAACTCAAAAAATATCATTTTTGTGGAGAAATTTCAGATTTAGAGCAAGGAACAACAACTTCCCAAAATACACTAAAATAGCATATTTTGTGATCCGTTTTTTTTAATAACTTCTCATTTATGTGAAGATAGACACTTGCATGACTACAAATTCAACTATACACTCTTTGTAATCCACCATGGAGGGTGAAAAGAATGAAATGGATGAAAAAAAGTTTCCAAGCAATGTACGGATGACTGCACAATCATCCAAAAGCCACAAAGTGGCTGTCCCGGCGTTACAGGGTTAAAAGAAACAATTTATTGGATGAAAAATATCAAACCTTCATCCAGAATTTGGCATCTGATGTCATCCAGGAACGACTTTCCTGGCTCAAAGACGCGTTTCGGGGTTCTCGATTTTGCCGACGCTGGCGACGTACTACATGGCATCAGTGAGTGCCGTGATCCCGTCATCGACGGTGAACTCCGTCGTCGCCCCCGAAATCACGAAAGACTTCAGTCGATGAAGTTCCAGTCTTGACAGACAGTGCTGTACAGTGCAGTAGACTGCTTTGCCTTGATTTCTGGTCACTGGTACAGTACGGAAAATCGGGATTTGACCTTCGGGTGCGGACTAGAATTGCTGGAAGCCCAGTGGAAGTTCAGTTCGTCTTTGGGAGCAGAGCCAAACTGTACAGCACAACAACTGTACAACGCTCGCGCGTTGAAAACCAGACTTTCTAATAAGTTTCAAAAGACTAAGTTAGATGGAGTTCCAGAGTGGAATGGGAGTTCCGAAGTTCGACTGATGAAGGCGCATTGGAAGGGACAGGCCACACCTGGCTGATGAAAGTTTGAATCTTTGAGCTGGCCCGGATTATCCGACTCCAGTTTTTTTGTCGTTTCGTTGGATTTGGATTGGCTTGGCCGACTGACTGACACAATCCCGGGTAGACATGGCTGGGTGGGTGGCAGACGGATACCATTCGTTTTAATCGGTAAGGCCGTTTTAAAATATGTGCACGCCGTGTTTGTCTTCTCACGCCATTTCAGTCAAGGCGTGACGGAGCAATCATGGCCTTTCTCCAGCCAGTCAGCCAGATCCTCAAGCAGTTAAGCTTTGATCAGATCCAATCTGCGCGCAACGTGCAACCTGGTTCTGCGAATTTCTAATAAGCTTTTTGTTTAGTGAGGTTGTTTCTGCAGCCGTCTCACTTGTCGGTGTCATCCACGTCCTTGGGATTTAGGTTTTGGGCTCACTGTGTGTGTCTTTTCTTTGGTACTTTACTTAGTTGCTCTGTCAATCCTTGGGCTATGGAGCTTCGTTTCCTTTGCAAGAAACGCATTGTATTCCGGCTTCAAGCGTTCCTCTCTTTCTGCAGATCCACTCCTTCACCCCCAGTTTAAATCGCGTGGTACACACTCTTGTTTTTTGGAGTTTTGGGGTAGTGCTTCGTTTCCTGTTAATCGTACAGAGAAGCTTCTTCTAGCGTGAGCAAGATCTGCCTGCAGTGATGTGGTGGAGTTCGTCGGAGGAGAGTGGTGGGCGGGGGGCGTACCTCCTGTTGTGTGTGGAGGATTCGGTGGCGTGTCAGAGATTTTAAGCGAGCGATGACGTGATCGGCGTCTCAGTAGCCCTGGTACGATTCATTTGGTTTTTGATCTCTTGTGGTCATTTCTGTGAATTGATGGGGCTCCTTTTTTGTACCGACTGTTCTGTACCGATTTTTTGATGAGTTTTCAATTTAGGGTACTAGATGATCTTGACGATGAGGAACTCATAGACTTCCTACGGAGAACAAGTGTCTGGATGCTGAATACTGCTGCTAGAACCTGGTAGACAATCATGTTATGATTATGTGGTGCTCATCTCTTGTGGCCATTTCCGTGGATGCGGAATCCTTTTGGACACCTTGTATCGACTCCCTTTTTTTCTTTAAGAATTTGCAATTTAGGGTAGGTAATCGAGGAAGAGGGACCGTCGAACTTACCACCGAGAACAGGTGTCTGGTTGCTGATAGAACTGATAGACAATCCTGGTATGACCCAGGCAACTTATCTGGTGTTCATCTTCTGATGTCATTTCTGTGGACATGGAATTCTTTTGTAGACCTTGAACTGATTGTTCAGTACCCTTCTTTTTTTAAGGAATTTTGCATTTTGGGCAACTGATTGAGGATGAGACTTCCTGCCTAGTACATGTGTCTGGTATCCGCATTTTGCTGATCAATTGAACGTATGTCATGACCCAGACAGCTCATTTAATGTCACCTCTTGAGGTCATTTCTGTGGATATGCGATGCTATTGTAGACCTTAGTTGCACCGACTGTTCTGCTCCTCGGTTTTATAAAAAGTAATTAGCAATTCAGGCCAGAATTGACGCTAAGGGTTTATCTGGACTAAACTGCAAATTACTTTGTTAAAAAATCTGAAATTTGCAATGTAGGCCAGATAACCTTGTCTTCCCTGTGTTCATTTTTCTAAAGCTTCTTCTTTTTCAAATGAAGGTGTGATTATCAGCAGTTCGTGAATGCGTGCCTGGGTTGCGACCCAAGCCCTTGATTACTAGAATCTGTCCGCAATGGAGGCCAACATCGAGGCCTACATGCTCCACCACATGGACCTCAAGATCGAGGACCTCTTAGCCTTCCCCTTACAAGTCGCCGAACAAGTCCGCAAAGGCTCCGAACAAGCCGGCTCCTTCCGCCAAGAATGCTCCGACCTCAACCATAAAATCGAGAAGCTCATCCAGCTCCTCCGCCAGGCCGCTCGTTTCTCCACTTCCAACGCCGTCGGTCTCTACGAGCGTCCCACTCGTCGCATCATGCTTGAAGTGCTCAAAACCTTGGAACGCGCCTTGGCCTTAGTCCGCAAGTGCAAACGCAGCGGCGTGCTCAAACGCGTCATGACCATCACCACCACCACCACCACGGACTTCAAGAAAGTGAACCAGTTGCTGGAAAGCTCCATTGGGGATGTCTCCTGGTTGCTGAACATCTCCTCCAGTGGGGACGGGCGCTCGGCGTTCGCAGGCTTGCCTCCCATTGCCAGCACGGATCCTGTGCTGGCGTTGGTGTGGGAGCAAGTGTCGATTGTGCATGTGGGCACGCCGGAGGAGAAGGCGGAGGGGGCGGAGTATTTGGGGAACTTGGCCAAGAGTGCGGAGAGGAATGGGAAGATGATTGTGGAGGAAGGAGGGGCGGCGCCGTTGCTGAGATTGCTCAAGGAAGGGACGGGGGACGGGCAAGAGGCCGCGGCGATGGCGTTGGGGCTGTTGGCGAGGGATAAGGAGCGAGTACAGTTGCTGAGGACGGAGGGGGCGAGCAGTGTGTTCACGCACATTTTGGCGAGTCATTCGACGTCCATGAAAGTGCAGGTAATGACGAACTCCCGACTCTTGAATTCAGGGTCTCCTCACACATTTGGACACAAATTTGGCGAGTCATTCCACATCCATGAAAGTGCACAGAAAACTCAAGTCTTCAATTTAGGGTCTTCACACACATTTCGGCTACTCATTCCGCATCCATGAAAGTGCAGGTAAAACTCAAGTCTTGAATTTAGGGTCCGGTCTTGACACTCAAGCCTCTTTAGTGCGACCTTCTCAAGAAGTGTACACTGTCCTGCACACTTGCCACAGTATCATATACTATAACGCACTTGTCCAACGGTATCATTGTTAAAAATTTGGGACCCTGGGTGTTAAGATTACCCCTTTCAAGTCCAATTGATCTCATCCTCTTTTTTATCAGTTTTGAACAGTCCATTTAAAGATATTTGTTTCTCTAAAAGAAATTAGTTATTTTGACCCAGTACGTTGAATGTTGTTGATGAAGCTTAGTGAGTTCATTATTGTCCTCATTTCATTTCACTTGTATTTGCTTCAGCATGATCGATCAGAACAGTGATTTGAAACCTGTTTGTCCATGGTCTTCAAAGGGGTAAAGAGCGGGATTTGCGTGTTGTTACTTATGGTGATTTTGACTATCCCGATTGTGTTCATGTTTTGAAATTCATCCCAGCTGCAAGTTGCACGCGTAGTCGCAAAGTTCGCTTCTTTGGACGAGGAAGCGCAAGGCGAGCTTGCATCCCAAGGCGCTATCCGGCTCTTAGTGGCCCTTCTTGCCCATCAAACCAACACAGTGGAGGGCCTGGAGGTCCCAGCCAGCATTCACTCGATAGTGCGGACCAACATGACCCAACTTCGGAGTACCGTGGTCCGAGGCAACGACAACGGGAACTTGGCGGACCCACGGGTCCAGCCTGTAGCCCTGGCCGCTTCTTCCATGATGGCTCGAATGCGAATCTCAAATCCTTCCAGCATTGCAGAGAATACGAACCCCACTACTTCCGGTGCCTATTCCAGTGCACGGATGAACGTGCCTCTCCGTCAAAGCAGTCGAGCGCAGCGAGAGCTGGAGGATCCGGAGGTGAAGCTCGGGTTGAAAGTGGAGGCGGCGCATGCGTTGTGGAGACTGGCAGCTGGACATGTGAAGAACTGCAAACTCATCACGGACACATGTGCACTGCTGTGCTTCGCCAAGCTGATGAAACATAACGGCGGGGAGCTCAAGTACAACTCGGTGATGGCGGTGAAGGAGATCGCCGCTGCTGCGGGAAGAGACTCGGAGCTTCGCAGGGCGGCGTTCAAGACGAATTCGCCGTCAGCCAAAGCTGTGGTGGAACAGCTCTTGATGCTGATCACGAGTGAGGACGGAGAACCGGAACTCCAGGTGCTGTTCTCATGCCCTTCATGATGTCTCGTCGACTTGGATCATGCCAATCTCCTCGTCTCTATTTTTAACAGTTTTCAGACTTTCACTTTTCAGTTCACAAGGTTGTGGATTTGCGTGAAACGATTTCAATTGAACTCGATCAGTTACGTAGATCTAGTTTTAGAAGTTGCTCCTGACGACAACTAGTTGATGGGTTTTGCAGATCGAATGCTGTAAAGCAATTGGGAGCTTGGCTCGAATTTTCCCTGCACCTGCCGAGGCTCCCATCAAGGCTCTCTCCTCCGCATTAGCCAAGGTTGAAGTGAACCAGAACCAGGAGCTTGTGGAAGTCGCCACGGAAGCTGCGATTGCGCTCTCCCGGTTTGCCAGTGACGAGAATTACCTGCACTTGGAGCACTCCAAAAACATCATTCACGAAGGAGCCGTGGAAGGCGCCGTGGTGCTGGCCCTGAACTTCGGCTACTCCGACTCGCAACTGGCGGCGCTGGAGCTTCTGTGTTACCTCTCGTTGAACGTCCCGGAGAGCGAAACCTTAGCCAAAGCGAACATTGTGCATGTCTTGAATTCCACCATTCATGCGAGTCAGTTGTCGCAGCTGTTCGCGAAACACGAGTCGGCTCGGCCTCTCATTAATGATGCGATTGCCAAACTTGAACTGTATCAGTTACGTAGCTCTAGTTTTAACATAGATATTGATTATAATTCGCCATCCACAAACAGGTTGTTGGATTAATTAATTTAGTGAGACTCCTAAATTTTTTATTTCTTAAAACTCTTTTCTTTTCCCTTCTTCTTCTTCTTCTTCTTATTCAAGATCAGCTTCGTTGTAGTTCACCATTTGACACAGCAGGAGCTTTTTCTCTCTCAAAAGTGTAGCATATAAACCCTGGGTTTTAGGGTTTAGGGTTTAGGGTTTTTAGGGCTTAGGGATGCAAGGTGTGTTCACCCGATTATTTGAGGTAGGTTAGATAGTAGACCTCCGGATCCTTCCACTCGTAACGAAATTGGGGCTTCCCTGTGAAAGTAACAAGGTTTAATTTTTTAGGTTTGGGTATTGTCACAGAAAATTGTAAAGTGTCCCACGTCATTATGTGGTTTATAAAATGGGGCAAACCCAATATTGATCTCTACATCTTGCAAACTGGTCCCTTTTAATACTCTTTTCTTCATATTTCTTGTCTACTTTTGAAGGCAGATGATAGAAGAGTCATTCATTAGAGAAAACCATGTTGTACTCCTGTCATTGCATCCACCCAATTTTGCTGGAATTGGCCATTAAGCTGAATTGGTCGCGACTCACAACTGCCCGAGTGGTATTTTGTCAAGTTCGACGAGCTCTTTTAGTTGGAACAGGATATGTATTAGATAACCAACGAGCCGCGGTAGCAGCAAGTAGGTTATCGGACATAACTGGTTGTTCACGTTTCAATCACAACCTTTGATCTTCATGATCCAAGGGTGTAGGAAGCAAGTTGAAAGGAGAGAAGGTTATGAGTTGCAATTTGTTATGGCAATGGTGATGGGTTGCCAATGGGACGGTGCCACGTGAGCGTTGAAAACTCAACAACCGGTTATGATTTCTGCTAATGATTGCAGAATGACTCCTAAGTCCTAAACCATGGTCACCTTTCCTTTGTTGATATGTGTTGGCTTCCATCTGTACACTCGTGTCATCATCTAAGGTTGCTCTTAGTTTTTTGGTGAGTTTTTGGCGAGTTTTCTTGTGCCTTGATGGATTCAGTTCACCATACGTCTCTGCTTGCTTGTGGCATGGTTTGCTTGCCCTGACCATGATGTCGTTTGTACTTGAAGGCTGTCAATCTCACGGAGCCCTAAGTTGGTGAAGGGAGAGTGTCATCAGCCATAGTCGTGCACGTGGATCAAGTCACACAGACACACGTGGATTCATGCTCATTTTGTAAAATCTGATCACCATCATATGGGGACCATTGATGAGTATCACGGAATTTCTTGCACCCCAGGCTAACTTACATTCCATGGGTCAGTCCCGCTGTCCGTGGGTTTTGTGCTCCACTTGGTAACGGAAGTGTTGGTCACCGTGCATGTCGCCACATGTGTGTGCACACGTATTTGATCATCACTTGTTGTGTTGAAATTCAAAACCCGCCGTGCCTTTAGTATCTGGCAAGATCAAAACTCTTTTGCACGCGTAGTAGTTAAGGTGGGTACACCCAAAACCGCCACTTTTTGCTACTGAGCCTAGTTACTACTATTAGACTGGTCAAATTTTCATATATTCTTGTTGGCAAGTGAAAGGAGGTTCCAACGCACCAGAGAACGTGGCATTTGGACATCGTATGCAAAAGTTATTAAGGGTCAAAGTTTGTTTCTGAAAGCGCTCCATCCAAATAGGTACATAACTGATTTTGAAAATGTACACAACCTGTAGATGGATGGCACTTTAAAGTCAGGTGCCATTTTGGGGGTGCCTACCTTACTTCATGCCAACCCCACTCACGTGGAACTTTTGAGCACTGCAATTAATGGTCTGCAGTGAGTCGCTGAAATCACAATATGCCCATTAAGCAATGGCCTGTTGAAAATGATGTGTCAAACTGTGTCAATGTAAGAGGCATCTCCTTCCTGAGAAGTAAAGCTTAATAAGGTATGTTGGTGCACTTGGTGATAAAAGAGTGTTGTTATTGAAGGTCTTAGGAACAAATTTTGGCCTACTTCTAGATTGGATCCACTTTGCAAACATCACCCCTAACACCAAGTGCAAACATTGATACCTTTTAGGTTGATAAGATGCGATTTGTCTTGATCCATATTGCAAAGTCTTGGTTTGGTTTCGAGGTCACTGTGCACTTCCCTTTCTAGGTGATCAGATTGGACATCAATTCTCATTTGCTCAATGTAGGTTTTGATCAACTTAACCCCTTAAAGGACGTGGACCCAAGTAATCAAGGTTAGTCACCAAACCCTAAAGTACATCCAATCATGTGTTTGAATAAACAATTTTTGGTCTAGTTTTTAGCAATGGAACTAGCTTGACTTGGGACGTTTCATCATTTTCGTGCAAGGTTCTGAATTGATACATGTGTATTTCAAAAGATTAAAAAAAAATGCAAAAATGAATATCTGAAGCCTGAAATGTTAGCAAGCCATGATTTGGTTTGCCTTCAAAGCTTCAGATCTACATTCTCCCTTCTATTATGCTTTCTAAGGGTTAACGGCAACTTTGTATTAGGGTCTAGACCCAATTCCAAGTTGCCCCAGTTTACAAATATAATGCCAACTCAAATTGAACCCAAGTAAAAAAATTTAGCCAATGATAGATATAACCACCTAATTTTTAGCACTTGGGCCTAATTTTTTGGCTCCATGACACTATTGCAAAAGCAACACTATGATATAAAATAAAATTGAACCAAATTTTGATATACATCCGTAAAATTAAATTTTAGGAATTAGACATTCCTATTGGTTGATTTTAAGTGGTTTTGAAATCAAGTCAATAATTGGAACACAAAAAAAAAAAACCATTCCTAATAAATATTTGTATTTGATATCTAATAACCTTCATTCCACCTAAATTTTTGAGATTCTTTAATCCACACTTCAATTGCATAAAAGAATGTTCAAAAGTCAATAGCTTGCTTCTACTACAGAAAATAGGACATATTGTATAAAATATTGAAAAATAAATGATTAATTTTTCTATCATTTAGTGTAATTTGCAAGATGATAATTCATATCAAAGTGTTAAATTGTAAAGTAAACTAGTCTATTACTGTCCCAATCACAATTTTGTCCTTCTATACCCACGGGCTGTATTTTAGAACAAAAATGTACACCATAGGTACATGAAGGTGGACTTGTAATTTGGATGGTAATATATTGGTTCACCTTCTTCACAGGCTAAGAAGAACCCCTAACCCTCATACAATCCCTATATAAAATGCATCATATTATTCAAGAATGTTGTTTGTGAAGTCTATCATGTAGTTATGACAAGAAGTTTAATTTTTTTTAATTTCAAAAGGGTGTACAAGAGCATCCCCAATGTGGACATTGTTCAAGGCACCTCAAAAGTGTTAGAAATGGGTCACTCCCTTGCTAGAATAGGGGGTGGGCCAAGCCTCTTGCCATCATGCCACTTGCCAGTGTACCTCCTATGCAACAACGGATCTAGGAATACTAAAGATGGCAATTGAGATTTTTTTTTAATTTTCTAGTGAATCTTTTCCACTTTTCTGAGTGTACTTTGGGTTGAGCTATTTGGAAAACACCACCACCCTATTGCCATAGTCAGAGAAAATTTGAACCTCCATATAATGTTCCAGGCTCAGCAAATTGCGCCCAAATGCCGAGTATGGCATCTCGTATGATGAGACCTAATATCTTCAATTGACTACAACAGATGTAGTGGATGAACTGATTTGAGGCTCTTATAAGAATTGTTTTCACCATGATTCTAGTGCCCCTAAACATGTTGCAATAGGTTGGAATGAACCGCCCCCTTGCTCGTCTACCCAAAGTCATTCCAGGGATGCATGTAAAGAAAAAGACCCCCTATTTTATGCTTGATTAATTTATCTTCTACACCACTCCAACCTAATTTGGGGGTTTCTTGTAGCAAATATGAATTCAAAATTTTGCAAATTTGATCATGCAAGGCAAATAAAAAATTTCAGCGTTTTCCCCCTAAGGTAGTATGCTCTAAAAGCACCCATCTTCTTCAAACCGCCCCTATTTTTAGGTGGAGAATGGAGATGAGATGGTCCTTAAATGAACCACTTTAGCAATTGAATGCGTGGAGGAAAAATTGTTTTTCTATTGCAAGAGCCACTCGTTGTCTCTGATTTCCGCACATCTCTTTACAAGTTGCAAGTGGACAGGTTTTGGAAGACCTACAGTCACAAATAGGTGCCTTATGCCCTGAATCTTTGAAAATTTATAAGTAATTCAAAAATGTTTGGAAAAATACAAAACCACTTGCGTTACGTTCCCTATCCATTTTTCTTTCTCTGAAAAAAGATCAAAAAATGTTTTGTGAAAAAGGCAGACCAGCCCCCTTAAATGGTCGCTAACCTTTAAGAGCATATTACCCTAGGGGACAAGCGAGGGAGTCATCCCCCTCCCCCCGCCCTGCATTGGAGCTGCTCAACTTCGTACCCGTACCCAAATGTGCCACTAACCTTAAACTGCCATCTATACTACGTGTACATCTCCAAAATCAGTTCTGTACCTATGTCGAAGAAACGCTTTTCGAACCAAATTTTGTTCCTTGATAACTTTTGCATACGATATCCAAATGCCATGTTCTCTGGTGCATTGGAACCTCCTTCCACTTGCCTATAAGAACACATGAAAATTGGACCAGTCTACTATTAGTAGGCTAGGCTCAATAGCAAAAAGTGGTGGTTTTGGGTGTACCTACCTTACACATTGCATTCATCTCCGTACAAATAAGTTTCACCAGAGTTGGGCAGGTCCAGTGCCCGAGTTCATTTGTCGCAGAGTCATGTTGTAGGATGTACAAACACCTGCCTGCCTGCCTGCCTGTATGGTGGGTTCCTTCTGACAATCTTGACCCCCAACTAACGGCAGTCCCGATTTTCTTTCGTAAGGTAAGGTAGGCAGTCCATTTCAATCTCTTTCTTTTCTTTTTCTTTTGGGTAGTAAGGTAGGCTAGTACGTTGTCGGATGCGGGAAGCTGTTGAAACTGATCATGCTCTTGTCGTCTCTCTCAGAACTTATTACCCTACGTGAAAGCCAAGTTTGGCATAAATGAAGTCGTTTTCATTTGTAAGAAGAAGAAAAAAAGGGACACGTGTCATCTTGTGAATGGCGAATCAGACCTTTGCGTACGGTAGTACTGCCCCCCACGCCCCACCCCCCACCCAATGAAATTGAACAGAACGGGACTGTGTGGCACCGCTCACTTTTCACTCTGATATTTTTCGATACAAGATTGTGTTTGCAATGGGCTGGTCGCCAAAGTGCTCAAATGTATACGGTGGATGAGATACTTTTGACAGATTTTTTTGATGAGCTATGCGGTTGCTTTTGACGGATTTGGGGAGAAGGGATACAGGACAGGCCATACAGTACAACCTGGATGCAGGCTTTCTCTGGAAAATGTCATTATTCCTTTGTCGCCTCGACCGGGTGTCAATTGCCTACTCTTTGGGCGGCTGGAAAAACGGGACTTGACGCAGAAACGGAACTGATTGTCAGCGGTGCAGAGATTCAGGTTCCCCACTGCTGCTAAGTTAGAGCATCGCCAGCCATTTCTTGGCCAAATGGACCTCGTCAAAATGGGCTCCCCGGGGCTCCATGACAGACTTCCACCCCCCGGACCTGCCTCCCTCCTCCATCCATTCCCGCCACACTCTCGCTTCTGACAACTTGATGCGGCAACTGAGCTAGCAGACAAGGTCAAATAATACTATTTTAGAGGCTGAAAATGGGACTTGACCTAGAAATGAAATTGATTGTCAGTAGTGCAGAGATTCAAGTTCCCCACTGTGCTAAGTTAGAGCATCGCTAGCCATTTTGGCCAAATGGACCTCGTCAAATGGGCTCCTCGGGGGCTCTGTGACAGACTTCCATACACACACGGACTTGCCTCCCTCCCCACCCATTCCCACCACACTCTCGCTTTTGACAACTTGATGCGCAAACTGAGCTAGCAGACAGGGTCGAATACTACTACTTTAGAGGCTGAAATTCTATTGGGTGGCCCAATTAACATTTAAAATACTATTGTTTAATAGAATTACAACAATTAATGCACATGAAAGTTAACAACCAGCAGGACCAGCAAGTTGGTGTTGCAAGTGTTGTTTTTGGCAAGCCCGGTCTCTTTTTGTCCCTCGCCTGTGAATGGGTGGCTCACTTTTTCTTGGCCGGACCCGCCCAAACCCCGGGCCAGGAGCTTGGCAGTGAATGGGTGGTGATGCTCTAAGTTAGGTCCAAAATCAATATTATGGAAGTCATGTTCATGCGGTTCAAGACTGAAAACATTCTCTTTAACTTAGAGCAGCTCCAATACGAGCCGGGAACAAGCACATCAATCGCACAATGACAGATCACTAGAATCCCCCCCCCCCCCCCCCAATGCAACCAACATTAGTCACTCTTTATTCCTGGCCCTGCCATTTTTCATCTCTAGCCTAGCTATTTTGTAAAACATGAAGAGTTCGCAAGGTGACTCACGAGTCACAATAGCAAAAGTCATCATTGTCATATCTTTTCAACCTATCTTTTTGAAAAATAAATTTACTAAAATTTTGGCATCTATTTTTAGAATTATTTTTCACCAATCTTGCACTGTAACTAGAATACTTGGACAAGTTAACTAAAGGATCCTATGGTTGAATTTGTTAAAGAATAAATATAAATGAAGACATCAGCCTTGCTTTGTATACAAGTATTTTGAAGTAATTTGGAGCCTCAAAACACTAAAATATTTTGGGGGCTAAACTAGTGAGAATATGATATGTGTAAACTATAGAAATGTCCCCTATGAAAACCTTCATGACAAATAAGACTTTCATGTAAACTATGGAAATTTTGTGGATATTCTTGTAGTTATTTGAATAGCAAGAAAACTAATTATAAAAAGTTATCATAAAGTTCTTTGTTTATTGAACAAATTTGGTTGAAAATCATCAATTTCAAACCTTGAAGCAATGAACTGTGAATTTCCATTGGAAGTTTGCATAGCTCAAATTTGGTAATAGAAATAAATAGGAGCTAATCCATTAACCTTGAAACATCTATTATGAGGACGTTTTGTCCTTTGGATGATTTCAAGGAGATCTCATGGATGGAAATAAATATTTTTGTATCCAAATTTTTGTTTATAAGCCATGATTAATTTACTATTCTAAATTGCGTTTTACAATTATACACCTTTATTCATAACTCCCTGTTGATCCTTAGGAGGTCAAACAAGAAAATAATCTGTGAGAGGCTTTATCCAAGTAGCCCTGACTTAATTCCAATTAACATTCCATTCAAACTTTCTCACATGTAGCTTCTATTGATGCAAAACTTCCTCTCCTTTAAAATAAATCAACCTATGACATGCAAAACAAGTAGTTTGCCCTATTGCATTAGCAAAAAAAATCAAATTTTTTCTATACAAAGACAAATGTGAGAAATGAAGAGAGTAATTAAAATTTTATTTTATTTGACAAAGTATGAACCAAAACCAACAAAATTTGTATCCACAATGGTCATCTTACCACTTAAAGCATTCACAACATTTTCTAACATGGCCACAACATGACAGAATTAAAAAATTACTTCTTGAGATGAATTTGTACTGAAAAGGTAGAAGTTCCTAAAGCACTCACTAATAACTCCATCACCATCACCTAAGGCATTGATTTTGGTCACTAACCAACCTAATGTAGTCCCAATCTCATTCATTAAAGAAAAAATCTCTTATGAGTTGATAGAAGACTCTCTTGGTTCATTCCCTAGGTACCTATTGTGGGTGGTTTGCAAGTTAAAGGTTGGTTTATCTTAGTCTTGAGCCAACAAATGTACAATAATCTTATATAAAAGCATTTGCAATGCATCCGGTATCCATACAATATTTGGCACTGTGTTGAGTGCAATTGAATTTCTATTTAAATTTGTGCTTCAATGCAACCGTTATTGAGACCTCCAATTCCATGGCCTCAATATGCGACCACTCGGGACCGGCTAATTTGCAACATGTGAAGGGCCCATGAGTTGGCTCCTTGTAGGAATAGTCATTATTGTCAACGCTATTCAAGCATTGGTATTTGTGCTAATCAATTCCATCTACCCTTCTTTCCATAAAGAGATTTTTTTAATGTAAATTTTTTTTTTTTTTTTATAATATGGAAAAGTCCATTTGATGTTTGGATTGTCGATTTTGCATTGAGTCAAATCGTTCAAAGAAAAACCCAACATTGTGTGGGCCACGTGGAATGGTCCGCCATTTGTTGTTACAGGGCTTGTATGCCGAGTATGCATTGCAGATGGCCTAACACTTTTGAACACTCTTGAGCACGCTTGAAAAGTACTACATGGGTCTTGTCCAACTCCAATAATATCTTCAAAACTTATTATGAAGCTAACTTGTAGTTGCACAATTGGTTGTTGCTATGCCTTTTGATATTGAAACTTGCATTAAGAAATTCCAAAATATATAAAAAATCTCCAAAAATATGGTTAAAAACTTTGAAATGTTATCTAAGAATATGATGTAAGGTGAACAAGCCTATTATCACCACCCCTCTCAATTCCACCCTCATAGATGTATGATATATATTTTCCCTCTAAAATGTACCCCTAGGTACATGAGGGCAAAATTGAGAAGGATGATGGTAATAGGCTGCCTCACCTTATAGAAGAAACCTGGGTTTTTTTTTACGTCCACTTTTTTGGACATCAAACATAACATTAAGATGCTAGTTTTGATGTCAAAACTAGCATCTTAATGTTATGTTTGATGTCCAAAAAAGTGGACGTAAAAAAAAACCCAGGTTTCTTCTAGTGTTAATTCAATGTCTAGGGCTCATTGCCCAAACAATTTGGAATGCATCAAATCAATATCCATTGTGCATCTTTTTAATTGCACTATTGTAAGTTATTTCAACTCAAAAAATTTCAAGCTAAAATCCAAACAATCTATTAAGATATCTTATTTTTTCTTAAATAATCGATATTGGTAGAAACTGAAGAAGATTCATATAAGATAGAAAAGAATTTCAAAAATCTATACTTTTAGCATCCATTTTTAGAATTATTTCTTGCCAACTGTGACCATTGAGTATGGTAGTATGTGAAATGACGAACATTTGAGTATATGCAAAAAATAAGACTTTGTATCTTTTCACTAGTAGAACAGGTGATCTTTGGGCACCAATGAGTAGTGTGAGAGTGTAGTACTAAAGACCCATATTGGCTCTGGCTCGGTATCAATGTTGGGCTTTAGCTCCAAACTTTGGCACTTTTCATTGGTGCTTGGATACCTCTGTTCTACTAATGTTTGGACTTGTTTGCATTAGTTTATTGTTCAAAAAATTTGGGCCTAGTCTTCGAAGGGATAATTTCCAATAATATACTACAAAATTCAAAAGACCAACGCTTTCAAAAGCTAAGTACCTTTGAAATGATTCAAATTATTTGATAAAATTATCCAAATGATAATATATTTATTGATGCTTAATTGAATATATTTATAAAGTATATAGTAAAATAAAATGAAAGCATTTAAAATTTAATGTATAGATAAAGATTTTTCATACTAGTAATTTACTTTTAGTTTTATATACCTGAACTTTAAAGATAGAGTTGGATAGTTAAAAAAATTTAACATCACCCAAGGAAAAAATTTGATTGTTTTTTGCTGCATAATGTGTATGAATCCTACTTCTATATTTATTGGGATTATTTGAGTTTTAAACCTTCAAAACACATATGAGTTTTATTTCCAAAAAATTCAAAAATGTTCACAAAAAAGGCTATTGGTTTAGGAAATGTGGTGAATGACTAACAATTGTTTTAGTAATTGTAACTCATCAAACTATTACTTCCTCTGTCCCACTAAAAACCTCCAAAATTCTTCTTTTTGAGGGATTAACTATATTTTAAGTAATAGTGCTAGCAATACATGTATTCAAGAACAAGTAAGCTATCATTTAGATCTATGCAAAATCTCTAGCTTAGGCATTGTTGTTTAGGCACATGGAAAGTATGATATTTGAGCATAATTTGTGAATGTTGCTAGCTTTGTCATTTTAAATGATTTAAAAGGTGGTGGCAAGAATAGGATTCTAGAAATGTGTTTTCCAACCTAAATATGTGCAATAAAAAAATTAGCCCACTTTATAAACAAATTTTTATAGTGTTGAAGTGGTCACTAAATGCATCATCAACACTATTATCTAAAGAAGCAATTTGTACAAGGTGCCTTGTATGAGCAAGACTAAACTTGCTAGGCCAAATGAATGCTCTTAGATTATTTCACTTACCCCCACAAGGTTGTTCAATACGGCAAACACTTACTCAACGTTCAAAATAAAAAAACAGAGCTTTTTAGTGGGAAAAAAATTCTGCTTGATTTGGAGGTTATTAGTGGGAAAGAGGGAGTATTGTTTTAAGTTTAATATTTTGTATTAAAAATGTTTATATTAATATAAATGCAATAGATTCATCAAAGATACATCATATCATGATTGCCTTACATTGTGCATATTTCTACAACATTTATTAATACATTATTTTTGCATTAAAAATGCAACCTATGTTTATGTGCAAAGCATGTGAAAAGGTATTACTTCTCATTGCCTTCTAGGTTCAAGAGTCTTATAACAAGTGGTTGCATATTGAAGGCCTTTCCAACATACAAAGTGAAAATAGATTATCATCTTCATTTTAGAGAAATAATCACCCCAAACAAACCTAGATTTGAAATTTAACAAACTTATTGTTTTAATAAAGCTAATATAATCCATTTCATTTATGAAAATTAAAAATATAAAGTTCCATTCTTGTAGTTGATCTAATACAATACAATCACATTTTGGTTTAAATTTTTTTTAGAGGTCAATGAATTATTATAATTGTTATATTTTTAGACTATTGAAAAAGACGCCTAAAAGAACCAATAAGAGAACAATTGAGTTTATCAATGAGTACAATTCCACCAAGTGCTAGTGTATTCCACTGAGGCTAATTAGTACACCTAAATTGACCTTGACAAATTCTTGCCAAAAATATATTCCTAGTATTTGGGAGAGTCTAGGGTCGATTTTAGAAACATCTATTTTCAACACGTTGAAAATTCATAGTTTATTCACATGGTGTCCAAAAAATGATTTATAAGAAAGTCTAAAATCTTCTTTTGACTACCAACAAGAATATCCTACAATTTTTTTTTCATTTTATAATGGAAAACATCCTAAATTGCTTAATATTTGATCCATTTTAGGTGTAGTTATTTTACATCTGTATCTTTGTCTCTTGTCTCAACTCTCAAGATCCTTGTATTTTTAGCAAGACAATGAAGTCATTATTCAAAGTTTACATCTTACATTTTTCTTTCCCTAACTAAGGGTGAAATGTAAAAAATTACCTATTTTGTGGTTGCCTAATGTCTTGCATTCTTCACCTATTGTATCCCATTGTGCACTTCACCTCTCCTAGCTAATCTAAGGCTTGTGATTTAAAATTGAGTTTTAAAATTTTAAAATTTATCATGGGTGGGAAATAAAAAATTATAATATTTTCTCAAAGATAAAAGTATAGACTCTGTATGATCACCATAACGTATGTTATGCGTATTGATTTTTGTTTGAATAATTGTATGAGGTACAATAGAAGATTTATACACGTATGATAATTAATACTACTTGATCTTGTTGCTATGAAGGGGGTATTGGGGAAGCCAAAGTCGTTAGAGCATGGCTACCATTACACGTTCAAGATCCAACACTCTTCAAATGTGGATTAAAAGCACTACGGGCCCCTTACAATATTTTCTTGACACTCAATCTTAGTGTGTCAAAGAATGGCCCTTGAAATCACTATTCATTCTAACTTTAGTTGCTTTATCCTTTATTTTTCTTGAAGAGTGGTCATTCGCCTATTTATGGACCGTATTTGGTGAGCAACGATGAGGGCCAAAGAAATTGAGGTGCCTTCAAAATTGAGGCCCTTCAAAATTACGTGAAAAATTTGAGTGTGCCAAGTTGGGCGTGTAATAGTGGCCATGCTCTTAATGTGCAGGAATGTACCATTCAATGACGAAGTGGCCCAAACGTCTTCCCATTGGTCCAGTTCAGCGAATCTCATCCAATTGCACCCCCTAACTGAATACTTTGGACGAATCTCGTATATACGAATCCATATAGAATACTTCAGTACGGAAGCCCGGGTGGAAGAAGGGGGGAGCCCGGGGAGCGTGGACGGACTGTTCTTTTGCAGCGATCGCGACGATCTCATGTCAGTCGAACTCGAGCGAACGCCAATCTTTTGTCAGATCGGTCATTTGTGTCAAAGTCTTCTGTTCATTATGGCGTTCTTTCTAGGCCGATATTCGCCAGTTTGGCGTCCTATCTAAGTCCGCTATGGCGGAGACATGGTTTTCGAGGTTTCAGGAGGAGCTAGGGTTGTTCATCCGACGGGTTCGAAGCCGATGAATCATGCTTCCCAGTCATGTTGTCAATGCCGTTCTTTCTAGACCGACATTAGCCTGTTCGGTACCCTATTGATTAGGTTCGAGTCCGCCATGGTTTTGGAGTTCTGGGGAATGGAGCTGCTAGGGTTATGTATTGGAGAGCCTGAGATTAATGAGTAAAGAATGTGGAGAGTGTTTTGTTGCTGTTGTGATCGCTTTGGAGTGAACTTGTCGGTGTTAAGTTAGGCTAATGAGTTTTGAAAAACTTCGTTGGACGGGAGGTTTTGTTGCCAGCGATTTGTTCCGGAATCTTTTAAAAGGGAAGATGAAATGTAGAGTAGTGAGTGAGGTTCTTAGTGATAGGAGGAGGAGTCGTTGGTTGGAGAGATTGACGAACAGGTGTTTGATCATGACCTTTTGCTTTGTAAAGGCTACAGGTTTGCCACCAGGACGACTGCGGGGACCAGGCTGAGAGTTTTCTGAAGTTGTTTCTGCTGTGACGTGGAAGGTGTGAGATCGCCGTTCTTACGTCATGTCGACCGTCTTCTTTCGTCGGAGACGCGTGTACTTAAGTTTCGGGTTTGGAAACACAGTCTCTTCTTCTAGTAACGCAGCGATTTTTTTGCTGTCTACCTGAGCGAGCGTCAGCCATTTCTCTTCCCGGCTTTGGCGCTCTTCCGTTGTCGGTATCGTTTTCCGCGACGGTGGCCTTTGCTGCCTTCTCGTTCTCCTGTTGTTGAGGATGGTCGTCGCTTCTACAACCGCGTCTTAGCAGCCTAGGTGCGTGAAATCTATATGTTTATCTTACGCTTTTATCTAGATTCTCAGTGGGTCATGCTCTCAAGTAGGTTGCCATGCAGAGGATTTGAGATTTTGCGTTCGCTAGATTTCCCTTGTGAATAGCATGGTGTGAAAGGTTTTCCGTAATTCTGATTTCTGAATTAACAAGATGATCTGCGTTAAGTCGCCAAAGAATACCAAGTCTTACAAGTGTTACGATCACACTCAAAATTCTTCTCAGATGGTACAGTGTATTGACGTACACTCAAGAAATTGGTCTTTGTGTTGATAGAATTTTCTTTTGTCATGGATGGATAAGGCGTATTTAGCACTAACAGTGTAGTGGGAAAGAGTCACTCAGGTTTTCAATCATCTGTTGATTTGGTGTTTGATAGTATTTCAAGCGCGCCTATTTTGAAGCTTGCGAACAGAGAAACCACGTCATCTACATCTTAATCGAGTGTTACGCTCCCGTTCTTTCAACTTGTCATTGCTTTGTGACCCTGCAAGCGAAGGTTTTGTTCTTGTATCCACCAAATCCCTCCCTGGATGCAGGTGAGTAGCAGTTCAATCATTGGAAAATGGAAGGTCTTCCGAAGATTGCCGAGGGTTCGTCCGTACATTCCCAAGCGACACGTGTTTCAAAGTTCCAGGAGGTTTCACAGTCCGGTTCTTTCAAGGTTGGAATAGAGAAGAAATTAGAACATCGTAGGAACCTGGTGCACAAATTATCGCATTCAGGAGGGAGCAACGGTCGTACTTTTGATTTAGAAGACATTGCTTCAGGATCGAACGGTTCTCATGTCACAAGCACAGATAGAGCATGCCGAGTGACACTGACAATAATTGCTGCAAAAGATTTGAAAAGAACTGGGACGGGGCCCGACGCCAGAGACCCTGTTTTCAAAGTTCGAGTGGAACAAGTATTGAGAAAATCAAAGGACATTAAGACTGGAAGCAATCAGGTATTAACGGATATATTAGTAAGAACTGTTGATGATGTAGATTCTGACTACTTCCGTTTAGAACCGCTTGGTTCGGGCACACACTATTGACCACCGTCTGTTATACGCCGTAGCTGATCCTTCACCTGGTCACCACCTGTGTAGAAGACGGATTCTTAAATCTCAAAGAAACTCTGGTTGGTTTACCTGCAGGATGGGATCCTGAATGTGAATCAGAGTTTCACTTTTGATGTAAGGGAGTTGCAGACTGCTCAAATAACACTTCAAGTTGTTGCAAGGGGAGTGCTCGGTATCGAAGAAGCCCTTGGTCATATCAGCAGTCTATGTGTCCTCAACTTGCTTGAGGTACAAACCTGGGTGCTCCGCCATTTTTCTCTTTTTTCTAGAAAATTGCTCGCTGGGAATTCTCATGCTGAACAGTTAAAGAGGGACTTGAAGCAAGCACTGCGACTTTTTATTTCATAACTGTATTTGAACTTATATAATCTGCATGATGCATACTTTACGCGATGGTTTTGTCATCTATCTTCTTCTTTTGTGGTTCTGAGTAATTCCTTTAAAAGAATAGGCTGTTAAAAATTCACGTTGGAACCTACCTTATCAGGAGCAAGGTGGCCGGAAGGATGTGGAAGTCAAATGGTATGATCTCTATTCCAAGAGCGGCAACAGACTTATGCCTGGAAAGCTGCAAATGCAAGTCATCGTGGGCATGGCAGAACCAGAGCAGACCATTTCAGCGTTCGTCGGCACCTGGAACGTTGGAAATGCTCGCCCTCCTGCAGATCTATCACCTTGGCTACCCACCGACCCATCCTTTGAGATAATCGCCGTGGGAACTCAGGAATGTGACTATCCACCTCGAGCCCCATTTACAGAGTGCAGCAAGGACTGGACGCATACATTGAAATCGCACTTTGGTGAGCGGTACAAGCTTGTTCATGCGACCTCACGTGGGCAGATGCGACTTGTGATCTTCGTCCGAGATGATGCTGAGAAGGCAATCTCTGAAGTTGATAGCGACAGTGAGGCGACAGGAGTAGGTAATGTGATGGCGAACAAAGGAGGTGTGTGCATCGCGTTCAAATTTTGGGACACCGGTTTGTGCTTCGTGAACTGCCACTTCGCTGCTCACGTCGGGCAGTGTGAGACGCGCAACAGCAATTTTAGGCAGATCGCTATGTCCATGCGTGTGGGACTAGAAAGCATGGATTTACTCAGCCAGTTCCACCACGTATTCTGGCTTGGAGACCTGAATTACAGGCTGGATTTTGGAAAACTGGAGCCTCAAGGCACGACTCCGGATCGGAATTTCTGGGCGACGATTGTGAAGCAAATTCATGCGAAAAGGTGGAAGGAGCTTCTCAAGTACGACGAGTTGCGGAAGGAGAAAGGGGCCTCGCGTATACTCGCCGGTTTCAAAGAGGGAGAGATAACATTCCCTCCCACCTTTAAGATGCAGAGGGATTATTTAGATCACTACGACCAAAAACGAATGCCTGCGTGGTGCGATCGTGTGTTGTGGAAGACCTTACAAGGATGCCATTCGTACCTCATTTCATACTTTTCTGCCCCTACCATCGTCACCAGCGATCACAAACCAGTGGGTGCAACGTACAAGCTGACGTCGTATGCACTACCTTCCTCGACTTTGATTCCCGTGGGAACTGATGAAGATGATAAGAGGTAGTGTACGCTTTCCTGTTTTATATGTGTCCCACTCGCAATTAATGTTGCTGTCCAGTGGTCGCTCTAACTTGCATGAGTTTTTTATCGTTCTGGTAAGTCAGTAGTGTCCTGTACTTGTAGGCTGCACGCTCTCCAGATAATGCGGTCCTCCTCTTGTGCCTTTCTGCTCCGTTTGTCTTTGCCGATCAAAGGAGGAAACGAGTTGGGCCTGTATCCACAGCATGTTTTGAGACTCTGCAAGCAACAATCCGTGATCTTTACGCACAATTAGAAGGTTCAAAGATGTTCAACGTACGTCCGTGCTTACTAATGGCATCAGTCTTCTTGCTTGGTAACTCTGTGTTCAGGGAGATCATCTCTGATTCCCAGATCGCGATTCCCGGTTGACAGTTTGGCCAATAGGAAAAATCTGTGGCACTGATATTTCCGTAAGGGAAACAAGAATAATCTTCCCTGTGGTGGTGCAGTAATTACGTCAAGGAACATAGCAGGTTAATTATTGATTGCCTGACTGGTGTGCTGATTGTCAGGTGGCACATCCGATTCACTTCTCTGCGGGCTAAGAAACTGCGAGCCTCAAATATCAACGGCTTCTCAGATCCGTTCGTCTCGTTTGTGGGTCCCAATCTGTTGCAGGAATTCCATTCCAAGGTCAAACACCAGACTCTGAATCCAGTGTGGAATCCTTTCCAGGAACTTCCCACACTGGTTTTGAGCACGTTTCCCCTGCAGCGAGTGGACAAGGAGTACTTACTGGTTCGAGTTCTTGACCGTGATTCGGCTGAAGATGCACTAGGCTACGGCGTCATCCCCTTGGGTCAGTCTGTGGCCGCCTTCAAACGGGGTGTGGCAGACATTGCACATTTCAAGGTCAACCTTTCTCATCATGGTCTGCCAGCCGGTACCTTAGAAGGGGGCATGAAACTTACTTGGGAGAAAAACGTGATCAAGAAGAAAGGGTTGATTGCAGGAGAATTGGTGAGTCGAGGAACGAGCATCAGAGATTCGCTGAAAAAGAAAATATTCGTTCGAAGACAGCCCTAGCAGTAACCAGACGAAATCCAACTATTTGCAATTGTTCTCATCGGCAAACAATGTGACGTCTCTGACCAGCAGATCGACTAAAGGTGTGGTGTCTTTATCGAAGGGTTAGGGTATTTGGCACTGGGAGTTAATTTCCTTCGAAGGAAAAGTCTCAAAAATGAAAGCGTACAAGGAGTATCAAGGTTATTGGATCACCTTCCTTCCTGAATTGACAATTCTACCAAGTTGATATGTGGAGACTTGGGACATGCATATATCCTGAAGCAGACAACCGTCTCCATTGGTGAAAAGCGTCCTCGCTGGAGCGGTCGGAGCCCTGGCACAGTGATGGCATGGAGTGTTCTGTTCATGATGTAGTTTCATGGTCTGTCCGAGGCGTGAAGTATCAATGTCCACATCCCGATTGGTATTTTGAAAGTGTTGGTCTAGGTTTGACTTGGCCAGGCTCATATTTTTGTGGAGTGTTTCGATCGGAATCCACAGACGGAGATGCGCTTTTAGTATATATCAAGTCTTAATCCTAAGCCACTCCTGTAAGTTGCAAGAATATGTAGGTCAGAATCAAGACGGGGTGGTTGGCTTACGCAGTTGATAAGTGGATGGACCACTGCAGCTGGTGTAATATAGGCTGGACTCTGAAACCTCACGCTTCGATCATCCCGGTATGTTGATGCATCTGTTGGAGTTTAGTGACTTATATGATTCTTTTTTATTCTCTTTTTGATGAGGACTAAATTAGGCGAGGTCCTAGTGTATGGTGTCCTTATGTACAGAAAGGACGTCTTTAGAGTGACAACATTGTAGACCGAGAGGTATTGTAGGCGAGTGCAGAGTGCTGTGCTGGACTTAATTTTGTTGGCATGACCCCAGTTCTACTCTAGTCAAGGAAAGCACTGACACTCCATTGATAGATAACCTATAATGTTAAGAGATTGAAATACACTATCATACTGTCAGTGTTATTGAGAACTCTTAAATTTTTTTTCTTCATATGGTGTAAATTCACCACGCAGTTTCTGGTTTCCTCGAGGAGCGGCCTCAAGACCCTCGGAAAAGGAATCTAGATTCTGTGTGCACAAGGTTAAGCTCATCTCATCTCTGGTGGGAGGTACAATATATATCATTTTTGAAATTCATTTTCGATTTCATTCTCGAATTCTTTCAGACTCAATTTGATATTCAGCTATTATTTTGGTATTCATTCTGATATTTGATTTTGAATTTCACCTTGGAATTCGTTATCAATTTCATTTCCAGGTTTACCAAGAAATTTATTTTCAAAATTTAATATGAAGTTCAATGTGAAACTCGTTCTGAAGTTCTTTTCAATTTCAGTTTCAGTTTTTGTTTTCAGCTCCGTCATTCAGTCTTCGTCCCAGACGATCAAGGCAACAAATTATTGCCTGCGTTTACAGTGTAAATTGGGCCGAGAATGATTGGCCAATCAGGTCTTTTAAGGTTAGAACACCTAGTGTCATCGGAATAAGGATTTTATTATGGTTCATGCCATTGAACTGTAGAATATGTAGAAGTTTTTGTTGAATCTTGTTGGTAGTTGATAGGGGGATTCTAGATTCTCTTGGAATGCATTTTTTGGGCATTGTAAGAAATAATTGGCATTTGGGGTCTTCCATAACTAACAATGTGTTCTTATGTGATATTCAAGCATACCAAATTCCAATTTCAAAACCCCCAAATGTCCATTTTTGATTAATTCTTTTGGTAAGTTTTAGGTTTTTCCATGGTGATGAATAAATAAAATTCAATTGTGTAGTTGTTTACATTTTTCATGTTAGAAAAAATGTCAATAAGTTACAAAAAAAAATATTGAGGAAGTTCATTATTGAGGTGTCACAAGCCAAAGTTTGTAGTTAGATATTATTGTATTATAATTAGACTTCTAGCAATATGACCTTTTATAGAATGACATTTATAATTGTCATAAGTCCAAAATTGTCAAGTAGGCTTATTATATATCTGTTTAAATATTGATTTGGGATCATCTTGTCATCTATCAATAAAGTAATTTTTGAGAACAGAAACAACATCTTGGATCTTGTACACTTATTGCACTATTATTGAATGTAGCCCTCTTGTCACACATTCAAAATATATCACGATCATTACTAGTTTTGAACCACCTCAAATGACCAATAAAAAAGGTTAGGCCATCGGGGTGTAGAAGCTGGAGTTGGTGCCTTGTTTGCCCAATATTATATGCATGCCACTTACCATGCATATTTGGGTTCTATAGCATATTATTTTACACGAAGGTCTCATTTGGTAGTTGAGTGTCAAAATGGAATTCCCATGTCAAATTCTCAAGGGTCCATGTCACCTTAGACCATTCACAAGATGACATGTGGCACTTTTATACAAAAATGACTTAATTTCTACTAAATCTGACCTTTGCATAGGGTACAAGAAGTGGGTACATTATGTAGTATAGTGGTACCGAGTTAGTATATGTAGTATATTATTGTATAGTGGAGGAACAATTAATTTGTCAGCCAAACACCACATGCAAATTCCACACCATCCTTGAAGACTTTGATTTCAGTGATAAGCTTACAACAATCCTTGGGCGTTGTATTTGATGTGACCAGAAACAAAGAGCATTATTTTTATGAGTTTGTGAGTTTGTGAAGCAAGCAAAGGGACATGCAGCTGGCTCAGGTCTGCCACCATTGTATGTCTGAGTTTAGACACTTGCAGTCTGCACCACCCCCCCTCAAAAGTGGTGTGAGCTTTGTGTCTCAAAACCTCCTTTCTACTATTTAACCCCTTAATAGAGTTATTCGTAAAGTAAACCCGAGTTTAGAGGTAAAACTGGGGTTTGAACCCCTGCTTTATGTAAAAAAGCAGGTGAAAAAGTAAAAAGCTCGCACAATCAACACTAGCAAAACAAAACTTGGGACCAAACTTTCTTTCGCATCGAAATGGTAACTAGTATACCCTCTGCCATTGTGACAAACATTGAGATGTCATTTATAGTTGCCACTAAAGTGATGGCTAAGCCCTCCTTAATCTGCCTTCAATCCTTAATACTGTAAAAATAAAAGTAATTTTCTAATATTATAATTCATTAAAAAATTTGAAATACCTTTCAATCCTTAATACTGTAAAAATAAAAGTAATTTTCTAATATTTTAATTCATAAAAACTTTGAAATACCTTTCTTGCCGTGAGTCTTGGAATGCATGAAACATAGTCCAAGCATCCCTCCTAGTAGAAAGCTTTCTGATAGTACCATGAACGCAACCGGGGGCGCACGGTTCAGGAGATCTTACCGCAATACACAAAACAAAACAAACAAACAAAACGAACAGCCTCATTTAACAGATGGTATACATGGATTCAACAGTGAACAGCTGAAAGAATGTGAGAATCTAATTATCCTAACAGAAGATTGCAGCAACACGATTACCAGCGAAAACACCTCCCCAATAAGACAATAATACCCCAAATACAGAGTAGTACATGAAGGAGTCAATGTTTCCATTTAAAAAATGGACATCAGGATGATGGCCACGTTTGGGCTGCTGCTGCCTCTTTCCAATCCTTGAGAGGCTCATGCACATTGACACCTCCGTCAATGCACGAGGGTTTTTTCAGAGGTGGAGCTTTCTCAGAAAAGGAAGCTTCACGACAACAATCTCCGCCCCTCTCAGACGGTGACTTTAACAATTTGCCACGGGCAATCACATACTGCACTTCAAGACTTTGGGGACTCAATATCAGGATGTCCGCATCTGCACCTGCCTCCAATTTCCCTGCACAAGATGCGTTTTGTCAAAAGAAGTGCATGCGAGGCATCAAGGATTGCACATGCATTCCAGTTGCACAAAATCACAAATCATAAAGAGCATAATAAGCAGGGTTTCTGAGAAGGCTGGAGTGACCACTGGGCCATCTTGATTAGAGTCTAACAAAACATAAGAGAAAGGGATCCCCAAGTGGTTGATCTCATTCACCAGTAGTTATTATAAATACACCAAGCTACTCTATACTTTGAATAGGACTACATCCTTATCAATACCCGATGTAACCTATATAGTATTCCAGGTCTGAACGGCAGATCCTCTATACTAACCTGACCCCAGAAGTCCAAGTGATAAAACTAAGTTACTGAAATGATTACAAAAAACCTAGACACGAGACTCTCTCAACACGATACAATGGAGACAAGGCATAAATCGGGGTTAACTCTTAATTTAAGCGACGGAGATAAGGTGGGGTTGGTAATGGAATGATGGAAAATTCCTAGACGCAGGACTCTCTCAACACGTGTAATAAGTAACACATACTTGCTTGCTGAAAGCTATCCTTTACTGACGCCAAAATTTCTCTAGTTTGTACTCCGTAGTTGCATAAGAACATCTGGAAGGGCAAAAGGAGATCTCTACGATACAAATGGAGAGGCACGGCAGTATTGTTTACCTTTTGATTTAAACGACAGAAAGGAGGCGGGGTTGGTTGTGCTCAATTGCAGTGCATCCTCGAGTGCCCATTTGCCATCCTGCACAAGTCGCCGGATGGTATTCAGATTTGCTTTCGGAGATGCAACAGTGTAGTCCACAAGTTGTCCTTGGGAGTCAAACTTGGGCAGAGAGCCAAACGCATCCGACGAGAGGGAGACTCCCTGGAGTGCCGCATTCCCAATCCGCTTGCTCCAATCCATCAAGGCGATGTGTGAGTCTTCTTCGCCTTCTTGATCGGATGTGAAGTCCACTCGCCCTCCTCTGTTCACCCATTCCTCAGCCGCCTGTATCCCCAAACCAAAAGAATCTATTATATACTGAACATTGTAAATGGTGTTTGCTTGTTAGTTCTACAAGACAAACCTGGCACAAAATTGCACCACACTGTGTCAAGCCAGTTCAATTTTCTACTTGACAACTACAGATAAGAATTGAGGAGGGGATCCCATTTGCTTAGAGTACCTTTCCCAAGGGTTGAAAAATACTCGATTTACAATGCAAGTGTCATCCAAACACTTCAAGGTTTTATCACATGTCAAAGGGGTTTCCAAGAGATACATCGTGGATCCAATACGTATGGTTCAAGGATAGTCTAGGTTTGTGACTACAACCCTACTACTTCAACAATGCAAAACGTATTCATACGTTTCCAAATAATTCATATTTCATTACATTGCAATACTTTTAAATGAAAGATAGAAAATAAGACCAAAAATAAGACAAACAACTGCGCCACAAGAAGCTCTGTCCCTACAAATTATAGAACGCTGTAGCATTTGCTCGCTTTTCGAGTAGCACTAATCTACTCAACTTCCTCGCATTCATTGTAAACATAACCTTTGTCAATGCAAAGCTTCCTCCTCTCTGGTCTAGAGCCAATACAATAGAATATAATCAATCATTATTCCAATAAAGGAAACCACAGGAATCGGTTTCCTATCTTAATTGGAAACAGAATTAAGTTCCAAGTCATGACCTTGAGAAGAGCAGGTCCGCGACCAGAGACGTGAGTGGGAATCATGTGCTTCAGAGGAATGGCACCCTTGCTGGCATTCACCACATCCCACAGGGGTTGCAAGAGGGAATCCGCAGAGCCTGTGTGGAAGTGCACAATGCCTGCCTTGCCGGACAGCATCCCTCCCACTCGGGCATCTGTTACCAAGCCCAATAGCTCCTGTAATTGACACAAAAGATTGTTACAGTAAAACAAGTTAAAGTGTTGGGACCTCGTTTGCGTAGGGCCCTTTTCTCGTGGGTAGAAAAGTCACCATTTACAATGTAAGAGTTTTTTAAACATGTGACTTGTAAGTATATTACAAGCTGAGAGCATTGTAATAAAGGTACCTACACTCAGCGCTCAGGGTAATCCCACCGGTTGCTATATCTACAACTGAACCCTGGGTCTTAAACCTAATTCATAAAGTCTTTCCACACGAAGATAGAACCGTTTCCTTTCTAGCAAACAAGCTTGTACTTCAGAAACTTGATAAACTTCTGAAAAAAACATTATAATGCCAATGACGTGTAAACTGCAGTGATTTGTTATCCTACAAATCACGTTTTCCAGATACAAATATAAGAATCCAATGTGGATGCTTTTAAAGTGTCGTTTTTTGTTTGATTACCTTACCCCTAAACCCTAAAACCCTAAACCCTAAAACCCAAAACGTGCATGCCTTCATTGGCAACCTGCTGAACATAAAATTTTGATCGGGAGAGAAGAGACCTGGGTAGAGGGCCAGCTGCTGCGATGGTCACTGATGGCAATCTCACCGGCACCAACAACTTCCTCAATGAGCTGCAAATCGCGAATGAGGGAGCCAGTGAGAGTGGGAGACGGCACGCGGTAGCACCCGCTCCACATGTGCGCCGTGATACCCTGCTCTTGCAACGCCGCCACTTTCACCCGCAGATTCTCCAGGCTGTTCTGTACATGAGCATGCCATGGTTCCACATCATTTAAAAATGGCCAGGTTAAAACGGTCCCTCATCACATGAAGACGCATTTTAACACATTCATGGTGCAAATAAGAGTTCAGTAAGGACAAGGGAGTTGATTTAAGAATGCATCACTTGTAACAAAGGATAGAGAGAGTATGCACAATTTGACGCGCTAACAAGGAATTGGATGTCGATTCGAGGTTTCCCGTAGGGGAATTTTGGGAAACTGAAATAATTTATGAACATAGAACAAATTCCCAAGACTAGGGACCAACTCGCTTCTCATTCCAAAAAATCATAACTAATCCTACAAGACTCCAAAAAATGTGATAAAATGCATCATTCCAATTTCACAACATTCTAAAGCACTTGGTACTGCATACCCTTCTCCACCACAGAGAAGTGTCCGATAATTGCGGAAGAGAATTGAAGAAATATTTCCATCACTGCAGAGACTCCTCTAAGAAAACTCTAAACAATTGACAATGTGACTTTGCAAGGACTATCATGAGCTCAAAATTGAGTTCGAAAGGAACGCAGTTTTTTTTCGAAGAACAGTCCCAAGGAGTGTCGAGGGGAGATCCTATCCAATATTTTGAGAAAATTCACTCCAAGCAGAGAATGAAAAATTGCTGTTACATATGATCGCTTCCGTAATTTACTATGTCTCCTCCAAAACAGCATCTACACAAATCAAGGGATCGCAGGGTTAGGGTTTGCAAAACTTTACGAACCTGCGAGAAACGCAGTCGGTGCCCAGGACGCCCACAACGGTAGTAATCCCGGCGTCAACCAGCTCCCCAACCGTAGCTTCCGGGGTCCGACTCCCCGGGCCCATCTCCCCTCCACCGCCCGTGACGTGAACATGCATGTCGATCAGCCCCGGCACCACAACGCCCCCTCTTGCATCCACCACTTTCACCGGCAACCCCGTGAGATTCGCAACAGAGTAATCCTCCGGGAGAATGGCGATGATGGAACCCCCTCCTGTCAGAACGAGGCCCCTGCCGATTGGCGATGGCGTGTACAGGTGCCCGTTCGTGATCAGCAGCATCGGAAACTCCGCGGCCAAGGCGAAGTCGCACAAGAAAAAGACGAAGACGAAGACGAAAATGGAGACCACCATAGCCATCGCACTTCAATGCATTCTTTGAGGTATTGAAATTGTGGAAGGGCTTAAGATGCTGGGGATGAGTGCAATGTGGAAAAGCGCGGCGGTTTTCTTCACATTCTCTCTGGGAAGTGTGGGATCGCTGAGAACTTGGGGAAAACTCTGGCGGGCACCGACATGCTTCGAAAGGAGGAATTTCGGGAATTTGAGGAAGAAGAAGATGAGTCGGTGGTAGGGTGGCACGGTGATAGGATGGCACTGGAAATAGGCTCTCTTTTCCGCAAGTTTGGGGTGGCCATGGGCTTCAAATTCTCTAAATATTTTTTCCACCTTCAACTTGGAAAAACTTTGTGCCAAGTTTCAAATCAAGAATTACACAAAATAGAATTGGTAACAGGATAACATGGTAATATGGTGAATCAATATTAAATTAACTTTGAAAAGACAAGACTTGTTATCGATTTTTTTATAAAAAACAATCTAATTTTATTCTTTATTGGTGCATTCTTTATTGCTATGGTAATCTTGAAAGACATCCATTGGTCGCTTTTATTCCACATGATATTAAAATAAAGTTTATTTAGTCGATTACGAAGATATTTGTTCTATGTACTTACTTTCTAATTATTCTATTAGTATTAAGATTTCCTCTATTTTGAATTTCAATATAGACCTCTTTTTTCAAGGACACATATATTACAACCACCACAAGTAAAGGCACTCATAGAAAATATACATGTAGAAATGATTACCTCTTTACTTTAGAATCCATTTTTCGGAATTGCTAACAAAAATGAAAGTAGCCAAACTAGTAATATAAATACATTTGATACTTATAGTGTGTCCAAATTAGGTGTTGTTACCTTGTGGCAACTTTCATATCAAAGATACGAAAAAAATGGTAACAGGGGACCATTGGTGATAGGATGACAGTGGAAATAGGACCTCTTCCACCCAATCCTCCAATTGTCCATGGCCATGGACTCCCCACGTTATCCCACCACTGCCGCGCCCTTTCAGAATTCCGCCTGAATTCGATCTGCTCCAGAATTTTTCTACAGTACACGGATTTTCAGGTTTCGATTGAGAGATTTTCAGCAGTTAGATTACATTTGAGCTTGTCGAATTTTTCCAGGAAACAGGTCGCAGAGTGTGCTTGAATTTGCTGCTAGGGAATTGAACTTCCCAGTGGCAGAGATGGCGCAGTGCGGAGTTGTCATGCTGTCGCCTCCGCTGGTGCCAAGCGCGGCCTCGCCGAGAGATTTTCAAAATTGTGGATGGAATTCTCACAATTTGGTTGTCAAGGTTCGGCTTGCGGGGTTGGATAACCGGCGGGGCAGACTTTGTCTTCGAGCCTCCGCGCAAGACAATTCCGACAATGTACGTTTTGAACATTTTGGTTACATGCGTATTCTTTTTTCTTTGAAGTGTCGACGTGACCTAATGTTCGAATTTATTTCAAGGAAGATTTCTGTCCAAATGATGAGCTCTACGTGATTTGATGAATTTTTTACTTTATAAACTCATTGGAGACTGACATGTTAACGTCGTCGTTTACGAAACGAAACGTGGGATTGTAATTTTCTTTTGGCATTTTGAAAATGAGGGTAGAGCATTGATTGACTCTGTAAGGTTTAAAATGAGGAATGTTTCCATTGACAACAGTACTATACTATATTGGGATTTTGCTTCTCTCGTCGACTTGCAATCACGAAGGCAGAATTACTAGGTTTTCGGTCATGTTTGATAAAAAGGGCAAAATTCAGAGTGCCAAGAATATGACATTCAAGAGTTCAAAACTCGAACGATTAGTAAGCTCTTCAAGTGCCTAGAGCTTTGACACCAGGGTTTTGAAGTGCTGAGATTGTTTTGAGGTGGACAAGTGCTCTTGAATATAGGAAAATTACTGAGATGAATTTTAGTTGGACTCCAGTTTTCAGTAAGGCCATTCAAAATGGCTTTGATTACTGGAAACTCAGCTTTCGCTACGCATGCCAATTTTGTGGAATTCCGCCATTTTAACGATTATGAAGGGTTGTCTCTTTTAGGTTAATTTTAATCATGAGTTCGTTTTAATCCAAATTTCTCTCAAGGATGGACTCCTGTTGATAAGCATTTTCAAGCTCCAGCTACTTCCAGGCTGTATCTTACACGAATTACGCTAGTAATATTGGTGTTTCTTGTACTGAACTAGATTCTTTTGTACTTACAAGTTGGGGTTTTGGTGGGCACTGTTACTTTCTGTTTTGTGTTCTCTTTTAGCAGTGTAGTTTAGCATAATGAGGATAATGCTTGTTTTTGCAGGGTACTTCTACTACTTCTACAAGTGAGAAGGAGGATTTAAATGCCAAGGTACTTTCTAGTGCACCTCTCTGAACCTGGAGCCGCGCACATCATGCTGATTGCTAGAGTAAGGACGATAAAAGCTTAGTTTTTGAATGCCCCCATTCATGGTAGAGTGTCGGGAGAGAAGAAATATCTAGCAACCCTAATGACCTCGCCAGACTTCTGCATGCAGAATCAAACAGGGTTATCAGTAAAATTAGACCTGTTTTGAAACGATTCAATTCAATTGGAAACCATGTTATTACATTTCCGACTCCAAAGGATTTATTTATCTCCGACTCCAAGTGTTCCAAACAGGCTCTATCCATTTACAAGGAGGATTTCTCGTATGTCAAGGGTAAGAAAGTGTGGTATGAGGCCTCAGTAGTATGTTTGATAGGTAGAAAAGGACCAAGGATTCAACTGCACATGATGTTCCAGTTGGCAGCTGCAGAGGCAGAGGCGGAGGCGTTGCGCAAAGAGCTGGCAGCTCGTAAGGGCAGTCAAGGTACTCTTGACCTTTCTAAGATGAAACCAGCGACATCAGATAAGCGTATTGATGGCACTGGCTACAGAGAAACCCTTTTCTCCGGCCCGGGAAAAACTACTGGTATGGAATTGTCACACTCCCCAACGATTCCCTCCATTTTCTAAGCCTTGTAGTCCCTCTGTCACGGAGATGAGTGCCAAATTGGTCCTCATGATTTTTCAGGAGGTCATTTTGAGGGTTTTATTGTCCAATCTTATTCGTGTTTAAATGAAAAGATGCAATGTTCTTCATAGATTCTGGTAGTATAAAATTCGGGGCCATTTTAAATATGCCTTTCACAGTATGACTAATGATTTTGCTGTAATATTTGCAAACGAAACTGCGGACACGGTTTGAGAGTCCTATCTGGAACTGGCGCGGTTTGAGTCATTCATCTGCGATGTCAGATCTACGTGTATCCTAGATTTTAGAGCTATGAGCTTTAGTTGGGCAATGAAAAAGCCTCTGAGCACTTCACAGTCCTAATTATCAGCACTTGAATGTTATAATTTGGTACACCGAACTTCGTCAATGGAACTTATATGAGGTTTGAGGTGATAGACTTTGACAGCTTTGATATAAATAGTGGTATATCCAAATATGTGTGTGTTAGGAGTGTACGTGTGATTTGTATGTTTATTTCTATCATAGAGTAACATAGACCCTGTCCCAAAGAGACAATGACCTGAGCTTTAAAATTCCGTTATGTTCAAAGTCCTGAGATAGGTTTTAGTACTAAGATAGATTCTATCTTGGGACTTGAACACATAAGTATTTCCCGGGATCTATTGAAAATTGTGTCGAGCTTCTACCCTGCTATCACAAATTGCCAAAGTCCTATCAAGCGATAATTGGCTCTGGATTGACAATGGGAGGAAGCCTTACATTGACTTCTGCTTAAGCTTCATCTACATGAACGTGAAGAAGTTTGAGTAGGTTGCTACTCGAAAAGCGAGCCAGTACTTATTGATGTTAAGATACTAACAAGGACATATGCACGAGATTACAGGCAGACCGGAGCAGCAATCCAGTAAGTGGGGTTTGTCGGAAGCAGAGTTGTTTTTATCGAAAGGTGCGCCTACGGAAGGAAGAGGCCTTGGAATGGAGGCTATGGAAGCTGGCTCTGAAGGAATCGTTGCACGACGCCTAGTTATTGGAGTTGGGATCACCGCTCTGGCTGTTGGATTGGCTAACGTACGCGTCTAAACCATAACCGTCTTCCATTGCTTTTATTGCCACATGGTGCCTTGCAGTCGGCACAGAGGTCCTTTACTTTTTTACTTCATGTGAGAGCTGTAGATCTCCAAGATCTGACAGTCCTGATTGGATACGGAGAAGAGGATGAGGATCCTCTGATATCTGCCTTTTTGTCACTTTCATTGCCTCATTGTGTTGTGTGATTGGAAAAGAGGATGCAAGTCTTTGCTTGTGTCAAAAAAAAAAAAAAAAAGAAAAAAACCCAAAGAGGATGCAAGTCTAGAGAGTCTTTATCCCGTTTTCCCCTACTGTACTTTGTCAAAAGACATTCAGATCTCCAAGATCTCCAAGATCTGATGGTCCTGATTGAGTACGGGAGGAGAAATTTTTGTCCAATAATGGTTGTCTTGGCTCTTGACTGGTTATGTAGTACATAAGCTGCTTTCGTGCTCATTTTCAGAGCTTCCCATTCTACTTTGAGATTACACGTGATTCTTGTTTCGCTTCTAAGATGCTTCCATTGCATTCTAAGATGATTTTTCAGCTGTGCACTTTTTAAGCAAATCTTTCTGGTGGGTGATCGACTGCATGCAGCTCAAGTTTCCAACTGGAAGACCCTCCAAACCATTATTCTTTTATGTAGTTTCTATTCTTCAGCTCCAACGCATTCTAAAGTCGTTAGAAGATTCTGCATTAGGTTAGATTTCTCCTCTTCTCTCACTTCTTTGGCTTGATATTCATCAGTTGACAAAAGCTGTAGCAGATTTACGATAACTGCCTTAGGAGAGTTTGACCCTTTGGTTCCTGAGTTCTATTCAGTTCCCAAGTTGTTGACCATCAATTGTCGAAAGTCACACATTATTGAGATTCAGAGTAAAGGGTCAGATGAATGTGAAATTTCTTCTAATGGTTATTTACCGACTCTGACCTGCTCATGGATGTCCCGCTGCAGAGGTTGATGTAGTAAAAAGTGAACTGAGGAAAGCTGGCTCATCTGGAGAAATTAAAAACATCTTGCTAAGGTTTGTTTAGTCAGTCACCTGCTTCGTCTTGGATCATAGCTGTCGGTTCAAAGATCTTCTGGATGCAGAATGCATCATTCATATCCTTGTTCAGAAGTGATCATTCGGATTGTTTTATTGAAACCACTGAATTGTTTTAATTCTGCAGTGCGGCAGCATGGTTAGATGGGGAGGGTGCAGAGAAGGCATCCAAACTATCATTTGAAATTTACGAATATGTCGATCAGGTACTCCTTAGAAATAGGAACTTTCAACTCACTAATTCAATCTCAAGAAACAATAATTGGGTTCCTTCAATACCAATACACGGTGCTGTTTTCAATTTTCTTAACCCTGGAAGGTCGCCTGTGCCAGCCTGAAAAATGGATGATTTTCATCCCATTTTGTGTATAGTTTTTTCAATGATATATTCACATCATTAAATACAGGGTCTAACTTTCAAAATGTTTTTTTTGTAATTTGTTTTTCAGAAAATTTAAGAAATAAAGCTTCACAAGTCTAGTTTTGTACAGTACCCTTGCATAATGATACGGAAATCCACTTTTGCCATTCAAAAGAACTTTGCATACTATAAAATTTTATTGGTATTTTTCTTTTTGTATAAATAATATTAAATTCTTGCACAATTCCAATGAAGCATACCAAACTTGGATTTCAAAAAAGCAAAACTCCATTTTTGGTGAATTTTTTCTTTTAAAATTCATGATTTTACATGATAATTGATTGAAAAACATTGGTGAAGAATTTTTTAATTTGATTGCATAGATATGTAGGAAACTACTATATGCACATCTTTCAAATAAAAAATAACCCCATTAAGTAACAAAAAATATGATCTATGAGGAACTTAATGTGAAATTTTATATGAGTAAATTTTGTAAAATAAATATCTCTATAGTTTAACTAGATTTTGGCAGGTTAATTGTACCAATAAAATTTTATAGTATGCAAAGTTCTTTTGAATGGCAAAAGTAGATTTCCGTATCATTATGCAAGGGTACTGTACTTGAAAACTTTGAAACCTTCCTAACAATGACAATTTATTGTAGTATGAAGTTGAAAGCCTATAGCCACATGTCTAAATATAGAACGCCTCATAAATTTATTTTAGTTATTGTATTTATGTTTTACAACATTTACTACTAGGTTGTAAATTTCAAATTTCAAATTTGCATGTTTTGTATTTGATATGAATGTTTTTGACTTCTTCAAAAATTCACGGTAATTTCGAGTCTTCACAAAAATCTGAAATGCTGTTGACTTGTATAAGACGTTTGATTTCATGCTTGAAAGATAAATATAAATATTGGGGCATACAGAGTGAACGATTTTGAAGTTTGACTACATATTCCCAGGTTCCGTCCTTACAGGGGGGGACAAGTGACAGCTCTCCAACCTCTAAAAAGTCCGACGAGCTCTATAGTATTCTATTCCCGTTCTTTTATGGCTACCAGCAGCGTGTCTTTCACTCAAACATCTGATTCTTAAATATTGCGAATGTGTTCTCTCTTACAATACCAGATTTCTTCTTTTTTGAAACAGGCGGATTACAGCAGGTATTTTGAGAATTTGGGAGAACCTAACGCTGCGCAACAGTAAGTGTCCTGGCTCCCTGACCTTGATCAGTTCACATCGAGCAAATACCGAAAATCGGTCTGAAGAAATTTTGGTGATGGATTAAATTTTCTGGAAGAGAACTTATTTGATCGAGTGTTTTCGGTATCCCGTAGCTATTTTTCACGTGTTCACCTGTTTTAAATGCAGGATGGAATTTCTCAAATTCTGTTTACAGTCAATAAAGGTGAGACTCCTGAAATCTGCGAACTTCTAATATTTGTGGATATAATGGGACAGAAAGAATGTTTTGAACAGTTCACTCGATTTGTGTGAAACATTTACTAATGCATTTTTCTGTAACTCGTAAACAGGCTGCTCGGAAAAAGGTTGATGAGTTTTTGACGCTGATACCCAAAGAAGCGCTGGAGGCTGCTGCTGCATCCCAATTGGCCCGGTAATTTAGAGCCAATAGACCCATGCAATGAAATTCAAAAGGCATGAAATTGTCGGATTCATCTGCACAGAATGTCAAACCGTCATTGAGCGTGGCTTGTATACACGACATGCTGAGTTGCGTGATGTAGTTTAATCTCCTTGAGTGGTTGCAAGAAGTGTACGACGTTAATATAACCGAGAGTACATTCCTCATGTACATCTGTGCTTCTGTGCATCCTGGCCATGCGTTACAAGAAAACAAAAAGAGGTTTGAGAGTTCATCAAGGAAAAGGCAAAGCATGTCCCGAAGCACAGGGAGAAAGCGCAGTTAACAGAACGCTGACCTGAAGCTGCACACGGTTCCAAATAAACTTGTCTTGGATTCATGTGGAGCCGGCCAACATGTAAGTAGTTGCGTGTCTCATCCCGCCAGCCTGTCACTCTGGATTTCTGTGGACCATGCACTAGTAGTTTTCTAAATTTTAATGAAAATGATTTTCCCTTTTCCTTGCGGTGGAGTGTGCTTCGTCTAAGACAAATCTCGAAGTTATTGCCGAAAGACGTTCTAACCAATCATGAATTATCATCGGTGAGTACGGCTCTTTATGGCGGAGAAACCACAACGTGCCATTGCAGTGTGCCTCCAAATGAATGGAAGTTTATAATTAAAATCATGGAGCTTGTCAGCCCGCTAGTGAACAGATGCCGAAACTAATTTGTAGACTGATTGAACCATACGCTGTTCATTCACATTATTGGAGTTAATTGCTCCTGGGCAACTAGCAGGGAATTGGATCATCCATGCTTTGTCTGCGCCGGTGAGGTGGTCACGTGTCCTCTGGAGGAACCCTGCTAACTTAGCTACCCTTGAGCCAGGACACTGTCTCTGTAATTCAACGAAGCTGAGGTCTGCTTTCTGTTTCCAGATTCTGAGATTTCAAAGCTGCAGGTAGAATTGACTTCCCGGGAGTCGACCTGAATTGTGAAAAGTAAGTATTGAACTGGAAGTACAAGTTGAAATTATATAAGTAATATATTTTTTGGCTATACAGGCTATCTAGCTCTTGCTTTTGCTTGCGATGAAACTTGAACTGATTGTACTAGCTTCCTCACATCACCAAAGTCGTCTCACATACAGCCAAGGTTGTCTGGATTCTAACGCATAATTCTAAGCCCCTATGTCGCACTCTAATAAATGTACAGATCTGGACGTTGTGGATGTCCACGATTGAGTAGAAAGACATTGGGATTATGTCCAATAATGGTCTGACTCTCGAGCATTATGACGTACACCATTTCCTTAGTACGTAGAAGCTCGTCACATTGTTAGAAAGTAGAATCTACAGACTTAGTCACAGGGAACTAACATTCACGTGGGAATATATTCGGTTCTGGGTCTTCTGGCAAGTCAATGAGCGAGGTGCTTCTAGCTACCCTGAAATCAACATTCATCAATTGTTAACGACAATGTAAATCCTGACTATCTAGAATTCTAGCTGTTATATTCCAAATCTGCGGTGTACATGATCATCACTAAATCACCGTATGCCGTAGTATCTGAGTCCCGCCTGCTTGCCATGCCAAGCACCTCCATGGTAGCATCGTCAAATTTTTCATCTGACTCGCCTGTCAGATTACAGTGCAGTCCGATTCTCGGTGCTAGCTAATTATTATCACTGTTTCCCGATAATAATTGCCCGCAAGTTGGGTACAGAGGGAGACCAGTACCACTTTTCGTTTTTCCAATTTCTTTTTGTGATACAAATTGCGTCCCCAAATGAAAGAAATTCCGAGAACTGCCACGTACTAATATCGGGGCAGCGCTGCAGGTGCGCAACGAGCTCACTTCCAGTCATGGAAAGCTTCATGCTCTTCGCAGTTCTGTCCATGACCCTCGTGGTCTGGACATCCGAGGCACAATCGCAAAACGGAGGTCCCATCCCCGCCGCAGACATCCCCACACAATGCAACAGCATCGAGCGCTGCTGCATGCCCACCCCTTACACAGGCACCCCAGGCATCCGAGAATTCAAGCTCGAGACTCTTTCCACCTCGCCATGGCGCATCCGCCGCCCAGTGCACCTGCTCACGCCATTCGAAGTCACGCGTCTGGAGCGCGCGTATGCGTTGATCCGCGCTCTCCCCGACTCCGACCCGCGCTCACTTCTCAACCAGATGAATTTGCACTGCCTGTACTGCGACAATGCGCTCTACTACCCGGGACAGCAGTATCCCTTAGAGGTTCACGACGGCTGGTTCTTCCTCCCCTGGCATCGCATGTTTGTGTTTTGGCACGAACGCATCCTCGCCACCATGCTCGATGACGACAGCTTCGCCTTGCCGTTCTGGGCGTGGGACAACTCCCAGGAACTTGACCCTCTTCCGAATTCCTTCCCTGCGATTTACTACAACCAAAGCTCATCACTCTGGAACCGCAACCGCAACAACTGCTCCACACCTCAGAATTTGATTGATCTGGATACTCGTGGTGGGGGCTGTAACAACAAAACGGCGGCGTTTTTGAGACAGCAGAATGATAGGTTGCAATATTTCCAGCTAGTGATTGGGGCGCCCACGCCGGGGTTGTTCTATGGGTTGCCGTACTACTTTGGGGATTATGGGGGGGCAGGGCCTGGGACTTTTGAAGACTCCCCGCATGGGAATGTGCATGCGTGGGTGGGGGACCCGAATGCGACTTCGCCGTTCGTGAGACTAGATGATATGGGGAATTTTGGAAGATCTGCATTTGATCCAGTGTTTTATGCGCATCACAGCAATGTCGATCGATTGTGGACGGTGTGGCAAGGGCTGCCGGGGGGGGTGAGAACCAGGCCAATGGACCGAGCGTTTAATGACTCGATGTTCACGTTCTACGACGAGAACGCGAATCTGGTGAAGATGAGCGTCCAGCAGGTGCTCGACATTGGTCTTCTCAGGTACGGCCGAAAGTTTAATGCAATCAACCAATCATTCCTCGCTTTCAACTTTATTGCTGGATTGGAATCTAATGTACATTGATTTAAGGTCGGTGCATTGAAATGTCTGAGAGTGTAACGAACTCCTGGCTTCATGGTACGTGCTATCAATCTTCTATGAACTTACCATGGTTATAAGCTTCCTCCATTCCATAGAATTCTTTGTAATTCAGGACTCAGTAGGCTTCTTGTGCGGCTATCTGCGGTTTAGCGGTTTGATCTGAACATGGAAGAGATTAAACAGGTATGTTGTGCCGCTAGCTACCATTACTTTAGCCCTTTGGTCACAATTACGGCAATTACTCAATGTGAGCAGTTGAGCCATAGATTTAAGATCCAGATTTTTGATCTAATTATGAAATTAGACACAAACGCATGAAAACTGCTGATCAATTTTTATAGAATTCAAAGTGCCAGAACCACCATCTAATTTTCACGGGATTAATTATGTCAGATGCTAACCGTTGGATCTAGCTAGGTTACATTAAAGATCATCTCATAGTGCAGCAACCAGTACTTGGTGTAGGTCTTAAATCTTACAATCATGACATGCAGTCCTATGGTGTTTGGACTTTGTCATCTCACAATTGCAACATTGATCTTCCTGCCAGTGGACTTCCACCGTAAACATAACTCTCACAATTCGTTTCCATCCTCGCTTTCTCCGCCTGCAGGTACAGTTACGAAGACATACCGACACCGTGGGCGACGAACGGTGTGCCCCCTGGGCAAGAGAACACCATCCCCCTCTGCAACCCCCTCAACCAATCCGCCACCGAAACCCTGATCAGCAACACGACCAAGCACAAAACTTCCCAAGTCCTGGGCCTGACCCCGATCACGTTCCGTCTCAAACGCCCGAAGGTCCGTCTCACCAACGGCACGGAGATCATGGAGATTTCCGGCATCCGTATCCCCAACATCACGTTGACAGCTCAATGGAAGGCTTATTTATTCTTCCCACAAGCAGTGGCCGACAGCGGACCCGCGTGTCCCGAGTTCGCCGGGACGTTCGACTACCTGCCGCACGTCGGCCGGGCGACTTTCAACCCGAAGCGCGTGTGGCGCGTGGCCATCGGACCCAGGCTGGTGCAGATCGGAAAGGATGACGTGAAGTATGTTGTGGTGACTTTGGCGCAAACGGATCGACCGCCGGGGCAGAACATCACTTTTAGTCGAGCGAGAATTCTCTACGACTTCGGACCAAGCGTGCCGCTCTAGCAGAACGATCCTAACCTGCTGCTGCTGCATAACGTTCTTAAGCAGTTGGACTGTTGTAGGGCGGTCTTTACAATTCTTCAGAATTTTCTCTTCGTTGGTCCGCCCAGTTCAATGCTGGATCATGCACAGATTTGACAGTGTTTGTATTGAAATCGGGTTCGTTCTGATCTGCTGAAGATCGAATGTTCTGTGCGAGATCGACGTCCGGTCAATTCAGGACACCCTTCACGTAGGGATTTGGTTGAAACATCTTTCTGTCTGTTCCCGTGTCTGTATCCTCGATCGGGAGCGAGAATCTAGTGTGCTGGAGCTGGCGTTGGTGGTCGGTATTGTGGGGATACGTTGATAATTTGAGGATTGGAATTGAAATTTGGAAGAGGTTGTTTAGTTAGTTTCTTGTTGCGGGAAAGCGCCATAGTCTGCTGCTCAATAACATTGTATCAATTGCAGTTTTAGCCCAAGTTTAAGAGCTGGTGCACTCTGTGAAGTCCTTGGGATTTCGACCATCCAGGGTTTGGTTCAAAGATTGAAGATTTACTGTATGTTCGTTACATTCACTCATTTTGCCGGACAACCTTTTCTCAATTCTGTCAGCTAGATTCTTTGAGTCCGCTCCTTTAGATCCACCTAGGAAAATGATGAATCCAATAGGCCAGAGTATGTAATGAATTGAGTGATGGTTTACGTACGTACTCTGTCCACAGGGTGATTTTGATTTTATGTGAGACATTGTGATCGATCTTCTTTTTATGGAAGAGATCGAGTAAGAAGAATTGCTGCGCGCGTGCACAAGGTGTGATTGTCAGTTTCGTGAGTTCTTTCGGATTCCTGCTTGCCCTAAACCAAGAAATCAGCCGGGCCTAGAGATCTTCCACCTGCATCATCGATCAGATTGCAGACGCAAGTGGACCTTCCGGCCTGATTATCGTCGCTTTCGATGCGTGAACACATCGTTACTTATCTCGCGGTCGATCTGCAGCAAAGATCGACCGGATTTGCAAGCTAGGAGTCGATCTGGTCTCTAGCCTGTGGCTCCCCTTGGCACACGACAGTGGCAGTGAACGATTGAAGACGGAGATTGTGCAACTTGCCGTGTGGACACCAACAGCCCAACCGCCACCACGCATTATTTTAACGTACAATGTTACGAGTCAAGCGGACCATGTGAGTGAGGTGAGTGTCAGGCAATCAGTTTATCAGTCTAATTTTTTAATCCGTCTTTTTTCTTTTCGCAATGATTGAGGATCAAGCCCGGTTGACAACGCGAATGGTCTCCAGAGCCACTTGAAAATGGCATAAGGTAAACCAGCCTATTCCCGTCAGCTTCCTATTTCCGACATCTGACTTTTGGCCCCATTACCACCCTGAAACTCATCTAAGTCCATCTATTTTTCTGACAAAATCAGCTCATTAATTCAGCTTGGGTAACGTGTCTACCATTGATTGGTGGATATCCAAGTACTCATAGATACAATCTATGGCGGTAATGGGTTCTTGATCTGACTTTTATAAATTAATCCATGGGCGGATTTGTAATTTCAGGGTAGTCAGTTTCAAAAATTCATAGAAATTTCAATTTTCATCAGAAAATTATAATTTCACTTGGGTTTGATTCGTGAAACATGCATACACCTTTGAAAACTAGGTGCCCCCATTGAAGTTGACTCCAACATAGTCAGATCGCAAATCAGGGTGGTAATAGGCTTGTCTACCTTAATGCTCATTGTTCAGCAAGGTTTGGAGTCTGTACCTCCTCCTCGGATGCTGTTCCCGAGATGTATAGTATATCAGACATGGGAGTTGTAAGGTAGGAAGTCCATGGAGCACCCATGTAAGGTCTGATAATTAGTTTGGGGGAGGTTCTTCTTCTTGAAATAGTTTTCAACAAATTTTCCTTGAAAGACAAATGGAATTGTCATCTAACCCAAGTCGTTTCATATTATTTGGAGCTTTGTGGAATTAGTTGTGAATTTTTGAAGTTGAAATGCAATGGTTAGATTTGGGTTCTAAAAGCGTCCATTTCCTGAAATGTACTGTATTTGTACATTGCTAGTGCACAGAGAAAGCAAAATATACCTCTGCTTTAGAGGACGCTTTTGGAACATGAGTGCTTTATGGACTTCCTACCTTATTGGAGAGTCAAGTTTTGACTTTGTGAAGGCATAATTTGAGTTGAGGGCTTCGATGGTTAACAATGTAATGGGTCAAGTGACTCCAATCTCCCTTTCTACTTAATGGTTAATTCAGTCTTGTACTCAACGTCAATTTCATTAAAATGGCGGCATTCATAAACTTTGGCGGGTTTACATCTATACTAGTCCTAGATGTTCAGACAAAGTGGTGGATTTCATATGCCATTTTAACGAAATTGACGTTACTCTTATAAATGTCTTCCTCATTCTTGTCACTCATGGTTCATCTATACTTTAATTTTTATATATATATATATATATATATATATATATATATATATATATATATATATATATATATATATATATATATACATTCCTCTATGCTTTTGTAAAAACACATGCATACATTTGAATTTGTGAATGTAAATCCAAGTCAAGTGACTTCACTTGTTTGGGGTGTGACAATCATCACTTGGCTTGCAAATGAATGTAAATGATCCTTTGCAAAAAAAGGGGACAATTTCATTGCTTCCAGGGTTGAACTGTTGAAGTAGATCTCAATTAGCATGGAAATAGATTATTTTCATTTTGACTAGTACCACGACTACAACCACAGACAATGACCTATTATATTGGTCTTTAGCACACATAGTGAAGCACAGGTTACATGTGAAAATTAAACCCAATTAATTAATTTTTTAATTCCCAAAACTTCCTCCAATTCTAATCCTAATCCTTATCCTAACCACCACCACCACTATTTGTAATTTTAGATTGATATGGGATATGTAATCAATATGGAATATTTCCATATTCATATTATGTATTTGTATCCATATCCATATTGTATTTGTATTCATATCCCAACTCGACAATGTGGGGATTGATTTCAGGGTTTTTTTTGTGAGGAGATCAATAGTCTACAATTTTCAAGAATCAAAAGTGGATGGGGAGGGAGTAATCAAAAACATGTTGTTCACATCTTTTCACCAAATAGGTAACCCCTAAAGGACCATAAGGCCACCACATGGCTTCTACAACTACATTTGTAAAAAATTTGATATGTGAACCTCACTAACAATCCGTAAGCAACAAAGAGACCTTAGAGTCTTTTCTTTGTTGGATCTGTCAATGCATTCCAATTGCGAAATGATTGAGTGTGCAATTTTTGGTGAATTTTTTGAGAATGAAAAAGGCATTGTTGGCATTTTCTCAAAAATTGTGTGATTTTGTTGATCTTATTTTTAATAGGAAAGCTAAATAAGTCTTGCTTCATTTCAATGGTAGCGATCATCAAAATTACTCCATCCAAATGAGGAATTATGCTTGTTACAAGAGCTAGTCAAAAAAACAAGGACTATGCTCAAACGTCGCCAATCCTTTGGGAGTTAATTACTAAACACACAACCCTACACTAGTTATAGTTGGATGATGAATGTTGTAAAATGGTTAGTATATGTACTTCATCTAATTTAATATTCATTGGAGAGGCTTCAAGAAAAATCATGAAATATATCAATGGACTTTTGAAAAATATATATGGACTTTTTGGAAGCAAATTTTTTTGTACATATTAAACCAATCAAAGTGCACATACACTTTGGCAAATAGAATAAAATGTACTAGTAATTAGAAATGTCAATTGGTTTGGCGCAAAGTTGTTTTGTTTAATTTGACTAAATTTTGTTGCAAACTAAAGGCACATCCAACATAGGGATCTTGTATTGCATTCTTGTATCAAAATTCCCGGTGAGTACCACTTTTTCCAGTGTTTTCTCGGTGTTTCCAATGTACGTCATATCAGAAAAAGTAGGACTCATCGGGAATTTTGACACCAGAAACGCAAAATAAATCCCATGTGCTATTTCTAGCATTGATTTCTCTATTAAATGCCATTGAGTATTTTGTATGATACCATAATCAATGTATACAAATACACAATGAAGTCGAAAGTTTAGAGGATTCATGAGTACATGAATTTTGTGTGTTGATATCATTGTAGGAGGTGATAAGGAGTGCAAGAAGGATTTAAGAGTTGTAAATTGAAATATGAGTTTAATTCTTCTTTTGTTCAATATGTACTATTGTTTTTTAATTGTGTAGTACTAATATTAAAAACTAACATAAATTAGCAAAAAGTTGAACCTTTTACCAATTATAATGTAGTATAGTCTACATCTAATGATCTAATTGGGCCAAATTTAAAAGTAGTCAATCATACGGTGCCACAATGTTACAGGTATTCAAATAATATCTCCCATTCAAATACCTTTTAAATTCACGGAGATATTAAATTTTATAAAAAATATACTTCTAAAAATACTCTTTATTTTTTATGGTTTTTAAACTAAGATTATTTTTATACAATGTTTGTTAAACATTTAGAATTTCAAAATTTAGAGGCTTTGGGATTTTGACAAAGTTTTAATTTCCAAAGGACCAAGAATTCCCTCAGGGGACTCTAGAGAGTTTGGATAGGTATAGGCTACAGTCTCAATTTTCATTATGAATTTTTGAATTTTTTTTTGGAATATAGGTGAATTCATCAACTTTGTAGAAATATAATTTTTTTTTCAACTAGTACCCAAATTTTTTTTTATAACATCCTAAGCTGAAAACGAAGGTCGGTAGACACTATGGTAGATATTAGGTGTCTATGCAGTACCAAAAAAATCACAAAAAGTCAAAATTAAACTAATTCTTTTTCCTTCAAATATTATATTTTTATCTACTAGTGAAGCTTTGATTCATTTTATTTGAACTAATGATGAGAAAGTTATGGTCTTATGGACATCCTTGTATTAGAGACAATTAAAGCATCTTCTCAAAAAAAAAAATTATAGGATTCATTTTTTAATGCAATTTTTACAATTTTCAAAAGAAATTGTTTGACAAGTTGAAGTTTATTTGCTAAAACAATCTCACTACTAGAATTATTGTATTTCAATTCCGTTTTAGAGTTATTAACATGATTTTTTTAAATTCAAAGTTTGTAGTGCAAAAAAATTTACAAATGCCAAATGGTGGTCAAAGTTATCTGAGATTCCATACCAAATTTTTTATTTTTTTAAAATTCCAAATTTGAATTCTAATAGATCTTTCAATATATATGGTAAAACTTCATAAAATTTTTACCACATGATCTAAGATGAGCAAAGTAAAAAATACTATTGTTAGATTCTAATAAAAAAAATCTACTTTTTGAGGTGAGTGCAACAAAAGTAGTAGTTTTGAGTGATTTTTTACCAAAAAAAAAAGCCTTGGTCCTTTAGGGGTTGATGATGATGCAATTGCACAAATATATGAGTCTATTGTCAACAAAAGGATAACCTTGGTTGCCCTCATGAAGGAGATGGTTTTTATAATTGAATCAATATATAGGCAATTGTAAGAGAAGATGAAAGCAGTTGATTTTACATTTCTCCTACAAAGTGTAAAATTCTTATAATTCTTATGATTTATTCTATATAACTTCTTTGAAATTCAAGATGGGCTAAATTTTTTGCTGAAAGACAAGCTCGGGGATAGAAAGTCATCCCCTTACACATCGGAATCATTGATCAAATGGAAATATTGAACTTAAGGAAGGTATTAGTTGGGTAGGATCTGAAATGTTTTAGGTAGTTATATAAAGGCTAGTTAATTCTATACTATTAAAATAAATTAATTGTTTGTTTATTTTTTCGTTTTGTGACATACTTTGTGATCTTCTACATTGTCAAGTGGACAAAGGTGGGCTTGGTATTGGTGGAAAGCCTTTTTGGAAAGAGTGTATGTGCACAAACCAATTTCATTGCATTTAGATGAAGAGGGTGAGAGATATTGAATTTCAAAGTTTTTATTGCACTGGAAATTTGAAAAAATGACAAAATTGGAAAATTGGTTGTGCCAAACCATTGACCCATCAAGCCCATAGGTTGACAAGCTATAGTCTATAGAATACTCTGGCCGCCATAACATTGCACCAATACTTTTACTTTTACTTTTAAAAGTCTTTGTAAACGTTCAAGTAATTTATTTTCTTTAAAACTTAAGTACCTTTAGTAATGACCTTCAAGTCAAACAAATTATCACTATTATGATCAATTTAACCTTTATATTATTTATTGGTATATTTTGTATGAATAAAACAAATTTTCTACATAGATGTTGAATTTTTGAATTTTACTATTTGGATTGTCATATTTTAAACTTCAATTTATAAATAACATTATATTGAATATAATATATATTGTAACTCAAGACTTATCCTAATAATAAAGATTAGAATGAAAAAAATTATTTTCATTTTCTTGACAAGTATTTTTCTACTTATATATATGAATCCAAAATCAAACATTGATATCAAAAATTAGATATTTTTAAAATTACAATAAAATTTGCTTAAGGTGCATCTAATTTTCAAATCTAAGTACCTTTAGGGATTTAAGGACTAACAATTACAGTAGAGTTAATAAGTCTTTTTATAATTATCTAAAACATGAGATCTGTTACCCTCTTTTGATTCAAATATTTCCATTTGATCAAAGGTTTCAAACTGAAAGAAGATGACTTTTGTTCCTATTACCATATTGCCATGTCATGCACCAGTGCTGCCTCATGCTATATCATGCATTTCCATGCAAGCAACGTCGTTAAATTTTCCTCTTATTCAATTGTCATTTCCAATTTATAGTGCAACCCACTTCTCAATGCTAGCTAATCAGGCAACAACACTAGAGTGTGAACAGGGAGCAACGAGTCATGAACAATGAGTGTTTAGGTTTGCGCTCACTAAGACTTTTTACTAAAAATAGACATGTTAGACCCAACATAGTAATGTCAAAATTATTGGAGTATAATTATTTAAATTATATTATTTTCAAAAAGTCAGTTTAGGATTTAAAAAACTTTAACTAAAGAAGTCAATTTAGCGTTCAAATGTTACAAGTAGGTCAAAAATGATGGCCTACTTTGTCTGCAATTAGAAAGGTATTTTTATAGAAATGATGTGCAAATGAATTTCGTCCATGTCATCCATTTATCATCAATTTGAGGAAGGGCCTTATTTAATATTGTATTATATTTCCTATGGTTCTCTCCATCCATAGTTTTATAAATGTTTTGCAAGTGGAATGTACAAATCTTGCTATCAAGTGTATACTTATTGAAAATTAGACACTTCATTTATTGTGCTTTTGTTTTTAAAAAATAATGTATTCTTCATTTTTTATTAAGATAATACTAAACTAAAGAAAATCATGTTAATAGTTTTTTTTAATCAAAATCCCCCTTCAAAAAAAAAATTGAAATTTGTACTTTATGATCAATAAATATAAAAAAAAACTAACTTATTCTTAAGCTGGATAATATGGAATTTCAAATAATGAATAGTAGCCAAGATTTTGGCAAAAGTCTTAGGGTCCTCTAAAAGACGCACTACAGTCCCTACAAACCTTGTGACACTTTTCAAATAATTTTGGGGAAATAATCCATAACATCTTTCTTTGAACTTTAGTTGAATTAGGCCGAATTTTTTTTTTTAATAGAAAAATTACAATATTAGACTGATAAAAAGAAATCCAGTGGTAGATGAATTTCATTTAAACCACAAAAAAATAGGAAAAAACATCAAAAACTTCATGAACATCTTGTAAAAAATTGAAATAAACTTTTTGGTCTTTTGAAAATGGAAATTTCCTAATATTATTAAAAATTTGAATTTTTGCTTCGAAGACTTTGTTCATTCCTCCAAGTCTAGTTTAAGGTCCTTTGGAACCAAGGAACATCTTTAACCATTAACCCCTGAACGGCCCGAACGCCCTTTCTGCCCGTATGTCCGATGTATTCACGTATTTGGGCTGTGTCGCGGCGTTTTTAAGGTTTGGTTGTGTCATCAAAGTTGAAGCAGATGAGATGGTGCATCGAACGCGCCATCCCACGGCCCGAACAACATGCTGGAATGTCGGAATATCGGCGGAATACGCTATTTAGCATACGATACAGGCCAATACGCGTAGAGGACGGGACCCGAAGCTTGTGCGGGTCTTCTGTGTAGACGTGGCTATGTCCGTTGCAAGGACGAGGCGGGAGAGCAGGGACTTTGGCGGGAGTGGGCGCTTCCGGATTCCACTGCAAGGTTGGGGGCGCTTCTTCCATTTTCAAATTGGATTGTGGAGCGAGGGACAAGATTGCACGGTGCGCCTGTGATCATAGCGAGAGGTGTTTGTACTGATTTGGAGGTACTGGGTTTGGTAGTTTAGGCCTTCCTCTCTCAGCCACGACGCACGACGCCTGGAAACGATGATGTTTCTTACTCACCGTCGTTGTAGTTGTGCAAAGACGACACCATCGCAAGTTTCCAATCGTGCTGGGTTGTTCTCCATGCGTGTGCGGGGAGTAGTGGGCGAGTGGTGCGCGAGTGACGGATTTCCACAATGCAGATGCCGGATGCCCCAGCTCACCTACAAAAAGAGGCACAGGTTCTGCGGAATTGGGCGACACAGCGTGGTGCAACTCCGAGGCAAGCTCTTTGCATTCTCGCACTTCTGAACATAGAGTGGCTTCGTAGCAGTCCTCTTCCGCCACGCACATACAGAAAAGTGGGATCTCTGGAGTACTTGTGGTTGCGCTACCTTTTCCGAAGGCAAGTGCAACACATCCTGAAGTGGACGACCAGGCGAGAAGAGGACGACCCCACAGGTTTCGGTTCTCACGTCAACGCTCTCATTAGAGATAGACTCTTTCCGGAGCCCCAAATTCAAGGACATGGCGAGGCTGCGGTCTGATGCCCGGAAGCGCGCAGCAGAGCGTCAAACGGAGGGGGAGTCAACACCGACGACAGTTGTCACCAACGACTCGTCACCAGGAGTTCCGGGAACATTGTCGAGGGCGGGAGTGGAGATGTCCCAGCGGAATTACACTCCCGAGCAGTCGGATCGACATCAGGAGTGTCTCGTGGCCGCGATCGGGACTGGTCCCCCGTTAGGCAGCCAAGAGCAACCTGTATCGCCTCCACGCCATCCGAGCACACCTCCCTACACGTGGGAGCGCACTTCGCCGGTGAATGGCAGATCGTCCGGAATGTATGTTCTCCACATCGGACCGACGCCTCAATCATCCCCGATGTCACGGGATCTCCCCAACGTCCTTGTGAATCGCAAACAATTGCTGGATGCGATTGGAGGGAAAGTGAACCGCGGGCGAAGAGGAGAAGGCCGGGTGCAGAGGCGCTTGCAGGATCCGAGCAAGACAACTGAACCGAATGCGGCATCAGCGCGTGCAGTCGGAGGTGGTGCTGGACGTCGTCAAGCGGGTTGGGACAGAGTTGGAAGCGCCAGCCTCGGAGTCGTTGCCCTACCAGTACCTCCAGCAGGGTGGGAGCCACCAATTATTCTGGCGGGGCAGCGAAGCCCTGTTGTACTTAGGCCACGCATTTCAGGCATGGCTTTAACAGCCACAGTGGCCGCTGGGGAGGCCCTGGTCACGGATATAACGACGGAGGGGGACGATGTTGATGACACAATTACTTCTGTCACCCCCGAGGACATTCGCTGCTTTAATCCCGGAGCCAGTCCTCCGTCTACACTCATCCAAGCCCCTGTAAATTCGCCAAGTGAGCATGGTTATTTGGACAACTGTGCCTTCGAGGAGACATTACACGTCACTGTGCGCACTGAGACTCTGGACCTTGATCCGGGGCTGGTGGGCAATGCCAATGGAGTACACGGCGTTGTCATCTCACGATATTATCACCATGTGACCGGAACGCCCATGTTCCAGGTGGACTTTGGGGATGGCATCGGCGCGAGAGCAGTGCGCGTCAGCGACAGTGCACTGGACATCACCAGTCCATTTGGGGAAACCGCGAGGACGCTGTTTCATGAAGATGCCCCCCCTGGAGGAAACGACGACCATCCCAGTGATCCCGGAGAAGACCACAATTCGGATGATGATCTGGACTGGATGCCCGAGTATGCGGATTACCAGTCTGACTCGGCTGCGGCTGGAAGCAACTCGGACTCTGCTTCTCCCTCATACACTGAAGACCCAATGAAGGAGCTCGGTTTATACTCATATGACGAAGATGTTTCAGAATGGCTATTTGAGCACATCTTCGCAGACGACCAGTGGCAAGATCAGCCGATCACGCTCGTCAACAACATCGCCAATTTCTCAGGACCTCAACCCGGCCCAACATCAGTAGTGGAAAGTCGTCCGACAGAGTACTTCATGCGATTCTGGCCTCCACAATTTTTGCAGCGCGTGGTAGATGAGACCAACAGATGAGGCCTATTTCATCTTTCTACAACTGCGTTTCACATTCCCCTGTCCTTATATTACTACGCTATCTCAGATTAGGACATTCTCACATCCTACTCATGACCTGTTTTCACATCCATGACTTTGTAATTCTTGTAGGTATGCGGCCCAACCTTCCCTTTTGAATCCTGGAGTGACAAACGGACGTGCCGAATGGACGGCACTTGATGCGGAGGAGCTTCTCGCATGGTTTGGGATTCTGATGTTGATGGGATTGAAAGAGTTCCCACACATCCGATGCTATTGGGACCGCACACCCTTTTACAACTGCCCCCTCATCTCCGAGGCTATGCCACGAAGGCGTTTCGAAGCCATCATCCGCTGTATTCACTTGGTCAACAATGAGGAGCTTGTGGCACAACGAGGAGACCCAGCATATGATAAGATTGCCAAAGTTCGGTGGCTGTGTGAGGAATTCGCCCGGATGTCCCAAAGTTTGTACAACAATGAGCGGGTACTCACCGTCGATGAAATCATGGTCGCCTACAAGGGCCGGTATTGTAACATCCGGCAGTATATGAAATCTAAACCCGTCAAGTTTGGTGTCAAGGTTTGGGCGCTAGCTAATTCGGAGAGCAGGTATGCATAACCGGAACCCTTTCAGCTGTCAAGTGATTGCTTTATATTTTCATTCCATCGTTGGAATTCCCTTGTCCTAGGTCTGACAATGTGCATGTCCAGTATGACTGTCCCAGTGATCCCAGTGACGGTGATGTCTGTGTAGTGACATCACCCAACCTCCTACCATATGAATATTATGGACAAATACAAGTCTCGTAGGAATTGCCTCTTGACTACGTAGTTGCCTTCATTTCTTGGGGTCCTTATCCTTGAAGTGATAAGTAAGTTGTTCATCACGCTAGTTCTAGTAGTAAGTCGTTGCACATGTTGTAACTTGTCAGACCCCCAAGTCCTCTAAGCATTCGACCTTCCTTAGTGGATGGTGTAGGGTTCTGTTATTTGCAGTGGCTATTTGTCTTGTCATTTGAAAGTGCATGGAGTTCCGGACTAATACAAGTGGGTGCTTTGTGTGAACTTGTGTCACAGATATGTATCTAACATCATTATATACTTGGGGGCCGATGACGTGCGTGCCGAGGGGGAGTCAGTTGGCGAGGATGCCGTTCTCACAGCTATTGCGGGGCTTGAACATCGTGGACATGTCATCATTACAGACAATTTCTTTACGTCTCCACGTCTCTTCAAGGAGCTCATGAAGCGTGGCTTCTGGGCAACAGGAACTTGCAGGAAGACGCGAAAGGGATTCTCACCTAGTTTGGCGGGGTTCTCAAACTCACAGTTGCCTGATCGAGGTCACTTGGTGGTGAAGATGCACCGCAGTCGTCAGTTGGCTGCCATCTGCTGGATGGATTCCAAACCGGTTTTTCTCTTGTCTATTGCTTGTGATCTAGTTGGAGAGGATTCCTACGCCGGCCGTTGGGTGGGGCGTGAGAGGGTGGACTTCCCAACTTCTCCGATATTATTGCAGTATCAAGCTGGGATGCGCGGGGTCGACTTGGTGGACCAGCAACGCCAGGAGTACAGCACCCAGCTGCACTCCCACAAGTGGTGGCATAGGATCCTAATGTTCATTTTGGATTCTCAGCTACTAAATTCCTACATCTTGTACAGAGCTGATCGTCTTGCTCTAGGGTTGCATGTGTGTTCAAGGAGCATGTGGCAGTACACTGTGGCTGAAGACCTCATCAGGCCCAGAATGAATGCGGCCCGAATTCGAGGGCCTATACGGAACTTGGCTGCGGGAGGGTTGCATTTCAGCACCAGTCATGCCATGATGCGTCGTGCATGCGTTGTGTGTGGTCGAAGGACGCAACGACTATGTCCAAGGTGTGGTGGGCAGTTTCAATGCGAGGGTGCTTGTTATCATGCAGTGCATACCCAACGCGGTTATGAGGCCAACATGCGTCGGAATGTTTTGTAGGCCATGTCGTTTTGAACTCTGGCCGGAATGTGTGAGTAGTTGGCGATGGTGTTGAAAGTTGCAGTCGCTTGCAGGGTGGTTTCCTTTCTATTTCGCAGGGCAATTTTGATTCAATTCTGGAGCCTGGGCCATGGCATTTTGACATCGGAGGTTTCGACGGCTTATTAGGTGTATCGAAGGGGTGGATGAGTGGCAGGTTCGAAGGAGGCAACCGTTTTCGAGTTTGTTCACGAGATTCCTTTTGATGTTGCCTTCGGCCACGTTATTCCCGATCATGCTACCCCAGCTCCGTACTGTTGACAACGTAGGACCCCAAGCTTGTCGTAGTTCTTGTTTTGGGCTGGATTAGTGTCGGGGTTGTTGTAGGGTCTCATTGGGTGGTTGCGGGGAATGTTGCAGAACCTCTGTGTCCAATCTCATGTAGGCGTAGTCAACAGTTGCACTATAGGCAAAGACATGGTCAGAACTTGTGCGTGATATTATGAATACGCCCTTTGTTGAATGAGACTTGTGTCTTGAATTACCGTGTGCATTCAAATTGATTTTGCCTTTTGCCCTTGATTTTTTTTTGCAAAAGCTGAAGCGCTTCAATATTCCATACTGTCGGGGTGGAGGCGGTTGGTCCTGTTCCACCTCCCGGAATCCTTGCCAACCGGGCTTTCCTGTCAAAATCGGTTATTCTCCCGCGCTGTGTTTCATCCTGCATGGCACCAGCATGGCTTCCTTGGAATGCTTCGTACACCGTCCGGCAGTCCACGAGGACGCCAGAGCATCACGTATTCTTCGAACACCTATTGCATTTCCGGGCAACCCGCCAGTACTTGCATACGATGACTCCGAAGCCATCATTGACGCATAGCTCCAAATTTTGAGCCCAATTTTTTTGTGACGAATCAGTGAGTTGACGGAATTGCCCCCACCGTTGCGATCTCGGGAAGGTTGACGGTAGATTTTTCAAAAAAAAAAAGAGTGGCCGCAGGAAGAAGCTGCGCGTTGTATCGCGGCACATTTTCCAAAAATTCGGTGCATTCCGACACTCCAGGGTCTGTCAAAAATTGGAGCGCGCCTTTGAGCACCCCATGAGGCAATCGGAACGGCTGGATTTCCATAACCCTGTTTGCATTCGAGTTCTTGAAAATCGGCCCTCATCGTAGACTGCGGATACGGTGGCGTACATGAGGAGCCCGAGGGCCGTTCAGGGGTTAACCCTTTAGTGTCTAAGAAGCCCAAATTGGGTCTCACGTTTTTTTAAGCAATGTTGAAGAGTTTATATGGAGATTTCTTTAAACTTAAATAATTGTGTATTTGAACCAATGTATACAATGTTCTTCATTTAAGCTAATGATATAATAAAATTTTCTATGTCTATTATATTTTCTATAATATAATTAATCAAAATCTGCAACTAAAAACCATGAATTCTTAGTACATAAAGGGTTAAAGCTCCAAGGCCTTTTTTTCACCAAAAACCACTCAAAACTATCATATCTATCTATTATCGTAAAGAGTTAAGAAAAATAAAAATTTAATTGGCATATCTAATTGCAGGATCTTATATTGGACTAGTGTAAGAATGTGTGGAAGAAACTTTAGAAACTTTGACCAAATAGATTGCAAGATATTTGCTTTTAAAGTGAAAAAAATAATATTTTTTACACCTTTCTTGAGTAGATTTTTTGGCTTTGAATCTTCATAACTTAAAATATTTCCACTAAGGACTTTAAATTTCTAATTTTTAAAATTTTGACAAATTGATTTGAGATTGTAGGAAAAAAAATTAAGTAAAAAATAAATAAAATTGTTAAATAGAAGCAAATTCCAGATTGAAGGGAAAACTAAACTATTAATAGCTTTAACCCCTTAAGTTCCTTGACTATGTTTCATCAAAAACGTTCCAAAACTGCCATTTCTAGTATAAGTACAATTTTTTTGAAAAAGAACTTTTTTTGGACACATATAACTGTAAAATCTTGTAGTATGTTGACATGAGAACGTGTTGTAAAAATTTCAAGAGTTTCCACCATGTAGATTGCAAGATATAAGAATTCAAATTCACTGAAATCATTTTTTTGGCCCTGCGAAAAACAGAGCAGCTGCACTTCACAAGCTCACTTTTCTATGAAAAAATGTCCAAAATGGTGGTGCTTCTTTGGATACTATTTCCTAGACAAGTTGGCTATATTCTTAAAAAGTTTCACAACATTTGGAATTGTACAACATATAGAAGAAAAATAGTAAGTAAAAAGAAATAGAGCATGATTCAAAATACAAAAATGTTAAGAATTTATTTATGGAATTGAAAAATTCCAATCCCAACAGTTGCAATGTTGTAATAAACAATCTACATCCCATGATTTTATTTTTTTCAAAAAACATTGAAAATTGAGTAAGATAAAGGACTTCAAAGCTTATTTTAGAGTAGTTAATCCATAATTGCCCGCAAACTAAAACTCCTCATAACTTTTGACTCATTGGTCAAAATGGAATGATTCAAAGCTTTCCAATTATATATAAATATATATATATATATATATATATATATATATATATATATATATATATATATATATCTCTAAAAAATCAATTTCAAATTTTTGTTTCTGAATTTTTTATTTTTTATTTTATTTGCTTGGATTGCCTAGCCGAGGAAAAAAGTAACATATTAGGCCATAATTTTTTACTCACATTTTCAAATGTCATGAAATTTAGAGCGTATGAAAGATATTCCTTATCCCTACCTTCTATTAAAATTTCATTCCAAAACATACAAATCTCCAATCACAGGTACCTGCCCAAAAATTTTATATGGCCAAAAAACTCATGTTGGTCCTTTAGGGGTCAGGATGGATTTGAAATAGGCTAAATAATCTCAATGGTCAAATTGTTTTAGTACGAGATTTTAACATGGTGAATTTTTTTAGTTGTAAAAATTGAGTTCAAATTGAATTCTACAAATTTTTTTAAGAAGATATTATGATTGCCCAAAAAACAAGATTGTCTATAACGTTCACAAAACAAATCCACATGGAATGAATCAAAGCTTCCCATGTAGATAAAAATACAATACATGAAAAATACATATTTTTTAATTATTTAAATTTTTGTGGTTTTCTTTTTGCCTACTGGACTAAAATTTGGACTTATTGTGCCATAATTTTTGCTCCGTAGCATTGATTGAAAAAAAATTATATTCGTAGAAATTAATGTGTTTTTCAATCTTAAGAAAAATTCAAAAAATCATGACAAATATTGAGACCATAGGACATTAGAGGAGTTTCAGGGACTGTTTCAAGCCCGTTCCCCAGTCTGCCCAGATTCAGGGAACATCGGTACGGGCGTGTCAGATTTATTTATTTTTAAGAAATTTTTTTTACCAAAATATCATTTTAAGAATTTTTTTTTTTCTTTCAAAAATGACATGGCAGTCGCTTGACCATGTCAACCTGGCCATTTGGCAGCGTTCCAGCATTCTTGCAGAGTTTTCACAGTCCAGAAACTTGCAGTCTCTTAGGAGGCCCGAAACTCCTCTAATGGCTTTCCCAAAATCCATTTTATCCTTGAAAGGGACAATAGGACTTGCTTTAGGAATTAAGGTAACTTTGGAAAAATCAGACATTCAATTTTACAGCAACAACGCTAGCATGTGAATGTTGAACATTGTATGGAAGGCAATGAAGATTTTTATTTTGGCCCACTTTTTTGAAAAAGGAAATTTTTTACTAAGAATAGTGAATCAATTCAAACAACCTTAATAGTTGTTCTAAGTCATTTTCCCAAAACACATCACTATATTACACTTTTTTCTTTGTTGACATAAGGCTCAGTAAATCTATGGAATGTTGAGTAGTTTGGCTAGGAAAAAAAGACCTCTTGCTACTACAATTGGGAAAATTTTAAATGTTGGAGTGATGAACAAATGAATTTCATCCATTTGTTTTAGCATTTATTGAGTACCTCTTCACTATAACTTTTGATATCTTTTAGATCTTTATTTTTTTCATTATTAAAATTCTCAAAGTAGTAAGTAGCATCCTTGCAATCAAGGATCTACTTACTGCCAATTTTCCATTACATTCTTTCACTTCCTCTATTTTTAATTAATAATATTGTTATGATTAGAATTTTGAATTTTCACTCTTCACAAAGAACATTGGTAGTGTGAGAATGACCCTAGGAACTCAAGAATGAGGGAATGCATGTTCTACAATCACAATTTCCTAAGGTTTCTTACCTCTTGTTGTTGGTCCATTTCAAAACAAACAAATAGAATGTGGAAAAGAACTCTTGATGTAAAGTGTACTTCTTAAGGTCAACTTACAAAGACATTTCTACACTTTGCAAAGTTGAAGTCAACCTTGAAATTGTAAAATTGAATTATATATGTCTTTCATTTTTTCTAGTACTTCTATTACCTCTTCTGAAGATGGTCTGGGACCCCTAGGAACCTCGGAACACACCTTCAAGGCAATACTTGAGAAATTCATCATAACAATTTAGAGTCCAATTTGGCTGAATTTGGTTGAATTTGGCCATTTTCATATGTATATTTCTACTTCACTTTCTTTTAGCTAAATAAGAAAACCCCGTTTTTGTTGTCGTTGGACCAAAACATGCCATGTTTGCTGAGATGTCACGCGTTAAGCAGTGAATGGGTGCAAAAGAGTGAATTTGATTTGATGTTGCAAAAAACGTGTGAGATTAAGTTGGAAAACAAGTAGATGTCACCGTAGACAAAGATGTTTTTAACGATGTTTAAAAAAACAAGCTCATGTTTTGTTGTGACATCTCAAAAAACATTGACTGCCACATCAGCATGAAGTCCATTTTCATTATGGATAAATTACTAAAAATTACTACGGTCAATGGAAAAATATTGACCTTATATAAAAAATTTAGAAAAAAGGTAGTGATGTGGCATGCTTTCCAAAAAAAAGAAAAATGGATGGATGAAAATGGATGTGTTCCATGGATGAAAACAGATAGTCTTTATACAGGTGGGGAGGTGGAAGAGAGACAATTGATATGGGATATATCAAAAAAAAATTGTGTTCAAAGTGAAATGTCCACAAAAATGTCGAGATGTCTGAAACAACATCTCTATGTTTAAAAAAACATCTCTATGTTTAGAAGAACATGTACACGTCAAAAACAACATCAACATGTAAACAAGTGAAATAACCATATTCTACTTATCCTATATTGTTTGTCTTTCCATGGGCAGAGAATGGATATAAATACAATGTCCTTATCCTTCATTTTTATTAACTTTTAATGAAGTAATTCCTTCATTTGGCCATTAAAAATTCTCTTAATGGTTGATGGTAAGTTTTCTTCAATTTTTGTTGAATTCAGAATTTTTTTTGGTGCATTTCATTTTTTTAATTTATATTAAATTTTTATTGATATTGCGTTGTAGGTAGGGTATGTAGCAATTGATGTTTGAAAAAACGTGTAATTTGACGTTGCAAAAAATGTCTAATTTGACATCTCAAAAAACACCATTAAATTATTCAAATGACACAAAAATGAGCTGACGTGGCTTCCACATCAGTGACCACATCACAGTTTCCCGCCTCCACGTCAAAGACCACATCAGCAACGGCATGGATGAAAAAAAAGATGACATGGCAATGGTTGAGCATGTGGCGCTTATGTGGCCTCCACATGTCGACCTCTGCAGACCTTTGTTCACCTTGTCATGTGCGACATCAGGAAAAAACAAGCTTGAAAACGACGCGTTTTTTGTGATTTTTGCACGTTTTTTGCCCGTCAATTCAAACGGATTTTAGCTGACATCTACGCCGATTACTTCCGCGTCAAACAAGACGCCGTCTCATGTTTTCTGCAACATAAAAAAAAAACATGTTTTCTTATAGTGTAGGCCTTCACGTTCTTTGTGGTTTTCCATTTGTTGTATTAGTTAGCTATAAGCACATTAGCTTTATGCCAAATGTTCCCCTCTAGTTGTTTTGTGGAATGCACATCACGATCCATAGGCAAACTTTTAGAAGGGGAGGCCAATTGTGAGCCCAATTCATCTTAGTGCCAGCGATGCATTGCATGACATTGTCAAGGCAAAACCAGAAGTTTGAAAGTTGTTGGCCTTTGTTCTATACTCTGTGATGCGGATATTGTAGGTTGGCACAAGAGTTTTATTTTTGTATTCCTATATATTTTTGTACCGGTTCTCATCTTCTACCCTTATTAATTGTCGAGATAAGTCTTACATTTTGCTTTGTATATCTTGCATAGTGCCACTACAAAGTATTGCAATTGGATTCATGATTCTTTGTTGGGTAAAGAATTGATGTTGAGGTTACCTCTTTTGTTGTAGAGGGCAATGATGATGCAAGACTCCAAGCTCAAGTTGATTGTGTTTGAATGTGGAGGTTAGTGAAAGAAGTTGATTTTGTCATGGTGATGAGAATTGAAATTGGATCTAGTCATCTAGGTGGTACATCAAACTTTTGCTCTACAAAGCCAAATGCCTCTTCAATCTCTAAGTGGGGGTCTTTGTTAATATACATTTCAACACGTGATAATTTCATGAGAGCTACTGCAAACTTTTTAGAATTTTTTGAACATTTGATTGCTTAAAGATGTAGCTCATCTATGTGGAAACCAATGCCAAACGTATGTTGCTATAGTTGACCATATAATGTTATTTCCTAAATGACCAAGGATTCATGGTTTTAAAATAACCATTTTGATTGATCATAATCATCATATTGTGAAAATCAGTGTAGGTTAGATTGGACCAATTTTTATGTTACTAGAATCTAAGAGGAGCATTGAGCATGTTTTGGTCAAAAAGTAAGTTTATTGATCGTGACCTACTCAATTGCAAAAACATAACATGAGGCCCAATTTTGATTTCTTGGTCTTTAATCAGATAATTTTGGTTTGACTAGAGATTGTCTAGATTTGTACAATTGGCATAAAATTGAAAATAGCTCCTCAATTTGCTTTGTATTATTGTTAGATGGGTTAGGAATAGTTGTATTTGTATTCTCTAGTACCGTGCTTTTTCTATGAAGGACTTGAAAGGCGGTTTTACCTTTGTCTTCTAGTTTCAACTCAAATTTGATTCTTTAGAAGTTAAGATTTTGATTTTTTATCACCTTTGTACCACCCCATAGATCCTTTAGTTGGGGGCTATTAGGTCACAATCATAATAGGTCTAATGGTGTCCATTTAAAGGTTAGGTTTCTTGTTGATGAAGAACAAGGAAATTGAAGTTACCGGCTCATTTCTTCATGGTCATAGTCATAGTGAGAACTATGTTGTTGTTTTTGCAAAGAGCACAATTTTACAACATAATTGTTGGAGAACAATTTTCTACTTTAGTTGTGAGTAATGAAATAATTACAACTTTTTAAGAAGAATTCTGAAATAACTATGGATTTTTTAAAACACTTGTGGTGTATTTTGTTTGAATAAAAAATTCAAAGTTCTTTTTTTATAAAAGGACTAGTATACCCCTTTGTGAATTTGTTTTAAATGTATTTACTGAATGAAAAAAATGACACGTGTACTTGTTTTTTACTTGACTTTGGTTTTCCACAAGTTTGGCACTATCCCCTCAAAAGGGGCAGACACTGCCTGCACACCAATATGTTAGTATCAGTGTTGCCATGGCTTCTCAAAAGTGAAACATCATCTTCACACAAAATGTGCACTTCATTAACGAAAGCTAAGCCTGCCCACTCAACACAGTTGCCCGGCAGGCCTGTCATCCAGATCACAAGCTCCAAAATTCCCAACTCGTACTCTGCTAAGCAATTCCAACAAGTTAGCTACGAATCAACACTTTCACAAAAGTGAAACATCATCTTCACACAGCAAATGATCCGTTTTATTTACGAAAGCTAAGCCTCTGTCTCAACACAGTTGCCCTGTTTTCCAGATTACAAGCTCCCGAATTCCAGCAAGGGGCTCTCCTCCGAAATTCCGACACTCTTCTTCCCAAGCAAGCTAGCGCGCAATTCCAGCAAGCTAGCTATGAATCAAACACTTTCAAGCTCCGCCACCTGAATTAATTTTCCCTCCAACAATCAGTCCGGGAATTGAAGATTCATTCAGTCCTTGGAGTAGATGATCCTGGCACTCGTGAACTGAATGCTGTGCACATTAATCTCCGACCCCACGAGCGTGACCACCAGCGCCTCCAAATGCTTCGTGCCCATCAACTCCATCTGATGCCCAATCCCAGTCCGCCACACATCGCGCGGCGGAAAATCTTTACTCATCCCCACGTGCGTGAACAGCGTGTGCGCGCCCAAATACTCCGCGCACCCCAGGGACTCGTCCACGGGGGCATCCGGGTGGAACGCGTATGCCGTCACGGTGATTGCGTCGCCTTTCACGAACTCCGAGAAGTTCACGTCGCCCGTGAGCTCCAGAATCTCCTCCCCATGTTCAGAGGAGCTTTTATTGGGAGAGCGCGGAAGCTTGAATGTGTGAGGGGACTTCGTGAAGTTGAGAGGGCCGTGGAAGGGCGGCGTGGTGCGGATCAGCGCTTCGAGGTCGGAGGGGGAGTTTTTAGGGTTGCAGATCTTCCACGGAGGGGGGGAGGAGCCGCGAACGGCGCCGCGGTGAAGCCATGGTTTCGGAACGTCTTGGTATGTGTACCTGCAGCGCATCACGTCCGTTTCGGTTAGTCAATTTCCAGTCATGTAGCGGTAATTTGTGAACATGGTGGATTTCAGATCGAGTGCCGACTATGACATTCAAGTGCATGCAGCAGTCTGAAAACTAGGACCGACGTACAACGGGCTCATGGATATCTAAAATCTAGGAAAAACTGTGCATATCGGCGGTGCAGGGGGGATCTAGTTTTCGACACACAGAACTGCTCGAATTCCAGTACCGTCAATTTCCTTGAATTGGTTGTATTCCAATACTTTGGCACCTCTCAAATCGTGTTTCTTGAAATATAAATCCATGCCTATCTTGTTCTACATTTTAGACCTTTATGTACACATATGTGCCAATTTGTGGCGCCGGAATAGTGTCGAATTGATGAAACTGACGATCAATTCCTCAGGACCATGCTTGCCAATTTCATGAAATTCTGGCATTTTAACTGGACTGAAATACCAGCCTCAACTGATCTAAAGATATCAGAAAGCTGATCCAGTTTGAACGAAATTTGATAAATAGTAAGGAAAAATTCCCATGGTGAGTTCAGCTAGACTGTTAGCTAGACTACTATGATCCAAGTGCTCGGCCGATATCCGTCTGGCAAGCAGACTCTGACTCTCGCTCGATTCCGCGACATGAAAAGCGCGCGCTGTCCTCCGGAGGGACAACATGCGTGCGTGACAATCGCAGCTAGAAACATGGACGACGTGACATACCTGAGTCGCTCCATGGACAGCGCTTGCCATATACTCACACTCACCATCCCCCCGGTCTCATCATAAAACGTGAACTTCGTATTCCGGTAATCCAAATCCGGAATATCCTCCCTTATCCCCCCTGGCAACGTCTTCCACAGCCCCCACAACCGATCTACATTCGCATGATGCCCAAAGAAGATCGGGTCAGAAGCCGCGTCCTTGAACGTTGCCATGTCATGCGCATTCACCCACAGATGCACCCTATCATGCGGATCACTCTCCAAGCACCCCTCCCCTCCGCCGCCCGCGTCCCCGTACTTGTACGCCGCCCCCTGGAACATCTGAGGGGTGGAACCCACCCCGACCATGTTCATGTACAGGAGGTGGGCGTTCGTGGAGCGGATTTCTGTGGAGTTGCGGTCGAAAGGGGGACAGGCGGAGGTGTTTTGATATTCCAGGAAACCGAACTCACGCTGCGCGCAGGGAGTGCGGTCGGGGTCGTAGAGGGATGAGGTTTTGTTGATGGAGTGCTTTGATAAGCTCCGTTGCAACGAGTAGACCTGCAGACCAGGAGCGGGAGGGTACAATTTTTGGTGAAAATGGCAAAGATTTGTATGTGCCGGGATTAGGGCTTGACAAGAATATATCATATGGTAACTCAGATCCCAGGACTAGAATTCAGTCCCCCACAGCAACATTTGTAGCAAAGTTTGAACGGTACCGGTAACATTAAAACGTGATTCTCAAACGTGATTCATATGCATGTTTCGATATGACTGTACGTTTTAGTAATGTTGGTAGAAACGTTGCAGATAACCGTTGGCAAATCCCTCCAAATTCTAGACCTGATCGTTGGTTTTGAAGGAAGAATCCCGTACTGGAGCCCATGCATGACTGTGTTGTCAGGGTTGATTACCTTGGGAACGACGTTGGCTTGCGGAAACTCCGGGGACTGGTTATCCCAGTTCCAGAACGGCAGCGCGAACGTGTCGTCTTCGATCAGCGTCGCCAGAATGCGTTCGTGGAAGTAGAGGTAGAGTCGGTGCCAGGGGAAAAACAGCCAGCTTCGGTGAATCTCCAGCGAGTGGCTGGTATCGTTGTCGAAGAAGAGGCAGTTGTCGCAGTACGCGCAGTGGAGCTTGTACTGGTTGAGGAACGAGCGCGGATCGGTGTCGGGGAGCGCGCGCATGAGCTCCACGGCGCGCTGGTACTTGGCGATATACGCGTCGTCCACCAGATGCGCCGCGGGGCGCACGCGGAGCGGCAAGCGTTTCCCTGGGAACTTGAATTGCGTCGTTCGGTTGGAGAGCACGGGCGTGCAGCAACCTTCGGGGCTTCGACAGTTTTGGAGATTGGGCGCTGGAAAGGGTTTGGAGTCCACCGCGGCGAAGGTGAGCATCACGCACATTGCGGAGAGCAGCACTACGGAGAATCTAAAGTCCTTGGGGCGTCCCACGGTGGTCTTGACTGTGTCCTGCTCTCGTGAGAGTCTGGCAATCTTCATAATTCCTGATCTTGCAAGTTGTTGTGTCATGAAGACGCACTGATCAAGATCGATTTCCTAGCCTGAATGTTCAAAGTGCACCAGAAGTTTTTATCAGTTGGATTAGTACAAAGTCTTGGGATTAACTGCTAGAGATCTATAAAAGAACTCAGTTGAGTGAACATACTTAGGAAATATGTCAAGACTAGAGAAGATGCTGAAGACACATACATAACATAGCTACGGAGTTTGCAAGTGTACGTGAGTGTCGACGTGTCGTGAGGCCTGATCAAGATTTCCTGAATGTTCACCATGCAGCAGACGTTTCCACTGGTTTAATTAGTACAACGTCTTGGAATTCATTGCATTGATGAAAGTCGATTCTGGTTCAAGCAATATAGACCAGACTAGAAAAGATGCCGAAGACAATTAACACACATGATATACAACATAGAGTATATAGCTATGGAGTTTGCAAGTACATGTGTGTCATGAAGCCTGATCGAGATTTGCTGAATGCTCATCCTGAAGCAGAAGGTTGCATTCGTTTACCATTAAGTCCTGGAATTAATTGCAAAGACGAAAGAAGTTGGTCGAGCAAAACCTGTAACAAAAATCATCAGATTAGAAAACAGGCTATAGCCAGCTGTTATCTGTAATCTAACATATGCATAAATGATTAAAATTCTTACATACGTAGCTAGGTACTTACAGGCTGATCTGGACGATCGATTTAATGATCGAGGATGCATAGTACCAATTAACCATGTGCAGAGTGGACACTGAGGACCATGAAGACGATGAATGCGGATTCGTGTGCAACAAACATGCACCCTGGCTTCAGGAAGTATGTGCAGCAACACTAGCTACTGGACCCAAACTGGGCAGTTGGAAGCATTTGAAGGCACCGGACAGTACGACATTGCACGAGCACAGAAAGTGAAGACATTTTGGGGAATCGATCAGGAAGGGCTGTGGAAAGACTGGCTCAAATGCCGCTCAAAAGTCACTGTTTTGTTACTGCACGTGCACCACAAAGTGTTTGTTTTTCCAGTGCTGTACTGTACTGTGGGAAATTGTGTTGGAGATGGTTACACTCATGAGAAGAAAATTGAGCCCTCCAGCTGGCTGCTTCCGTTTGATGCGATGTAGAGATATGACGTGGAGCACCGATGACGGAGTTTCATTGATAGAATGAACAGAATGCAAACGGGAAGCCACTCTCAAACTCACAAAGCCCCTTCTAATGAGGGTTTAGCTTTCCTTTCTAATGACATGTCCACTTCTGTGCAAGAGCTTAATCGGATAGATTGACTTGCTTGTGAGTAGGCAATTTCGCCAAAGGACTTTGACAACTTCTTGTGTATTGAGTATGGTTACTGGACTAAAAGAAGCTTCAATTTGTTAATATTGTTGACAAAAATGCTTGGGATGTATATAGAGAGTCTATTATCACAAGGAACCTTGACTAATTCATTGGATAGTAAATGGTACAAGAAAGGGGGTATTTCCGTTTGAAAGTTCACTATCTTTGAACTTGTTCAATCAAAGATAGTAAATTTTCACCCCCAATTATCCCCTTTCTTGTACTATTTATGACTTGGTGAATTTGTCAAGGTTCCCTGTGTATATCTCATAGCCAAACTCCACTTTTTGAAGGAGCACTAACTAAGCCACACTTTCATCCACTTCGTTTCAACACTTTCAATATGTAGTGCATTGGTTCAAATTTGTTGCTATTTTTGTTGGCTATGCTAGATTGAGTATTGCAATGTGATACAACTTATGGTGGCCAACACAAGTCCCTACTACTTTGTTGCTTGACAATCGGGAGGGACAAGCACCCACTACAAGCTCAAGCAAACCATATGCCTAAATACTTAATTGAGATCATAAACTTATTTTGGTGCAACATTCTCGTGCCCTTTTTAATGCCCTTAATTGAGCATAAATGAATTCAATTCAATTCTTGAAATTATGTCAATTATTAAGGTTCTCAAAGGCAATTGCAAGAAACATGTACACTATTTTCCATCACAAATTATATGTTAAAAGTGTTTTTAAAGTGCAACTTTGGAAGTAATGATCCAATATAGTCAAAATTCGTAGTGGAGGCTCAAGGGGTGCACTTAGTTCTATTAAAACAAACCACGTGCAAATAAGTGATTTCTAATAAATTATAATTTCAACCTAAAATTTTAAGCATTGTTTAATAATGACTATAGATTTCTATTGCCAAAATTTCCAACTCAAATAAAATATGAAATTATTTCTAGAAGAGGTTGAAAATGAACTAAAAATGGCATGTTTTTCAACTCAAATAATTATAGAGAACACATTTAGATGACCATTGAATCAATATTCAACTCAAAATGAACTTCAGTAGAGACTTATTTTTAGGAATTTTTTGTTCATTTTTTAGACAATTTTTTCTTATATAATATAGGGGTGTGAAAGTTATTTTTCAGTTCTACAATGTATCTTTTTACTTCAAAAATTTGTAACTAATTATTATTAACAAATAAAAATATCAATAATTCAAAACATGAACTTTCAAAGTAAGAAAGTCCATTCATATTTTTATTTATTTATTTATATTTAAAATTCAAAAAATATAGAGGGGGTCAAAAGTTTTGTTTGCACGTGGTTTCTAATGGACACTCTAAGTAAACTTCTCGTGAGTGGAGGTAGATATGACTTTTTAGCTACCTTCAAGTCTTCAACATGCATTTTTAGGCATGAAAAAAATATCTTGGTGATTCTTTTGGTGCATACAAGACCCCAAAAACTAATTAATGTTCTTTTTCAATTATTTTTTGTAAAATAAAATGTGAAAGTACCTCTTCTCTCAGAATTTTGCACTTTTTTTAATTTTGTTACCAAGCAAATCATTCTATATTTGATCTCCCTGGGTGCACGTGCACTCTTGTAAAAGGTTTGAACATTGGGCATAAAGTCTTTAATTTTTAAAAGAATGTTTTTTCAGTTTTAAAGTACTCACAAATAAATCTTGAGTATTGGAGTGCTCATCTTGAGTACAAATTTGAAATTTTGAATGTGCGAATTGTGAAAGCAACTGAACTGCCAGTTTTGTTTCGAAGCTTCCAGATCATTCTCACCGACTTATGTACAGTACACGCTGCCTCCTCAATAAAGTCAGATTGACTGAATTCTAAAATTAAAAAAATAAAACACTTGATTGGCCCCCACCCCCTTATCAAAATCATATCCTTATTCCGACAAGGATACAATATATGGAATATATACGGAATACACATGGGTATGATATATGGAATATGAATGTCAAGTATAGAATACTAACATGATACAAGGTATGGGATACGGAATACAATTGTGAATCTCATATTGATTGCAACCTAACATATTTAGCTAAAAGCATGGACATACTTAGGGGGTAATGAAAATACAGGTATGGAGAATATTTCACTGATTTGCTCTTGTTAAGTGAGCAAGACACATTCTCTCAGTATCCTCTCATAAAGAAATTGAAATGACTCTGACATAATTTGAATGTGAAACAAGTATGCCACAATATTCTTAAATGACATTTTCAAGGTTATATTACATAGGTCTAAGTGCAGTAGCATAAACTTTCAAATTTGAACATCTTGTAATCATAGGGGGAATGGTATAGAATGTGGGGGAATAGACATTTCTAAATCACTATCTTGCTATTACATTTCTTTTTCTACCTCAAGATATCAAGTAATGTATGAAGAACTTCAAACATTGCACTAGTTTATTTCAAGTGACATAGTTCAATCCCTAAAGGACTGGATGCCTAGAAGATTGTCGTAAAAAAGAATTTAATGTGTTTTTAAAGGGAATGCATGTCATGTTATTAACTTTCTAGTGCAACTTATTTGTGCCCGTTTGACAAAGTGGTTGTAGAATTATGACGCACATGAAATGTGTTTTCTATCTCAACTTCGACAACTAAAAAACATTTGTTTTGACTAATTTTTCTAATCTAACTTTAACATCATATAGCTAACTCATTTAAATATATTGTGTTAAAATTTTTAATTGAAATGATCATTGATTGTAAAATATTTACCTTGAAACTTTGAACAAAAGTTTATCATTTACCTACAAGCATATATATATATTTCATCTCTCAAAAAAATTCTAGCAACATGTATGGGTCCCACAACTTGTATAAGTTGATGATTTGCTTTGAAATTTTATTTATAAATCCCTAGGAAAAAATTCAAGAAAATAAGCTCAAATATATATTTTTTAAATTCTTGCTACCTCACTTGCCCATGTTGAGAACCAAAAGACTAATAAAAGTGGACAAAATTTTGTAACCAGTAATCTAAAATCTATGAAATTTCGCTTGCATTCAAGACAATTGTCATGTGTAACTATGCACAAAATTCTAACCTTAGTATTGAAAAGTTGGAATTGCAATTGCATGCCCCAAATTGATTAAAGTCCAAAAAACAACCCTCATATTGAATATAACTTCATTAATGAGAATGACAATATAAGATGGAGCACAAGCTTTTGCATATATATGCAATTAGAATTACAATAAAGTTATATTCATACTCAATTTGGTATTGAAACTTAGAAGTAATTGTTGCAAAGTGAATCTAGTCTAGAGGCACATCTATATTCATTTCTAAAGTTCTCATGAATACAATTATTATTAAAATCTCTATTATTCAATTTATAATTAATTTTAAAATAAATATTAAAATTTTGGATAAAACATTTATTAATAAGGTAAGTAATATAGTAGGTTTGTTGCAATTATATGAATATGATCTATGCAACACATTTTACAGATTTTTTATAAAAATTATCATCAAATTATTGTTGTAAATTATTTTTAATTATACATCTTTACAACTTGAAATTTGAACTACCCCTAACTCTTTACAAGGATTTTAAAAAGGTGGAAGCACCTATTTCCTTCAATTTAACTTCTAAAAGTTCCCTTAGGGGACACTTGATAGTTTGAGGAGGTTCACATGACTTCAATGTTTGGCATAATTTTCTGAAATATTTGAACAAGATAGAAAAATAGATAAGTTTCTGGAAATTTTATTTCAACATGCGCCCAAGAGCAAAAGTTATGTCACATACAGCTCAAATATGCAAGATCAAGTAACAACAACAACAAAAGTCATTTTTTTATTAAATCTATATTTTTTAAAATTCTAAATACTTAAAAAAATAAAATTTAATAGATTATAATTTTTCTGTATAGAAAGATTGGTTCTTTCCTTTAGATAAAACAATGAGAAAGTTATGGAACATCTTGTTTTGTGGGTAATCATGGCATCTTTTGAAATAATAACATATTGAATTCATTTCTTACCTCAATTTTCAAATTCCCCCCCAAAAAAGGTTCCACAAGGTTAACATTGATTGTTAGAACAATCTTACCATTGAGATTAGTGTGTTTCAATTCTATCTTAGATATATTAATGATAAAGTTTTTTCCTCAATCTCATATTTTGTTCTACTTAAAAAATTCTTAAAGATAGAAAATCATGTTAAACTTTTATTAAATATTTTCCTAGATTCTCAACTCAAATTTTCACCATAAAAAATTTGAAATGAAAAAAATTTAGGTTAAGAGGATTCAAATTATTAAAAACTTGTTTTCCTCATTTTGAATGCAAATATCTTGCAATCTATGCAATCAAAATTTCTGAAATTTATTACAACATTGATACAAAGTTATTCTATTGCAAAATCCTATGGTTAGATATGCAAAAATAATAATTTTTAATATTTTCCTCTTGGCAATAGAAATGATAGTTTTGAACATTTTTTGACAAAGAAAAGACATTGGGACTTTAGGCGGGTCAATGGTTAGAGCATACCTCCAAATACCAATGTCCAAGATTGAAACTTTTTGAAAAAACTAACTTTGAAGGTACCATGAAAAAGACATAAAACATCAAATTAAGGTTTCAATGAGCACCTCAAACCTTTTTTTTGTCATTCATGACCTCGAGTAACCGCATCTAAAATCCCTAAAGGACCAAAATAATGGTGTTCGTTGGCAACACAACGATTTTGCACAGCTCACTATGAATGGAAAAAAATTTCTCCAAAATTTTCACACAACATGTGAACAAGTTTTTTTGTTTGTTTTTTTGTTTGTTTTTTTGTTTTTTTGAAATACATGGACAATTCCAATTGATAAATGGAACAGTACAGAGAACCAGAAGATGAACCCCGGAAGAACTTTTTTACTTTTCAGACAATTAACAAGGGACCAGGATCTAGACAGCCTTAGGCCCGGATCACAAACGAAGCACCTCAAGAGAAGGTAAGGTAAGAGGCTTGAAATGGAGCGGGCATTAAGAACGGACCCAACAAATGGTTGTGAAATGGACATGAGTTGGTTCTGAAATTGACATGTTTAGTCACTGAATGGATCAAGGAAAAAAGTATTATCAATTGCAAGAGCCAATCATTCGCTTTGCTTTCCCCATCTTTCTTTAGAATTGCAAGTAAACCGTTTAAAAAAGACCTAGGATCATAAATAGAGACCTATAACCCAACTCGTTTGAAAATTCATAAGTAATTCAAAAATGCTTGGAAAAATACGAGACCACTTGAGTTAGATTCCTCATCTATTTCTCTTTGTGTAAAAACTGAGCTAAAGTTATTTCCATCCAATTAAATACATGAAAAAGGCGGACCAGCCCTTAGATGTGCCATTTTTGAGCCTCCTACCTTACCCAATTTGGGCTTAACCAAGTTTCATCTGATTTCTAAATGATCGCGGTGGCCAAAGAATTCAGACTGTAACCAAATGCTATCAAACTATCTCAGGAAACAAGGTTTTTCTTTTAAGGCCCAACAATTCTCATAACTTTTGACTACATGGTTAAAAAAACATTGTATAATATGTAATTTTCAGCAATCTATAAGCAACCTGCACAAATTCTTTTGAAAATCACTTTTTTTTTTAAATAAAAATTTGAAATTGGTTTTCTAGATTTTCTATATACATGAATAGCTTTGAAACATTCCATTTTGATTAATGATATGCAAGTTATGAGGAATTTTAATTTGCAAGCAATTATAAATTCTGTACTCTAAAATAAACTTTAAAGTCATGTATTCAACTCAATTTTTAATATTTTAAAAAATAAAATAAAATCAATAGGATGTAGATTGTTTATTACAACATTACAACCATTGAGATTGGCACTTTTCAATTCCATAACTATTCTCAACATTTTAAATTCTCAAATTCAAAACATTTTAGTATTTTGAATCATTTTCTAATTTTTTTCTAGTTACTATTTTTCTCCTATATCATTTGTATAATTCTAAATTATCTAAATTTTTTCAAGCATGTAGCCAACTTGCCTTGAAGAATGAATTCAAAGAAGCACCACCATTTTGGACATTTTTCATACAAATGTGACCTTGTAAAGTGCAACTGCCCTGTTTTTTATAGGTCTCAAAAAAAGATTTTTGTCACTTCAAATGCTAATATCTTGCAATCTACACGGTGGAAATTTCCACCACATCTTCTCAAACCAACTTATTAAAAGATCATATGGAAATATCACTATAAGAAACCGGACTTTTTGAAGACGTCTCAAAAAACGTGACACTGCGTTGTATTCAACAGAAAAAAAATCAGCGTTGATGTCTCCTAAAATCCGTTCAACTTGATGGGGTAAAAACATGTGCAAATCGGCTCAGAGGACACATCATTTTTTGGCATGTTTTTCCAAAAACGTAGCTCATGACAATGTTTGGCAAGGTCTACAAAGGTTGACATGTGGAGGCCACATAAGCGCCATGTCAGCGCCACATCCTCAACCACTGCCATGTCATCTTTTTTTTCATCCATGTTGTTGCTGATGTGATCTTTGATGTGGAGGTGGAAAATTGTGACGTGGAGGCCACATCAGCTCATTTTTGTGCCATTTGAATAATTTATTGGTGTTTTTTGAGATGTCAAATTAGACATTTTTTGCAACATCAAATTACACGTTTTTTCAAACATCAATTGCTACATACCCTACCTACAAGGCAATATCAATAAAAATTTAATATAAATTAAAAAAATGAAATGAACAAAAAAAAATTCTGAATTCAACAAAAATTGAAGAAAACTTACCATCAACCATTAAGAGAATTTTTAATGGCCAAATGAAGGAATTACTTCATTAAAAGTTAATAAAAATGAAGGATAAGGACATTGTATTTATATCCATTCTCTGCCCATGGAAAGACAAACAATATGGGATAAGTAGAATATGGTTATTTCACTTGTTTACATGTTGATGTTGTTTTTGACGTGTATATGTTCTTCTAAACATAGAGATGTTGTTTCAGACATCTCGATGTTTTTGTGGACATTTCACTTTGAATACAATTTTTTTTTGATATATCCCATATCAATTGTCTCTCTTCCACCTCCCCACCTGTATAAAGACTATCTGTTTTCATCCATGGAACACATCCATTTTCATCCATCCATTTTTCTTTTTTTTGGAAAGCATGCCACATCACTGCCTTTTTTCTAAATTTTTTATATAAGGTCAATATTTTTCCATTGACCGTAGTAATTTTTAGTAATTTATCCATAATGAAAGTGGACTTCATGCTGACGTGGCAGTCTATGTTTTTTGAGATGTCACAAAAAAACATGAGCTTGTTTTTTTAAACATTCTTAAAAACATCTCTGTCTACGGTGACATCTACTTGTTTTTCCAACTTAGTCGCACATGTTTTTTGCAACATCAAATCAAATTCACTCTTTTGCACCCGTTCACTGCTTAACGCGTGACATCTCAGCAAACATGGCACGTTACAGTCCAACGACAGCAAAAACGGGGTTTTCTTATAGTGTATGTGTCTACAAATGTTTTTTTCCAAAATTTGGTACTTGTACTAGAAATGGTAATTTTGGAGCATTTTTGGTGAAAACATAGTAAAAAACCTTTAGGATGCAGAGTTGAGAATGGGTGCCTCCACTACAATCTTGTTCACCTTCAACTAAAACCACCCATACCTAGGACTGTGCACTTTTAAAATGTTGTTGTTGAAATTGAAATCTATATCTTAACCCCTAAAAGCCCATTGTCCCTTCGGGGGACAAATGTGTTTTTGGGCAGGTACCTACGGGCTGCAATTTTCTCCTGATTTTTTGAAACTTTTTTTGGAGGTAGAAAAGCTGATTAGCTACGTGGGAATATAATTTTTTTCACAACCGGTGCCCGGTAACAAAAGTTATGACCAAATAAGCTCAAAACAGGGGACGGGGGGCAGCACGGGCAGCAAAAAAAATTTGCACATTTTTAATTTTAATTTTTTTTAGTATTTTTTTCTCATAGATTATATTTTTTTTCTATTTGGAAAGCTTTGATTCATTTCATTTGGATTTATTATGAGAAAGTTATGGACATTCTTGTTTTTCGGGTAGTTAGAGCATCTTTTTGAAAAAAATAACTTGTAGGGTTCATTTCTAAATGCAATTTTTCAAATTTTTCAATATTTTTTTTTTTGCATGGTTTAGTTTACTTGCTAAAACAATCTCACCATAAGGATTAGTGCATTTTAATTCCATCTAAAATATATGAATACTTTAGATTTTCCTTCTATCTCATATCTACTTCTCTTTAACAATTTTTTTAATAATGAAAATTATCTTTTTTTTATTTGGTTTTTTTTAAATAGACTCTCAACTCAATTTTACATATAAAGATTTAAAGCTCAAAACTCTGTAATGCAAAAAGTTTAAGTTAAAAATGTTCAAAGTCAAAAAATCCAGTCCCGCAATGTGCTGAAAAGTTTGTTTTTTTCACTTTAAACGTAGATATCTTGCAATCTGTGCGGTCAAGAATTCTGAAATTTTTTCCACACATTCTCATACTAGTTAGGTGTAAGATCCTACGGTTAGATGTGCAAAAAAACACATTTTTAATTTTTTTTCACTCTTTGCTAAAAAAGTGGCAGTTTTGGGTGTTATTTGGCAGAAAAAAGGCCTTGGGCCTTTAGGGGTTAAGATAGGTTGGTTGTTTTATTTTGTTTGATATGTTGAGATTTAACAAACCATGAGGCGTTCTTGATATTGCTCAAAAGCTCTTGGCAAAGAGGGATGTATGGACTTTGTTTCATGGTGCATGCCCAAATGCCACAAAACAAAGTTTTTGCACTCCTTTGTGCATACAACTTTCTATTTGTGCCAATTTCATGACGTTTGGACCTATAGTGTGAAAGTTCTGGGTTTTTTTAATTAAAAATTGAATTAAAATTATCTTTTGTTTAGAAAAAAACATAACTTTTGTATTGCATATCCAAACACCACGAAACAAAATCTTTGCACTCCTTTATGCATAAAGCCTTTTATTCTTTCTTTTTTTTTTTTTTTTTTTGAATAAAGACTTTTATTCATAGTAGAAATGCAACCTCTACCACTACGGTGTAAAAGCTATTGAATTTCAAAGTTCTAATGAATTAAAAAAAATTAGAATATTTTTAATTTTTTTGGCTATAGCAACGACACAAGACACATTCATTATTATGAATTTTGGGAGCCAAAAAGTGTTTCTGAATCCATAGCCAATGTTTACAATCTTCCAATTCCGTTCATAGCCAAACTACTTTCTTGCTCACTACTTCCTACTATCTTGCTCAATACTTCCTGTGCACTTTAGAACGTGATGGGACATGAGTCATGACCTTACTTGTTCTAACCTTGAAAAAGGAAGAAAAAAAAAATTCCAAGGAGAGAAAAAAAATTCCAAGCTTCAATGCCTACTTGGCTTGAAATAGTGCACCCTACAGGTTGGGCATAGCTTCTTGGTTGGAAATGGATGGTTCTATGTTAACCCCTTAACACTTGAGGATTGGCCTACAGTTTCTAATATAATATAGTATGCTTAACAATAAAGTATTAAACTAAAAGCCTTACATTCCACCAATTGATTACTATTTGTATCCACAATTTTGTGCTTTTGTCCCGCATCCCAATAGTGTCAACATGTTGTAGATGAGTGAGTGAGCAAGCGAGCCAGCAAGCCTTCCATTCAAAATTGTCCAACTCAAACCATACTATAGAAACAATAGTGTGCTTACCATTCAATAATTATAAACAGAAAAGTTGAATAATGAATGTCATAAGACCCAGGCATACTATATTGTGTTAGAAACCGTAGGCCATTTTTTACCTTTCTCCTATGTTAAAGGGTTAATGCTGCTAAAAACATGGGATATGTAATCTAAACTTGTGACTTCATCAACTAGTTCCTTTTCTATATCAATGTGAAACAAAAATTATTTTTGAGAATGGCCTATGACCTTGAATTGTACTTCCTCCGTCTCGAAATAAATTTGGAGTTTCCTAAAAATGGTTAGATTAGTGAGTGGATAATTCCTATTTTCAAAATATTTTGTAGTTACTAAAACTTCTACTAAACCCCACTAGGTGTGAAAGAATGGAAGTCACAACCAAAAGGGTGCATGTTAAAAAACAAACAACAAAATCAACAAAGTTATGTCCTTTTTGGAATTGCTCCAATGGTATTATTTTTATCATTCTTTGAGCAACATTGGTGCAATGATGTCTATTGAAGTCCTTTCTATTCAATTCTAACAATGTTATGTGATTCAAGTCCAAGAAATTCTAGAAGACATTTGTTAGTAGCAATTTTTGTATAGTTGTGGACTAAAATCTTTGCCTTTGGTTGTTTAGAGGGTGCATTTAGACTCCATTTGCAAGGATCACATTACAACATAGCCTTTAGAACATGGTATCTACAGATTCTTTTGCTTTAGGGTGTTTGAACTAGCTTCAATTGTTGTCCATCAAGTTCTGGAGAGCTAATGTCAAATTTAATTTGGGACAAGTATATTTGGAAACCCCAGATTTATTTCAGGACGGATTTATTTCAGGACAGAGGGAGTACTCTGTTTCATGTACAACTGTAAATGTTGGCCATAAAAGTAGATTGCACCGCGTGAGGTGATACAGACAAGTTCGACTCATGTACCAAAGGTACCAATCTCCGCAAGTTGTATTCCATTTGAAGTAATACCAGATTCTCAACGTCCTCTACACGGGAAAATGACGTGAAATATTAGCCCAACACTGTAAGCGCGGCAGCTTTTGGCATGCTGGTTCCATGAAGTACCGAGATTGCACCCAAATTGCTGGAGTCGCTAGACAGAATCACTTGGAATCACCTGGAATCTTCTCCCGGTATTCGAGAAAAATTAAATAGAAGAATTGATTAAAACCGAACACTAAAATATTTACAGAAAATTGGAACATGTCGTCATATAAAATCCATGCTTCACCTCCAAATACCTAGTGACTGGAGAATAAACCGCTTGTTTGCTTAGACTTGTCACGATATTCTAAAAATACAACACTGAATCCCGCCTTTGAACGAGTACCCTGCTAAGTGACAAGACGCTTTATAAGAAACATCTGGCCAATATGGTGTCTTCTGGGAGCGTCAAAAAAATCTCACAACATAGGTCTGCTCGTCTGCTCTTACAGTTTCCTCTTGGATCCTGAAAATGGTCCTGTTAATAATGGTGACTCTGCATCAGAAAAAACAAGTGCACAACGAGGTGAATCTCAAACTTCTCAAGAGGTTACCCAGACTATTAGTCCTCCGTTCAAATAATACCATATGGAGTACAGTTGCATCCTTCAATGATCCATATACGACCTATAAACACTCAAAAAGATCACCTATTGGATTCACTCGTACATATAGTTAACAACTTTCGCAGTAAACTAACATTAACTTAACATGAACTCAAAATGAGGAATGTATGATTCTAATGCCTATTGACTTAACATTAATAAGGGTCTTCGTGATCATATGTGTCTCCTGCAACGATGCTATAATTAGCTAGCATATGCAACACAATTGATAGTATTAAAAAAATTCAGTTCTGATAGCTATGTGCAACGTGCGAACCTGATTGTGTTTTCATCTTCTCGGCCATGGCTGCGACGTCATCTGCTGTCACCTCTTCGTGAAGCTGCCAGTAGATCAGTCGCGATGTTCCAAAATATTAGCACCCATGAAATGAAATCATGCTACAACTTTTGCCGCATGAGCACAACAATCGCTCTACAGTTGCAAGGGACAGACAATACCTGTCATGCCAATAAATTGATCAGTTTCACGTGTTTCTAAGGGGAAATAAATGACGGGGAGGCTTACAGCTGCAGACACAGGAAGCCACTCCATCACTGAGCGAATATGATCTGATTTTGAGGGCAATGTATCGTGGTTCCAATAAGTGAACTCCCGAAACATCGAATCTGCTTCCCACACATCAAAGCCTTCCTTGTCTGATGACTTCACTTTAATAGCCTTCCCATGCTCAGGATTTAATCCAATATCCTTCTTCAAAAAGAAGCCTACCATGGATCAAAATGTGTTCAGAGACTGCATGACACGCCAAAACATACTAAAATCAACCTACTAATCAAGTTCATGAACCTAATTATTCGTCACCGCAGGAGATTATGCTGAAGGACCCCAAGTATGTTCTCTTTACATCCGAAATATCATTAAGTCTAAGGTAGAGGCACCTAATTGCGACACCGAACAAAATGAAACACCCAAAATCTTGTTTTTGAGAATGTACAGCACCTCTACATCTATCAGAACACATGTCAATTTACGAATAAAAATTGGAAACCTCCTAACTTTTGCAAACTTGTGGTATCCAAATAGTGCATCCTCTAGTGCGTTGGAATCCTCCTTGACTTGATAACAAGAATGTTTCAAAATCTGACAATTACACTACTAGAAACTATGCTCAGCGATTAAAGAGTAGCTGATAGGTGTGGTTAGCTTATGTACAGAACGAAAGAAAGCGCTAGACTACTACCCAAATCCACAAGCAAGAGCTCAAGCCGGGCAGGAAAATAACATTCAAAGCGCGTGCTAGACATTAGAAGGTTACCACAAAAGCCATCTGGAAGCAAGAGCGCAGAACCCATCAATTTCCTCCCTCTAAACGCCGCCTCCTTCATGTCAATGCCGTCCTCGTTGGTACCTGAATCGGCATGAGTTCCGCAGTTGTGGAGTGTCAGAATGATATGAAATTCAACGCTATGAATGGAATACTACCCTAATCACAGCTCGCAATTGAACCCTAGGTCAGGAAAACCCAAGCCCTAAACCTTAAACCCTAAAAAAACATTTCACCATTCCTAGCTCACAGCGAAAGAAATGGCAATGTACTCCATATTAGGTCAGATCTGAGTCCCAACTGACCCGCTGCCCTAATCTTGAAGTAGTCTTGCACAGGAGCCGGGCCAGTGTAATTGGTGCCACACGGGAGCATGTGCATTGTCTTGTCTCCTAACCCTGCTTTCACATTCATGACTCCGAAGCATCCTTGTCCTTCCCTCTCGGCCTGAATCGACCCCATCTCCTCGTCCCACGATCTCTCTCTTCGCACAAACAGGTTTTAGGGTTCCTGAATACCTACCGTGGTAACATTTCTTGGCCAAATCATGCGGCAACAAAGTCTAAAACCATCCCAAGTCTCGGAAATCAACTGAATGTCCGCAGTGGCGTAACATTCAGGAACAATCTCTAACTAAGGGTATGTTCGCACTTGGTGTTAACCCCTAAATGTCCAAGTCACCCAAATCTGGTGTTTGCAAAACTTTGAAGTTAAATAAACCTAACCAAATTGCTATTATTTGTATTTTTTATTTTTGAAAAGTTCTTCTTGAAGTCTACGTTTAGCATCAAAAATCCAATCTTGAAAATAAATTATAGTGATTTTTCTATTCAAGATTTTGTGCAAGGGTACCCATTACAATCTTGACTTCTTGTAGTGTTGAGAGCTCTTGAAAATGAGCCTCAAATACACTAGATCTTGGAGAGAAAATCACATTCAAAATTCATTCAAAAAAATTATAAAAGAGATTTTAAGAAGTCATAAATTGAATGGAGTTATACATGTTAGGCCCTTTAACCTCATATTTTTTTGGTCACCAAATTTTTAGATTTGACTTGTGAAAAGAGGATTGAAAAACTTCACATCACTTTTGCAGTTTTAACACCCTTATGGTCAAACATTATAATCTTGCACTCCATATGTGATATTATTGTATTTTCTTTTCCTATGGGATCTCTTACATATCTAGTTTGAATTTGTACGGTTACAATTCAAAAAAAATCAATACAACTCATCGAAATGTTGGCATTTTGTTCAATTTAGAGCAAATTTCAAGATGCTCAAAACAAGCCTTGGGCATTTAGGGGTTAAAGTTGTTGTTAGTGAGGATCTTAGAAACAAATTTATACCTACTTTTGGTCCGGATTCACATTCCAAAGAACACATCTAACATCAAGTGGGAACATACCCTAAGGCAATCTAGTTATTTATTTACAAGACACACAAATAAACGTAACAAATTTGAAACGTACAATCATTTATAAGGATGGATTGATTGAACTAGTAAGGGCGGACTTCTATGTTCTAGTTGTTGCAATCAAAAAACAATTTTCAAGTTTTTAAGAATCGTCGTTGCTTTTGTCAAGTTTCACGATGTTAGAGCATCCTCAGTCCTAACAATATATTGGCCCTAACGGTATATCAAACGGTATGTAATTAGAATTTGAAATTTGTATCATTGGAAGCGCATCCAAAAAAACTTGGAGAAGGTACAAGAAAATTCAAATTTAGACATTGGACAACCACTTCAAAAGCAAGGTAAGAGTCTAAAATTATAGAGGTCTTAGCAAATCATGATTACCAAAGCAAAATTTGGCCATTGACACTTTCAAAGTGGCAAAATTTGTTTTATTTATTTTTAATATCTAATTGTAGGATCTTGCACTAGACTATTCTAAAAATGTGGAAGAAATTTCAAAAAAATTGACAGCATAAGTTGCAAGATATTTGCATAGAAAGTGAAGAAAACAAGCTTTTTTTGTACCTTGCTTGATTAGATTTTATGACATTGAATCTTCTTTACTCAAAAATTTTGAACTAATGATTTTGAATTTTTAGTTTTTTTTGTAGAAGAATTGAGTTGAGAATTGATAAAATAAATAAATAAAGCACTTGATTTTCATTCTTAAAACAATTGTTAAGTAAAAGTAGTTACAAGATTGAACAAAAACTAAATTGCTAATAGCTCTAAGATGGAATTGATACACAATAATTCCGACAATGAAATTATTCTAGTAAGCAAATTTAACCTTGTCAAACAATATTTTTTGAAAAATTATGAAAATTGCATTAAAAAACGAATTATATAAGAAGATGTCGATTGCCTGAAAACAAGATTGTCCATAATTTTCCTTATCATTAGTCCAAATAGAATGAATCAAAGCTTCATAGGTAGACAAAAATACAATATTTAAATAAATAATTAAAAATTACAAAAATTCAATCTTTTGTGATTTTTTTTGTAATGCCTAACAAACTATGTTTTAGATTTAGGGAGACATAATGTTTGCTCCTAAGCACTTACTGAAACAAAAATTATATTCCTAGAAAGCTAATGTGATTTTCTAATTCTTATCTTCAAGATTATTTTAAGAAAATCATTTAAAAATTTGAGATCATACAAGCCTATCCAAAATTCGAAGGGCCAAACAAATATAAAGTTTTCTAATAGTTGAATTATATCTTATAATAATACCAAATCGTGTAAAAATAAATAAAAATGATACGATCCAAATTTAAGAGTTTTAAGAAAATAATGCAAAAGGAACTTGGTAATATTATAGAATACATTCTTGTGTTCCACCTCACACTAGGATTCTTTTTCAAAGGTGTACAAGAAAATAAAAACAATGAAAATTGTTGTGTTTGTAAAAGTAGAGCATGTAGGTTGGCAAAAGACGACCTCATTTTGCTATCATTCCTAAAGCCTTTGGAAAAGTCCAAAACCTTTGTCTAATAGAGTCTAATTTGCTATCCAAATTCTAACATAATCTCAATGCATGCAAATTTGAGCCATTTGATTGCCTTCAAATCTCAAAATATTTACAAAAAAAAAAAAAAATCTACAACTCCATATAATATCTTTCTATTACTCCATACTATATGTACATCAATAATTGAGGAAAATCAATAGTTGATCCATTTTGAATTGATGAACTAAAAAATTAAAAGAATCCTTTAGGTTCAAAATATTAAGCTCTAATTTTGGTGATTTTTCAAGCTTTTAATTTAGTTATTTATTCAAATCTATTTTGAGCATTCATTAATTAAAACTAGAAAAGTTACTTTAAGATGGAACTTACTTATATTCTTTGAACTTTAGAATACTTGAAAGGATTAGTTTAGTAAATCTATTCTATTATTTAGATGGATGAAAAAATATGATTTTATTTATTTAGAATAGATTTTAATTCATTTGTTGTCCAAAATTTGAAAGCTTTGACATTTAGGATTTAAAGATGACCATTGGTTTGTATATAAGTATTAAAGTACTAAGTAATCACATTTCATGGGTTGGATGCATCATAATTGCACATTAAATCCATTTAACAAGGTAAATAGTTGATAATTAAAATTTAGAATTTAATTATAGAAAATAATATTAATTTTCTAAATTTGTACTAATAACAAAGGATTGAAACTTTAGATTTGATTTAGCATAAATTCAATGATAAAACTATAGCTATAGTCAAATCTTCAATCAAATAAATTATTGAAGTTATACAACAAGAAATAGGGGTGAAATGATAAAAATCAACTAGCTTCCGGTTACATTTTGTGTTTGTAGTTCACCTCTAACAATGAGTGAGCCATCTATAATTTCAAAGAAGTTATTCATTTCCTATTACACCATTTTTTTGCTTCAAACTCAAATCTTCAATCAAGTGTTACACTGTATAAATGAGTTTAAAACTCTTATAAAAGTTTTCATCTTTTAACCTTGGTATCTCCTATTTTATACTCCAATAATTGAATGGATTGAAGATTTGAGCTTGTAGGGGTGCAATTGGTTGAACAAAGTAAGATTTGTTATGTTAAATTATCAATACTTTTCATCTTTTAAAGGTGAAAAAACAAATACAAGATGTAATAGGGTGTGAATTTTTTTTCATCTTTTAACTTCCATATATCTTTTTTGTGTAACTCCAATAGGGAAGTCAAAAGTGAATATTGAGGGGAGAGACATTATTTTGTTAATAAATGTAACACTTTTGGAGAAAAAAACTAAATAGAAAGTTTGACGCCCGTATAAGTGGTCTCTATCAATGAATGAGGGAGTCGCAAAGAGAGCCGGGCTATTATAAAGAGATTCTCAAAATCCAAAAGATGCTCAAAATTCAATCCCTCTATAACAATTTGAGAAACCATGGGGAAAAAATCCAAAAGTTGGTGCCTTTTGGTGACATAGGTGTTGGCCTGAAATGGAAGTGTACTTAAAAATAGAAAAGTTCAATCTTTCCCCTCCAAAATCTAGTTTTGATACCCTTTAGAAATTCATTTGATGGAAGATTTAAATTTATAAGGGCGCAATTACAATATGACAACAAAACATTTCATTAAGTTTTCAAATACATGTATTGTAAAACCATGAATATAAACAGAAGTTAAAAAACAATGAGGGCTAACATTTAGGATAAGGTATGTAAATCCATAGTCAACATTGTCTAAAATGCAGCATCTACATTTGAACGAAAAAAGCACCACAAAATGTACACAATCCAAACAAGAAAGTCTATAAAAGCCTAGTGGTGATTTTTGGTACACCTAGAGATAATCCTTTAAAAACTCGTAATTTGTCATACAATATCCAAATATTGCAAGAAAATGTGTGTTGAAATCCTTTTTTCAATTGCCAATAAGATCCTATGAAAATACTTTAAGTTTAATTATAATAACTTTATTCAATTGTATTTAGTGACGACTACATGTTTGCAAACCTTAATTCTAATAAGGTTGGTGATTCTAAAAGTACACATGCTCTAAAATCACCCACCTCTTCAAATGTACACTATTTGTACATGTTGCTTTTGGGTAGCCTTCAATAATGTACAAACAATGAAGGCCTTGAGGAGGTGGGCGATTTTAGAGCCCTATGCCATTTCAACTTCAAAATTTCATAACTAATTCTGTAAAACTTCAAAAATAATGAAACGACTTGGGTTGGACGCCACTTCCACTTGTCTTTCAAGGAAAATTTACTGAGGAACATTTCAAGAAGTTTCATCTCCCCAAAAATTCAGTTTCAGCTCTTAAATAGGTGATTTATGGACCTCCTACCAAAACTAGAGCATCTTCAGTGCCCATATTCGTAGTATGCCCACTTATTGAACTCCAGCAGTAGACTAGGCTAGATTCCTCATTTCCAAGCAGACTTTATAAACTAAGTAGCTCTGGACACAGTCCTCCCCCTAAAAATAAAAATAAAAATAAAATTCACAAGGTCTTCACAATTCAACCACCCGAAACGGCCTCTCCACGAATATTCCATGCACCCATGATTTCCTAGCAATTGTACACTGCAGAGTTCCAAGACGTGTCAGTGAGAGAGTGCTCTCGCTATCTCCAAGCTTATCTTCGTATGTATGCACGACGTCCGTCTTGCAGATAGCGTTTCCATTCTGCTAGGGTCTGTAAGGTACCAATCTCTGCACCTGATTTGTTAGGGTCACATGGTGCTAGGAAGCGAATGTCAGTACTTCCTTGTACACGCTACTGCTATCAACTCCGTCCCCACTCCCCCAGATCGGAACTCACAAGACGGAGGCACATTTGCAGCAGGTTTCGAATCAATCGGTTGTGTGTAGCTAGGGTGAGGATCGATCGGAACTACCACAAGGTGCTTGTCGGGAATGAGCTCCTGCTACGAATGTTGTATCGCAAATTGCGAGTGCCGGCATTGTGGGGATTATCAATGCAGCTTTTGAGTTTAGAGTCCTACGTTGATTGGATTCCAAACTGTGCGTGTTTGGTGAAACAAGTACAGTATCAGATCGACGCGAGGGTAGTGACTCCTGCATTGCGCACTACGAACAGTAGTTCCTCACCAAAAGCATGGGGAATTTCTGAGACGAAATAGAGCATCAATCGCTTTCCAAAGGGTGTTTTTTCACTGCTAAGTTATAGTCTTGTAGTTGGGTTATAGAAGTGAGAAGTGACTGTAGGTGACCTACTGTTAACGCTCTTGCAGCACAACCCATGTTTACGGAATGGAATGTACGTAACAAGTTCACTCAGAATGCAAACGAAAGTTTTGGAGGATTATCCACTCGCAAGAGAGAATCGATCCCACGCAGACGCAACAGTCCATTTCGAACACTCCGACCATGACCGGAGCTACTATTCCATCGTCTCCATTATTTGAATTACTACATTTTTTGTTGGTACAAGCGCAATAAGTACTACTCCCGATCCCTCACCTACCTCCCTACCTTGTCTGCACACCGGTTTTATACACTCGTATCAAAATTGTGAGTCACACCAAAAGACCCATTCCTTGAGGGGGTCGCCACCGTATGACAGCAAAAAATACAACTAGCATAACTAAAAGTCACATCCCAGAACTGCTCATTCCAAACCATTTTGATTTGCAAAAGGAGTTCGGTGCAAGGTTACACTTTGTTTCACACATGACTCGGTTCTCATCCTTTACTACAAATCATGAATTCCCCACAAGGCAGGTAGCAGAGCACTTGGAGTATCGAGAATCCTCCGAATGCCAGAGGAAATGCGAATACTCCCCCGCGTGGTGAGGGTTGGTGGGATCTAGAGCTGCTGCGGCACGAAAAGCTCGTTCAGCAGTCTCGTTGTCACCACGCGCCAGCCATAAGAACGTCGCGAATCGGCCCAGCACTTCCTGGTCCGCAGGGTCGGCTCGGATGGCACGGTGGAAATACTCTTCCGCCCTGAAAAACCGATCCCACACGCACAGAACATCAATGACTGTGAGCAAAATGTATCATTGCATACTTTAAATCGACAACATTCTTCCAGAAGATAGAAGCTTCAAGACAAAGACAGAATATGGAGGTGGCGCCCACGAAACAGTCAAAACCAAAACATTCACGACATCAGAAAGATTCAGAATGGATTTTCAGGAAGTCCGATTTTAGTGTGAAAACTTGGCCATGAAGATAATATACTGCAACTAATATTAACTACGACAGAGAGGGAGTCGCACAAAACTGAGCCACAACCATTACACAGCAAGAAATGAAGCTTTGCGAAATGGTTGTCACCTGTTGTTGTCGTGGCGGACGACGTAGAGAAACTGCGCGTAGTTCGAGAGAAGCATGACATTCGTCGGCTGGGAGCTGATGGCATGTTGATACTCCAGCTCTGTTCTGTCGAAGCACGTATAGTTGTCCGGGCTAATGGTGACTTGCACGGGCGCCACGAGCTTCTTCCCCTCGTCTTTCTCGACGACAGGCAAAGGTTGCCATCCCGCGTTTGCTTCCATCTCCTTGATGGCCTCCGCCATCAACTCATTCATCATCCGCTCTTCCGAGGACGACATCTTGACATCATCCAAGTCAATTCGAATCTCGGGAAGCATATCACTGGAGGTTCTGTGCAGATTTTCCTGTTTCGCAGGGAGCGCGACGCCCTTGTTGCGTCGGCTGAGCTCCTTGCGAAGCCCCGCGGCCACATCTTCTTTCACAATCGTTGTCGCAGATTGTGGGGGGCATGGGCTGGCCATGGCGGAAGCCGCGGCGAGAGCCAAGTCGGCGCCCAAGGCGTGCACGGTGAAATCCGCAAGAAGCGTCATAATCGAGAGCATGTACTCCGGCGTGGACGCAAACACTTGCTGGAACAGCCACGCGAACGACAAGTCCATATCGCGTTGCATTGGCGTCAGGAGCTGCATCACGTAATCCTCTTGCATTTCCAGTGCGTGACCGTGCATGCTCTTGATAATGAACACGAGCGCCGTGAACGCATTCGACATGGCACAGGAGCCTCGCGCGCGCTCCTTGTGCTTCCGCCGCTTCAAGCTTCGGGGGAGTGTTGAGAGCTTCAACCCGCCCACGTCTTTGGCTAATCCGAGAACACCCTCGTCCTTGTCAACGGGGACTTGCGGCAGCGGCAGCGGCACTACTGCATTGGGCGTGTACGAGCACTCCGGTTGCGTCCGCAACGACGACTCCAGACGATCTTTCAACGAATCGAAAGACTCCTGCGCTTGCTCCAGCACGATTGATTTCTTCGGGATGGTCACCTTGTGGCCCCCTGTGGAAGCCGTCCTCTTGAGCTGCGTGCTTCCACGCGGGAGACGAAAAGATTCCCCCTTGGACTTGCCGAAGCTTTGCCATTCCTGTGATAGAAACGGAGGCGTCGGGAACGTATCCCGGTGCAACATACCTCCGGGCCGTAGAGTGTTATCAAGCGTTGCGAAATTCCATTCGCGATCCTCCTCGAACCGCTCCGACCACCCGTCGTCACCGTCCATGGAAGCTCGGGCATTGCTACTGACTTCTAAGCTGTCCAGGCAGCCGCGACTGCCGGACCTCTGCATTGCGCCGTTCTCTTCGAACGGTTTTCGACTGCCCAGAAACTCCGACAACGCGGAGCCCACCGATTGCGCGCGTTGAATGGTGCTCCTACTACCACTGCTGGCTCGCCAGTCCACTTTCGGGGAACTGCTACCTGCGGTGAGAGAGCCCTGGCGACGCAAAATCGAACGCCCCTCGTCGGGGATAATTTCCAACGAGAGCGGCGCTTGCAGGGAGCTTTTGGCGGCCATAGCGAGAGGTGACTTGGACGAAACCACAATCATTCACAACGCACGCTCTCAAATTACAAACGCAAGGAACGTCGAATCTCAACCTGGATTCTTCCAATCGAACACTCACCAGAACCAGAACCTAGTAGCCCTCGTAACCACAACGACACAAGTCAGAGCGTTCGTCATATCTCCCCCATTCGCTACTACTCTCTTCACAGGCTTCAATTTCTTCACACCAAAAACGCCCCTTCCTCCTCGAAAACTAGCTCCTCAAAAAAATACAAATCGCTCGAAGGTTAAGAACACGAGAGAGAAAAAGATGCGTTAACGGACGTCCAGTTCTAAAGATGCATTTACAAAATGGGTTGCGCAATTGGACGGGCACTAAAGACGTTGCCCATGTCGCGTCATGTCGAGTGGAGTACAAACATCAGCCGCCGCTGCTGTTGCTGCTACTAGTCTCGGAAGCAACGGACGGAGGAGAGAAAACCAAGAGCTGTGGAGGAAAACTATACTGAGGTGCAGAATTTTGTGGGAGTGGAATGTAAAAAGCAGGGAAGACCATGGATGTCCCCGTCGGAAAGCGACAAGAAGCAGAGAATGGGAGGTGCGAAACGCTGCACGAGACAGCTGGGGACGGTCGCGAAGATTCTGACTGTGCAGGCTCCCGCCGGGACTGCAAGTGCAAGTTCAGTAGACTCCTAGACCCAACGAAATTGTATCTTGCGAAAATCTGCGCAAAGGCTCGCACCACGACAAAGTCTTTTGAGCGTCCTCTCGTCAGTCGTCCTCTCGTCGTCCTCTCTCTACTCACACCTCCCTCTACCTCGTTGGGTAGCAAGAGAGCCCTAAAGCAGACGGAGTCCAACTGAATCAGCCAGCCAGAGCTCTAATCACTTTCTGTATTTTTCTAATTTTTTTACTGAAGCTGGATGCCACGACGCGTGAAATTGGGGGTGTGATGCGCACTGTAAATGATCCAGATTCGGCTGGAAAATTTCAGGATTCCTCCTGGATGCGTGAGATTCGTGAGGATGCATCGCTGCGGCGTGGCGAAGGTGCTGATGCAACCAAAGGGATGAACGTCGGCGATGTGGATGGATGAGATCTGAGGTGGAGGGACGAGAAACGGATGGATGGGGGCTGGCTGCAATTATTACCGGCCTCAATTCATTCACTCCGTTCACATCATTCATATAGTTCACATAATGTAGAGGTTGCGTCACGAGTAAGGTAGGAGGCTCTGAAATGGCACATCTAAGGGCTGGTCTGCCTTTTTCCTGTATTTTATTGGACGGGAATAATTTTAGCTCATTTTTCAGACAAAGAGAAGTAGATGAGGAACCTAACTCAAGTGGTTTTGTATTTTTTCAAGCATTTTTGAATTACTTATGAATTTTCAAACGAGTTGGGTCATAGGTCCCTATTTATGACCCTAGGTCTTCTGTAAACGGTTCACTTGCAATTCTGAAGAAAGATGGGGAAAGCAAAGCAAATGATTGGCTCTTGCAATTGATAATACTTTTTTCTTTGATTCATTCAATGACTATACATGTCAATTACAAAACCAACTCATGTCCATTTCACAGCCATTTATAGGGTCTGTTCTTAATGCCTGCTCCATTTAAGAGCCTCCTACCTTATACCTTTGGAGGGTCACACACCACCAATTGACCATCTTACATTAAAATAAAAGGATAAAATAATATATCTTTAAGAAAAATTGTAATTAGTGATATTATTAAGGCATGATATTTATGAAGGATGTAAAAGCATAAAGTAAACTATAAACTTTGATTTTGGTAGGTTAATTTTATCCTAGTATACCATATTGAAAACTACTGAAAAGTCTTTGATGAATGATTTTCAAGAAAACCAAAAAAATGAAGAATGCATTCATTCATTCATCAATATGATAATTTTGTATTGACTACCTTGGTAATAGGATGACCTTCTAGGATTGATTAACAAATCACTTTATGTTATTTTCGTCTATCACCATGATAGATTTCTTTCACCTAAATAAAATAAAATCATTTTCCCCTTTCATGTGCTTGAAGTTGAATATCAATTAGTATAGGAAGATAGAAAGAAACTAAGGATAGACAGTAGGACAATGTTTTTATTTTCTTATATATTTTTTTAGGGTGTTTTCTAGAGTATTTTTAGATGACATGATCCTTACTTGGATATCTTCTAAGAGCATCACCATAGGGCCATAGTGAAGGCACTCGACACAAAGGAGAGTAGAAAATGGATGTCAAGAACCTCTACTGTGGCACAGTTCATGCCACATTTGTGGCAAAGTTCTCTAAATTTGCTCCCTCAACGCACTAAAGTCTGGAGCCCAATCTTCTCTTGGTCGAGTCTACAAAAGGGAGAATTATTATTGTTTTTCAAGATTTGTATCCTTGTTGTTGATGTTTGCTATCCAATGTTATCTTAGTAGAGGGAATCTCAAGAGCTTTAGAAAAAGAGAATCTCAAGATAAGTGAGAAGATTATTGGTAGAGTTCCCCCTATTGTAGTAGTTGGTTGTGTCATGATGGGAGAAGGAAATGACCTCCTTTGAAATGGCCCATTCTAAGCACGCTAATTAACATTTGGTGTGTTTCTATGACCATGTGACATTGATGATGCTCTAAGCTTTTCCATTCATTTGTTTTATATCCATTCCAAATTATTTATTTATTTGACACATATTTTCCAACTTTATTTCAGCTTACATATATAATTACATTATTCTAAATCAAAGCACACAAAGCTAGAGCAAAGGAAGATATTGATGTTGATTATAAGATCATTGGCTTCATCCTTTGAGGATTAAGTGTATTTCCTTTATAAGCTTAGCATCATGTCAGTAATATTGTGAATGGTAATGATTATGGTAAGGTAGGGGTCACTAAAGAGAACCTACTTTAAAAATGACCACTGATACAGACATACATTTTGCTTTCTTCAATGTATCAATAGTGTACATTTTAGGAGGTGACCGCTTTTAGTGATCACTACATTTTCAACTTTCAAAATTGGCAACTACTTCCACAAAGGTCCAAAAAACATGAAACAACTTGGGTTAGATGCCAATTCAATTTTTCTTCCTGCAAAAATTTACTAAAAAATTGATTAAGGAATTTAGCTTCCCCCAAATGCAATTAGCTTTTAAAAGGTCACTTTAAGAGCAAACTACTTTAGAGGTGCAGAGACGCACATTACTTAAGAAAAAATTGCCACCTCAAAACATGGGAATAATATTGTCATTGTCCGGCCTTGAAATGTTCACTCATGAGAAACTTAACTCTTGAAGGCACAATGTCATTTTTTTTTGTCAAAAAACACTTAAAACTACCATTTCTATTGTGTTCATCCCCCCTACCCCCCACCCCCCAAAAGATATATATATAGAGAGAGAGAGAGAATTGAACCATAAGATCTGGTATTTTACTTGTATGAAATCATGTGGTAAAAATTTCATGAAGTTTGACCATATAGATTAGAAGATATTAGCATTCAAAGTTGGAAAAAAAAAATTTGAACATTGGTCTGCAATTTCAGATGACTTTGATCGCCATTTGTAGAAATATTTTGCACTATAGACTTTGAATTTAAAAAAGAATTCTTTTGAAGAATTGAGTTGAAAGTCTAGGAAAAAATTTCAAAAAAATACACCTAATTTCATTCTTTAAAAAATTATTAAGTAGAAGTAGGTCCAAGATTGAAAGAAAAATTAAATCGTCAATAGCTCTAAGATGGGATTGAAACACAATAATCCCAATGGTGAGATTGTTCTAGAAAAAACAATTTACCTTTGTCAAACAATTTTTTTTAATTTGTGAAAATTGCATTTAAAAATGAATCCTACAAGTTATTTTTCAAAGAAGATGCTTAGATTATCCAAAAACAAGATTGTTCATAACTTCCACATCACTAATACAAATGGAATGAATCAAAGCTTCAAATGTAGACAAAAATTTGATCTATAAGGGAAAAAACATATAATTTAATTTCAGGTTTTTGTGGATTTCTTTTTCTGCCTACCAAATGAAAATATGGTTTTTTTGTGGTACAACTTTAGCTCGAGGGCAACAATTGAAATAAAAATTGTCCTTCCATGAGGCTAACAAGTTTTTTTCTATCTTATGAGAAAGTTTCAGAAAGTCTTACTAAAAATTGAGGTCGTAGGAACCTATCCAAAATCCATTTTGTCCCCCGAGAGAACAATGGGCCATTGGGGGTTAAATTAGGTTGTTCGTTTTGTTTTGTTTGTTACAATGAGATCTCCTAGATTGTACGTTGTTTAGTCACATTCTTCATACTGTTGGAAAGCTCTTGGCGAAGAGAGGTGCATGGACTTTGTTTTGTGGCGTTTGGACCTATAGTGTGAAAGATATTGAATTTTGAAGGTTTTTAAAATTAGAAAACTAAAAATCACTTTTACTATTATTTTGGATGTGGCAATGGCATAGGACACACTATTCCATACCTTAAGTTAGGCTATTTATTTTGTTTTATTTGTTATACTGAGATCTCCAAGGTTGCGTGTCCCCCTATCATGTTCTTGGTACTCTCAAAAAGCCCTCAACAAAGAGGGGTGCATGGACTTTGTTTTGTTGCAGTTAAACCTACGATGTGAAAGATTTTGAATTTCAAAGTTTTATGAATTAGAAAATTAGAAAATCATATTTATTTTTATTTTATTATATTGTGGCAACTTACGGCACCAATGGTGTTAGTATGTGAGCCTAAGAATGCGAGCTTGTGAGCATTGAACCCACAATATAGGTACCTATAATATAGATATCACACACTGTAGAAAGTGTATGTATCCTAAACACCTATAATATGAATATTTGTAACATATATCTCTTATAATCATAGACGATTTTTATATTATATACACCTATAATATAGGTGTATAGTATTATAAGCTCGTGGGCTTACACTCCTATGCTCACATAATAGCAACCCTCGTGACGGCACAGGGCACATCAGTAATAACTCAATTTGCACTACAATAAGCTTAGTCTGCTTACAACAGTGTCTTGTCCTTGGAATGCAGACATTGCATATTGACCAATTATTATTTTTTGAATAAGTTTTTAAACAAATGAAAATAGGCCACATCATCTTTCAATTCTGTGTAACAAGTTAGTCAAAAATGATAAGCAATGGAGCTGATTCCAGGTGGCAGGGAAGGAGGTTGTTCTACAGGTGCCCTTATCAAGTCTTGTAGGGAAGAATCCTGGGAATCGCCCTACGAACATGGCCCAGCAGGGCAAATTTATCACAAGGGAAAACATAAAAAAAGTTTATTTACCACACATGATAAAATTTGCAAATTTTGAATTTTATATGTGCAATCAAAGGCCCCAAATGAGTTGGGAGAGGTGATGAATAGAGAATTAACACAATACAAAAAGAAGGCTTTTTATTTTTTTTACAATTACCATGTAGAACACAAAATTCACCATGGTGAGCCCAATTTGTAGGATGGGTTTAGCATCTTGCTTACCCATCACTCTCACTATTTGGTGCCATTTTGCGTCTAGATATGAATGAAAAAAAATTAGATTTATTTTTCAAAGATGAAATTTATATGTCTAACACAAGTTATAAAATTTTGAAATTATTGTGAAATTTTGAAGAAGACGATGAAGAAAATTCACATCAAATGAAAAATATACTTAAAGAAACTAAAATTTTCAATGTAGATGTATGTTATAGTATATAACGTCATGGCATAAAACCAAAGTTATTGTGTCATTTCAAAATTAGAAAATCAACAAACCATGGCTATAGGTCCAAAGTTCGCAGTGCTATAAAATATTGAAATTTACAAAATTTCAAAGATTCCAAATTAGAATAGACACAGCACTTGATAAGCTTCAGTTCATTAGTTAGACCCAATTGCGAAAATCATTATCTTTATGGCTAAAATTCACATTAAGATTAAATAGCAAGAACTAACCAAAATGCACTACAAGGGTGATATGTGGGTTAAAAATATTCTTTTTTAGAAAAGCTAACAATACTATAATGAGGAAATTTGCAATACTATTCACTGAAAATATACTCAAGCAACTTCCAAAAAATATATTGGATGAAAAAACATTTTTTCCATCCTCTAGTTTCAGGTGAAATCATTCATCAAACACTTACAATTCATGGCGTCCTGGTAAGGTTAAGTTATGAAATAGTTACAAGAACAATTCTCTTATTTTTAAAATCTTCCAATTATAAAATTACTTACTAACTTGTACATAGGAAAGTATTTTATAACAATCATATATTTTTATCCAATGCAAGGAAAAAAACTCAACCTCGAAGTATTTTTTGTAAACTTAAGTGCATTTTTGAATCTTACCTTTTCAAATATATATACATATATGGATTCGATTGAAATAGTCCTATATGAGGGCTTGAGAAATTTCTCTCATGCTTGGAGAAAGACATAAAAAAAATACTCCATGTTTTGGATTGTTAGCTTTGTATTTCTTGACCTCTCTGCTATAACTTGGGGTCTCTAATTTCAAATATAAAATCAAAATTTTCAAATTTAATCATTTGTGGTAAATATATTTTTTGAAATAAAGCTCTAAATTCCCACCTTTTTGAAGGAAGTTGGAAACATTAAAGTAAATACATCCACAATTGATACTAATAGCATTTGAGCATATTTATTATCTTAACCCCTAAAGGATCAAGGAGCCCACTTTTGGCTTTTTGAGAACTTGGGTAGGCTTTATTGGCTTTTCAATTTTGATTTTTCACATAGTTTTTTTAGAATGAATACTAATCATCGTAATCTATGTATGAAGGTTGTTTTCCACATCATTCTAATAAATATTGCAAAATTTAGAAGTATTTTTTTATTTCATTATCAAACAGACAACTAAAATACATTCTAAAAAAATGTTATAATTATTTTTGGGGGATTGTACATATTGATACCTTCTCAAATACATTTAAACCATTCAATCCTAAACCATGAGATGAAGTGATGAGGGTTTTTATTTAACGGGCAATGAAGCTCAAATAACATATATGATTGTCTTCTGTTCTCAATTCTGAAAATTTTAAAGTATAACCAAAAAAGAAAGGATACAAATTGTAGACTAGAAACTCATCACCATTGTAATTAATAATTAATCATATTTTTCCTTTCATTCAATATATACCACTTTGGTTTATTTATTTTTATTAAAATGAAAATTATTATTTTTTAAATCCATTTTCAACATATTGACAAAAATGCACAAGGCATAGGATATATGTGTGTTTTTCTAAAAATGTTGAAAGACAAAATTTCACTTTTAGTCCCTGAAGGATCAAGGCCTATTTCCATCAAAAACACACTCAAAACTGCCATTTTAATTGCAAAGAGTAAAAAAAATTGAAAATTGATTTTTTTTTTGCACATCTAAACGTAGGATCTTACACCTAAATATTATAAGAATGTGCGGAATAAGTTTCAAAAATTTTGACCATACATATTGCAAGATATATGCGTTTAAAGTGCAGAAAACAAGTTTTTTTGTACATTGCGGGACAAGATTATTTGACTTTGAACCTTTTTAACTTCAATTTATTGCACTACAAAGTTTTGAAGTTTTAATCTTCATGGTGGGGCATTGAGTTGAGAGTTTAGAAAAAAAAAATTCAAAAAAACTTAATCTTCATTTTTGAAAAAATTGTTTAGTAGAAATAGGTACAAGATAGAAAAGAAAATCTAAATTACTAACATCTCTATGATGAAATTAAAACTCACTTATCTCAGTGGTGAGATTGTTCTTGCAAACAAACTAAACCATGTGGAATTTATTTATTTTTAATTGTAAAAATTGCATTTAGAAACAAATCCTACAAGTTATTTTTTCAAGAAGATGCTTAGATTGCCCAAAAAACAAGATAGTTCATAACTTTCACATCACTTATTCAAATGAAATGAAACCATGCTTTCCACATAGGCAAAAATATAATCTACGAGAAAAAAAATTAATTAATTAAAAAATTTAAAATTTTAATTTTTTTTTTATGCTTGATCTCTCCTATTTTTGAGCTTTTGGGAATATAGCTTTTGTTTCTGTGCACCGATTAAAAAAATTATATTTCCACAAAGATAATCAATTTTTTTATCTTCAAAAATAAATTCAAAAAATCATGATAGAAATATAGACCATAACTAACTACTCGACATCCAATTTCTCCCCCAAAGGAACAACAGTCTTTTAGAGGTTAGAAAGGGCAAAAAAATCCTATTTAAAAAAAAGTTTAGGCACATTGAACTTGCACTTGGTGGGGGGATTCACTCCAAAATTTTGGAATGGTGTATTTGAACAAGTTAACCAAACAATCCTATGGTTGAATTTGTTAAAAAATTAATATTGCTGAAGATTTTGGCCTTGCTTTGGAAATAAGTTTTTGGAAGCAATTTTGGACCTCTAAATATGAAAGAAGTTTAGGGGTTGAGTGATTAATTATGTTTATTGAATCTTATCAACAAGTGAATGAGCATTCCAATGCTCTTTAAGATGCATTATTTGGACATCTAGGAACCACTGGATTGGCTCACAAATTAAATTTAGGAAAATGTAGGCAATGTAGGTGAAATTGCTAGGAATTAGTAGTTGGAAGAATTTAATCCATAATCATAAACTAATTAATTTTTCAATAGGTAGGAATGGAAATTTTATGACAATGGTGAGAATTTTTGAAAATAAAATTATGCAAAAATGAGGAGGTAATACTAGAAAAGAATTAGAACTTTAAAATCAAAAAAGATATTAAGTAAGATTTAAGAAATTAAGCAAATGGTTAAATTGGTAGAATTAGGAAATAAAATACCATGACGAGGAATTAGCATTAGGAGTGAACCATGAACATGAAGTGTGATTATGAAACAAAACATGAAGACTAGAAGAAATGAAGATCAAGACAAAGAGCAAGGGAGATGAAGGCATGTGGTAAATGGAGGAGAATGGAGTAACCTTCTCTCTTTCTCTTTCTCTTTCTCTTCCTCTCATGCTTCCCTCTTCCCTCTCTCTTTTTGCACTTGGATTTGAAGCTATGAGCACACATTAGGGGAGAAGAACGGATAAGAGATCTATAATTAAAAAGAAAGAAAATAGAAATAAGTAGCAATCTAGAAAATTTGTCAAGTAGCTTTAATCCCTAAAGGACCAATATGTGTTTTTTGGCAACATAAAATTTTTGGACAAATACCTGTGACTAGAGACTTGCATATTTTAGGCTGAAATTTCAATAGAAGGTGGGAACAAGGTATACCTTTCATATGCACTAAATTTCATGACATTTGGAAATATGAGTCAAAAGTTATGGCCTATTATGTTACATTTTTTGTAAATGGTTAGTCTAGGCATATCAGAAAAAATCACTTTTTTCAGGAACAAAAATTTGAAATTGTTTTTTTAGAGTTATATATACGTGAAAAACTTTGAATCATTCCATTTTGATCAATGAGTCAAAAGTTATGAGGAGTTTTAATTTGCGGGCAGTTATGAATTCTCTACTCTAAAAAAACTTTGAAATCCTTTATTTTGCTCAATTTTCAATATTTTTTGAAAAAATAAAAGTATAGGATGTAGATTGTTTACTACATTTCAACCATTGGAATTGAAAATTTTCAATTCCATAACTAAATTGTTAACAATTTTATATTTTGAATCATTTTCTACTTTTTTCTACTTATTATTATTTTCCTATATATTGTACAATTCCAAATGGTCTGAAAATTTTCAAGCATGTAGCCAACTTGCCTTGAAGAATAAATCTAAAGAAGCACCACAATTTTGGACAAATGTGACCTTGTGACGTGCAACCCCCTGATTTTTTGTAGGGCCCCCAAAAGGGTTTTGTCACTTTAAACGTCGATATCTTGCAATCTACATAGTGGAAATTTCGAAAAAAAATTCCACATCTTTTCAAACCAACGTACTACAAGTTTCTATAGTTACTTGTGTCCAAAAACGTTTTATTTCTAAAATTTGGTGTTTTTACTAGAATTGGCAATTTATGAGCATTTTTGGTGAAAACATAGTCACAGTCTTTTAAGGATTAAATTCAACCATTTTCATTGGCTTGGAGAAGGTTGGATTGAAGTTAGAGTTAGGAAATGGAGCCTAGATTAGGAGCAACAATTTTGGAGGGTTAAATTGAGAAAATCACAAAAAAATTGTAGCTGAAATTGTTGGAATGGTGCTTCTTCAAGCTAGTTTTTCAAAAAGCCTAAGTAGATGCACTTCATTTAGAGCAAGGACAAGACAATGGTGATTGTTTTAGTCATAGAAGGTCAATTGCTGCCTAGGTTTCAAATAGATATCGGAAAAAACACAACAACTTTGGAAGTGATTTTTGGTGATCTAGTGAGTAGTTGAATTGGCTTTTTAACAAGCCTAGTTTCATGTCAAATGAACCTACAATGAGGCTTTGGTGGACATTTTAGTGATGGAGGTCTATTTTTGCCTTAATTTGGAGCAATGACTTTGAAGAAGAAGATTAAAAGGACTGCAAAGAGTTGGAATTTCATTTTTGATGGGTTAATTTTTAATCTAAATTCACATTAATTGGATACGTTATGAGGCAATGGTGGACATTTTAGCAAGGGAAGGCCATATGGGTTTGATACACTCTTTCTCCCTAACTCTCTTGATGTTATGAATGGTGAATTTTAGCCATTATTTAGTAATTAGGAAGCCAATAGGAAGATATTTGCTACCATGGCCCCTGATTATTAGAAATTTGATGCTTGTTTAGGATTTCTACTTAAACACTCGTAGGCACACTTTTTGGACTAGTTTTAAAGTTTTTGGAAGTAAAAGATTAATGGACCAGTTTAATCCCTAAAGGACCAGCATGCGGTTTTTGGCATTATAAAAAAAAATTGGGCAGGCACTTGTGACTGGAGATTTTCATATTTTTGGCTGAAATTTTAATAGAAGGTGGGCGTGAGGAGTACCTTTCATATGCACTAAATTTCATGACATTTGGAAATAGGAATCAAAAGTTATGGCCAAATATGTTACTTTTTTTTGTAACAGGGCAGTCCGGGCAGATCAGAAAAAATCTCTTTTTTCAAAAATAAAAATCTGAAATTGGTTTTCTAGAGTTATATATATGTGGAAAGCTTTGAATCATTCCATTTCGACCAATGAATCAAAAGTTATGAGGATTTTTAGTTTGCGGGCAGTTATATATTCTCTACTCTAAAATAAACTTTGAAGTTGTTTATTTAACTCAATTTTTAATATTTTTTGAAAAAATAAATTCATAGGATGTAGGTTGTTTATTACTCCCTCCGTCCCAAAATGATCTTCTTGTTAGACAAAATGTTCCCGATTAAGACTAAAAATAACATTTTTAAAGCCTAATTTGCACTACATATGGAGTTTGGTGCACTCCTATTGCCCTTGAAATTTTGAGTTTTGAAGCCCTTTTTAAAGTGTAGTTTTGAATTATTGAAAAGTGAAATTTTTTGGGTATTTTCAAGGAGCACCAGTGGTTATTTAATTATTGAGTGTGAGGTTGTCATTTTGTGGGTAGTTAGTATAAGTCAAAGACCATCTGTGGACCTATATTTTGCCTCCCGAAGCCTTCATCTCCTTCAATTAGATAATATTCAAAGAGATGCAAAAAATAAAAACAAAAAGTGTTGATTGACCCCTTCAACCATTTTGTTTGTCTTTTGATTAGTGATTGCATAGATGGAGGGGGAACTATCGCTTGGAATTGTTTTGTTAGTCCTAGAGAACAACCAAAAGTTAAATTTGACCAATTTGCAGCTCACAAAGTACAACAGGAAGATCATTTTGGGACAAAAAATGAAGGCCAACAGGAAGATCATTTTGGGACGGAGGGAGTACAACATTACAACCATTGGGATTTACATTTTTCAATTCCATAATTAATTTCTTAACAATTTAGTATTTTGGATCATTCTCTACTTCTTGCTACTTAATATTTTTTTTGTATATGTTGTACAATATCAAATGATTTGAAAAATTTAATGCATGTAGAGAACTTGTTTAGGAAAAAGAATTCAAAGATGCACCACCATTTTGGACATTATTTCATACAAATGTGACCTTGTGAAGTGCAGCTGCCCTGTTTTTCGCAGGGACAAAAAAAAGATTTTTGCCAATTCAAATGCTAATATCTTCCAATCCGCATGGTGGAAAATTCTGAAATTTTTTCGACATCTTCTAAAACTAGTTTACTATAAGATCCCACGGTTACATGTGTTGAAAAGTGTTTTTTTCAAAAATTTGATACTTGTACTAAAAATGGCAGTTTTGGAGTGTTTTTGGTGAAAACATAGTCATAGAACTTTAGGGGTTAAAGTTAATCCTAAGCTAATTAGAGCGTCAATCATGTCAAATAGACATGCAAATGTAGAAAGGACTAGTAGGCAACCGGTTAAGGGAATTATAGTTAGTTAAGACAAATGGACAAGGCAATTAACCTTCAGTTAGTTACACCAAGAAGTATAAGGACGATTAGTCTTTGTTTCTTTCTCTCTCACTCTCTGTGGGCATTTGTAGTGATTGCCGCCTTCTCTATTGTACTTGTGCAATCCTCCAAGAATTAATACAATAATCTATTCGTTTAATTTCATATGATTTGTGTAATTTCTTTTAGTCAATGATTGGCATTGTCGTTCTTTATGTTTGAGCAATTGCTAGTGATTGGCATTGTTTTGTTATTTTTTTTTAATATTTGTCTAATTATCGTGAGCTATGAGCTTGTTAATTTGTCTGATTGTATATTGTAGATTAACTTTCTGGCTCTAAATTATGCCTTTTTGTTGTGTATTTGAGTTCCAAGTCGGAGTGTTTTTCTGTTTAAAAGTTAGTTTTAATCCCAATTGGTTGTTTTGTAGTCGAGTTTACCAAGTTTGAAGGTTCAGTTTTGGGTTCTGATTTTGTGTTTGGGATTTGGTTTCCAACTTGAGATGCACTGGAGAGTGGCAGTGACTGCTTGGCGGGTAGTTGTTTGGCCAAGTCAGAGTTCTAAATTGGTGACAGGTTTCTAAGTCGGCAGCTATTGTGCAGTTAGGTTGTCTTTCCCAATTGGTAACCGCCAACTTGAATTCTCCTATTAGGTTGTGTTCTTTGTTTTATTTTGGGACCCGCTGTTTTTGAATGTCAGTGCGTGTCCCAGCTTTTGGCTGTGTTTTTGGTTTGTGTTTTTGTGTTCCTAGTTGGTTGTTTGAATGTGTGCGTGTGTGTATGTGAGTACCTGCAGTATCACGAGGGTGATCCAAATCGGAGATTATGAGGAAGAAGTCTGGATGCGTGAAGGTGTGTTAGTTTGGTCTATTTGAATGTGTGTACCCTAGTGGAGATAGGAGATTTGAGTCTAAAGTAGGTGGGCCAAATCGGAGGTTGATCAGCAGTGGAGTGGTGAATGAAGTTGTGTGTGTAATCAAATTGGTTTGTCTGCGAATTAGTTGCAGAGTCCGAATTGGTGAAGTTGGATGTTGATGATGTGGAGGTAGTTGGGCCTAATTGAAAATTGTAGCCAGGAATTATAGTTTTTTTATTGTAAAGTTTGTGAGAGAATCCTAATCGGAGAAGAATCAGTGGAAGTAGGTAGTCGTATTCAAGTTGGAGAAGATGTGGAAGAATTTATGGAGTTTTCTATTAAGAGAGACAAAGCTATTAAGGTGCTAAAAGCTATACGTTAAATTAGCAGTTTTCCAAGTTGGAGGAGAATGTTATTACTAGAGAAACGTTAATATTTGTAATGGTGATTTGTCACCAAGGCAGTTAATCAAATTGGAATTATACACTCAATAGTATGCAGAGTGTGTATGCTTGAATGTATGCTTGAATAATGTTATGGTTAAGTACAAGTTGGTATAAAAGATCACAAACCAGTTGGTGTATCATGAATGATTAGATTCTGATTTTTCAAACAATTTGGAAGCCTGAGTGAATGTGTGACTGAGATCCTTATTCATTTCCAATTTGGGTGTGTAAATCAAATCGTGTATTCTGTCAAATCGAGAAGTTATTTCATGACGGTTGTGAGCGTCAGTTAAGTGTCTAAAAATGGAGGATGTCAAATGAAACAAATACAATACCAATTTGGTGAGTGGAAAGTGTAAATTCTGTAAGTGTTAGAATTATGTGAGGCCAAATTGTGACAAAGAAATGGTGGTTCCAAGTTGGTGAAGCAAAAAGCATGGTTCCCTATGACGGAGACAAAAGCAAAAAGTGACTGGTTGTATTTGGAAGTTCAAGTGCTGCAGTGAGACTGTACCAACCGCTACGCTCCAATTTGGAAGAAAGACTAAAGATTCCAATTAAAGATTAAAGAGCAAAACAATTTGGGAGCCATCTAACTCTAGTGGCTTTAAGAATGGAGTGATTAATGAAGTTAGTAATTAATTGAGAAATTGTGAGGAATTAAATTAATAATAGTTAGAAGCATGCCTTTCTTTGGTATTTTAATATCCTATTTGGTTGTTCTTTGGTCATTGTAGAAACAAACCTATTTAATTGACCTTCCTTGGAACAAACTTTAAACTATTAAACTTGGGTTAATTCCAATTCGGATACCAAGTCAATCTACATGTGTATGTGGAGCTGAGTATTTGGAAGAGAATTAATTAGCCAGAGATTGGTTCAATGAGTGAGCAGCCAGTGATTGGCTTTTTGCTTCGTTATTTTCTTCCTTGAAGGAAGAACTAAATTGTTAATAGCTCTAAGATGAAATTAAATAGTGAGACCCCAATAGTAAGATTGTTTTAGCAAGCAACTTTACCGTGCCTAACAATTATTTTTGAAATTTTTTAAAAATTGCATTCAAAGATGAATATTGTAAGTTATTTTTTCAAGAAAATGTTTAGATTGCCCCAAATCAAGATTGTCCATAACTTTCTCATCAGCAGTCCAAATAGAATAAATCAAAGCTTCATTTAGAAAAAAATTAAAATTAAAAAATTCAATTTTTTATGATTTTGGGGGGGCTTCACTTCAAGCTATTTTTCGGACTTAGGGTGGCAGAACTTTTAATTCCCACGTATCGAGTGAAAAATAATTATATTCCCAGAAAGCTAATTTGATTCTAATATTCAAAAAATCATGTCAAAAATTGAAATCACACAAGCCTATCTGAATCCCAAGAATCCCTTGCAAGGACTTTGGGACTTTAGAAGGTAATATGGGATTTGGAATGAATAGACTTTTTATCTCATGCAAACCTCAAAATGAAGTTTGACTTTTTTTTCATTGAAAAACACTCAAAATTTTCATTTCTATTGCAAAGGGCAAAACAATTTAATAAGTGTGTTTTTTGGCATACCTAATCAAAACATCTTGGATTAGCCTAATATAAAAATGTGGAATTTTTTTTTTATAACTTTTGACCACATAGAGGGCAAGATATTTGCAATTAAAGCAAAAAAAACATGTTTTTTTGCATATTGTGTAACTAGATTATAAGTCTTTGAATCTTCTTAATTTAAAATTCTTATACTACACATTTTGAATTTTGAATTTCTTAAGTTCAGTATTTGAATCGAGGATTTGGAATAAAAATTAAGTTTAAGAACTTAATTATTATCATTCTTTAAAAAAAAATAAAGTAGAAGTAGGTACAAAAAAGAAGGAAAAAAAAATCATTGATAGCTATAAGACAAAATTGAAAATCACTTATTCTAGTGGTGAGATTGTCCTAGCAAGCAAAGTAAACCATGTTGAATTTTTGGAGATAAATTGTGAAATTTGAGTTAAAAAATGAATCCCATAAATTTTAGATTTTTTTTAAATCCTTAGATTGCCCCCAAAACAAGACTATCCATAATTAACTCATCTTTAGTGCAAATAGAAATAATGAATCTTCCATGTAGAAAAACAAAATTCTATGAGAATTTAAAATACAAAAAATACATATTTTGACATTTTTATTTATTTATGGATTCCTAAAGAACACCATTTTGAGCTTAGGGTGGCATAACTTTTGCTCCTAGTCACCATTTGATATACAAATTATATTCCCCCCAAGCTCATGTGTTTTTCTATCTTCAAAGTAAATTAAAAATAATCACGCCTAAAATTGAGGTTACACCACTCTATCCAAAATCCATTTTATTCCCTAAGAGGACTTTAGGGATTAAACAACTTCAAAAGACTTTACTCTTTAGTAAAGTTTGTTTAATAATTCCAATTGGTCTAAGAAAAGCAGATGTTCTTTTGACCTTGAAATATCCATAAAGATGAATAGCATCATTTTGATGATTTCAAATTGATAATACTTGATGAATAATTGTAATCATTTATCTAAATTTTTTGGATTTCTCATGTGATTTTACAAAGGTGGTGGTAGTTAAAATTCCTTCATTGACGTACTATTGATTTTTCACAAAAGAAGATGTATTATCTATAGATCACAAAAAGACGGCTTTTGAGTGTATTTGTTTCAACATAAATCATATAATATATTATGTTAAATGGATTTTTCAAACCTTTATTATACATTAGGATATGTGTGCCAATTTCAAGGAATTTTAAATATATCTAAAGTGACATTCATCGTTCTCGAATACCATTTGTGGCTATTGTAAACATTTGTATTGGTTCTTTAAAATTATGTATGTTTGTTTTTAAATATCCTTGTGACCTCTAATACATCATAGGAGACATGTCCTTGATGAGGGGAACTCCAACCTTGCCAACACGAAGCTTTGAACCATTTCGTTAATTTCTAAGAGTTTTTGATAGTGGGAATGTAGATTTGAAGCTTTTGAGGCAAAATAATTTGTGTCATGAGAAAACTCTAGTTGTAAGATCTTCATTTTTGCAAGTTTTCATTTCCTTCTCACTACTAAATCAACTAATTAAAAACCTTGCTAAAATATAATGAGGCATTGAGTGATCAAAACTATTCATATTAGTAAAAAATAGACCAAAAAAAATTCCAATATACTTGGATGTACTTCACTAATAGTAATATGATGGATGTTGATTTTTATAGGGGTTATGATTGTATTTTCTATTCAATATATAGAATTTTCATTATTCTTGTAACTTCTATTAGAATTTTTCCTTATTAGTTTGACATGCATGGATAATATCCCCATGATTCACTTTCTAATAGAAAATACTCATTGGTCCTTAGAGAAGTTGTTGACAAACTAACCATGCCTCTGACAACTTACTTCTTGGGTGCTTTCAAGCTATAGTGGAGTATGTGTGATATTGTACTCCATTGTAATAAATGTAGTACTTGCCAAATAAAAATGTATAAAATAGGTGTATGATAGTATGATACCACTAGTAATTTTTCTAAATAATCAAAGTAATCGAAGCAATTTCAGTTTATTTCAAAAATTCAAATTAATCAATACAAACAAGGTCCAAGCTTTATTTATTAAAATCATAGTTGAATTTTTTCACTTGTTAGAAATCAACAATAAAAACTTGCATTGCTTTATTGAAGTTGTCTAAATTTTAATATGTAGATATAAATTTGTACTTTAATCATTACAAACAAAGTAAATTTGTTGTTTTTGAATGTGTGTGACATGATGAAAATGTTACCAGATGATAAATAATTCAACCTTAAAAGCAGCTACAATTTTTTCTCAAGAAGGTATATACATGGCCATGCTAAGTTCATTGTGGGACAATAAAGTAAACCACAATCTTCTTCTTTTTAAATTACTGAATGACTTTGAGATTTGGTTCATTATTAGTAATATGCATCAATGATGAAATCTTTAGATTTATTTGTTAATTAAAATTATATTTTGATATGACTTTTTTTTAATTTATGAAGTTCACATTAATTTCACATCTTCACAAAAAAAATTGAAAGATTTCAAAAGTAACTTCTAAGGTAAAAACACACCATAGCGTGCTTGTACTTAATGTTTGTTCCTAGATGGACATTAAACCGTCCCTAGACTTCCATTGAATGGTCTTTGACATGTGTCACAAAGTTTTCTCCTCTTTTCACTGTGATTGGATAAATGTTGAATTTGTCAGAATTCAGATTTAGGTCCACCTACATGATGTTTCCACTGGTCTAAGGGACTGCAACTTTGATAATTTATAGAAAATGCATGCCAAGTCCGAATTTTTTTTAATTTTATTTTTAAATTCATGATTTTCTCTCACTAACACCACAAAAATATTAATTTTTTGAAATGGTGCCTCCAAGTATGCTGAATTCCTTATTTTCACAGTTTTGGGTGCTTCCACCTACTAATAATTACCACGTCTCCAAATGACTTCCAAGCATTTGGATTTTTTGGTAGGGTGGAACTGAATTATGCATTCTTCTTTCCAACTTGAATTTTTGCCCCTCTCTAGTTAAGGATTTCAAAGTTGGTGCAGCCTAAAAAAATTGATAAAAATTCCAAAAATATATTGAGACCATATTATAGCCATTAGAATGCTTAGATGTAAATGTAATATATATAATTTCATCTTTGAAAAATAAAATGATTTTCTTTTCACTCATGTATAGTGGAAGAATATAATATACAAACAAACAATATGAAATTCGATTGCATTGTTATAGGGTTTATCTTTTATTAATCCATCAACAAGGGACTTCTCATTGTGGTAATCAAACATGCAATTATTCATTGATGGGATGAATATGTACATTCCATGTTTCCACTTGAATTTTGATAGTTATTCATTAGACATTGTTTGTCCTCCACATCTTTAGTAGAGAGAAGCATTTCATGATTCAAAATGGACTTTTGCATTTTTTGACTAGATTCTATGAATATAATTTTGCTATTCTTGTCTAAATTTTTTATATAGAGTAGAGTATTATCCTAGCATTCCATAAGAATCATTTATATCATTTTTTGAATTTCTTTAAACTTTTGGACAGCATTCATAGAATAATTATTTAAGAATAAATATTCATTCAATTTTGATTAGCGCTATAAAATTTATGAAGAGTTTTGTTTGGGGTAATCAAAGAATCTTCTAGAAGACCCCCGTCATACGAGGTTCATTTTTTGGCCCGATTTCTACAATTTTTGAAAATAAAAATTTGCTTAAGATTTAGATGGTTTGTTGTAACATTCTCACCATTGGAATTGATTATTTTTAAGATTGCATTTGATTTATTAGCAATCTAATTTTTTCTATCACTTTGCACATCTAACCATATAATGATCCTTCATGGGATGGAAATTAAGTTTGATATTTTTGGACTTTTTCTTGTAGATTCTCAATTCCATTTTTTGCCATAATATCAAATTTCTCAAGTTGCAAAAGACACAATTTTTTCTCAAAAAGTCTTAAAGATGAACCTTCTCTATTGGAAATTATTGAAAAAAAATTGTCTTTCACAACTTTGAACTTTACAACCTTAGAGACACTTAGGAAGTAGTCTTTGAAAATAGGTGTAGTATTAGACATATGGATTTGGTACAAAAATACTTTATGGGTTAACATGATCTAGATTGGTAGGACTTTGTAGCATACCAAAGGCATTTCCGGCAACTTAGTGGACATTTGCATCACAGGTACATACAATCAAAGTTGTGTTGAAGAGTATAAGTGATTTTTACCGTCGTTTGGCTGAAGGGAGTGTATAGGACCACTAAACTATTTAGCCTTCAAGCAATGGACTCCTAATTTATCACGCTCCAAATTGTCTTAAAATTATAATGCAATATTGAGGCAGCCCACCTACCATCATTAAAAACATACCCTAACATTCCAAAAATCATCCTAATCCATGTCTAAGAAGTAGGGTAATCTCCTAGACTAAAATTCCCCCCCAAAACTCCCAATTTAGATCCAAAATGGCCAAATGGAGTCCTAAAAAATGTTCACAGTACACAAATCATTCTTACCAAGATTGAAATTCACATTTACATAGGTCTCCCATTTTGACCTCCACTTAAGTTCATAGAATTCAACATAAGGCATGCACCACCTCAACTTAGGTAATTAATTTTTTACTTCCATTTCATCATTCATACATCCAACCCTATTTGTAGCCCAATTTGGGCAGTGCTTCCACGCTTGCTCTAAAACCCTAGAAAATGAATTGATTCATCATGCATTCGTAGATACATCCACAAGCATTTACGACATTCACCTACTCATGGATTCCAATTTCACAAGCCATTAGCATGAAATCATATAGTCCCCCCCCCCCCCCCCAATCAACAAGTTTAGGGAAAGTGCAATGAACATTGCAATTTAAAACAAATACGAAAGCTAAGAAAAATAGAACCTTGAATTCCACTATAGACTATCGGCCATAAAAATGTTCACCATTGCTTTGATTTTGCTCCAAATGGGACGAGCCTAGGCTTCATAGAAAGTCATTTTCCACCCACACAATCCCACCAATTTTCAGTTGCATCACTTTTGTAGTTTGTTAGATCTTGCCCTCCAAAGTTGCAGCTCTAAATTTCTCTCCACAAAAACGTCCACCAGTTCTTAGTTCTTGCTCCAAATTAGTCAAGCCATATGTTTCTGGAAAGCTAACTTTAAGGTGCACCACCCCTCTACAATCCAGCTCCATTCAACTTGCCATTCTTCCACAATTTCTTGTCAAAGTTGTCGGTCTCCTTCGAATCTCAAAACACCCTAATTTTCTTCCATTCTTCAATCTACTTTTCCATCTGACCTAAATAAACTCATTTCTCTTCACTCATTTTTCACCAACAAGTGGACCTACTTCGACAAATTGTCCTACATGGTTCCCTTTCTTAATTTCTCTCGATTCATGTTTAAAAATGCCCATATCCTCAACATTCCTCCAAAAACACACATACCCACAAAAATTTACAAAAAGAAGAGAGAAGGAGCTTGCAACCCTAATTTTTCTAATACCTCCACTCCTATAGGATTCCCTTTTCTAATTTTGTTCATCCATCACTACTTTTACTATAAAAAAACGTTAATTTAGTGTGAAACGCGCCAAATTAGTAAAAACTATGCCAGTTTAGTGCAAATTGTGCCAATTTAGTGCAAACCCGCCTAAATTACTATTTTTTTCCTAATTTTGTTGTTTTTACTCTATTTTAATGTTTCTAACACTATTCTAGTATTCTAGTAGTAGTTTTAATTTTACTAACTTATTTTGTGTTTTTTTCATATTTCTTATTTTTTGTGGTTTTCAATTTACTTTAAGTTTCATTCCTACTTGTAGTATTTTGGTTTTCATTTTCATTTTTATTTTTTATTTTTTATTTTCTACTTTTTTTTGGTTTTCACTTCTATATTTTTTATCTTTGGTATTTCCTTTTGGTTTCTAATGTCATTTTTGATTTGTAGGATTTTGTTTTCATTTTCTAAACATTTTACCATTTGCCTAACACTATAAGAAAACTGCGTTTTTGCTGCCGTTGGACCGAAACGTGTCATGTTTGTTAAGATGTCACGCGTTAAGCAGTGAACAAGTGCAAAAGTGTGAATTTGATTTGATGTTGCGGAAAACGTGTGTGACTAAGTTGGAGAACAAGTAGATGTCACCGTAAATAGAGATGTTCTTAACGATGTTTGAAAAAACAAGCTCATGTTTTGCTGTAACATCCCAAAAAACATAGACTGCCATGTCAGCATGAAGTCCACTTTGACTATGGATAAATTACTAAAATTTACTACGGTCAATGGAAAAATATTGACCTTATATAAATATTTTAGGAAAAGGGCAGTGACGTGGCATGCTTTCCAAAAAAAAAAAAAATAGATGGATGAAAATGAATGTGTTCTATGGATGAAAACAGATGGTCTTTATACAAGTGGGGAGGTAGGAAGAGAGACAATTGATATGGGATATATCAAACAAAAATTGTGTTCAAAGTGAAATGTCCACAAAAATATCGAGATGTCTGAAACAACATCTCTATGTTTGAAAAAACATGTACACGTCAGTAACAATGTCAATATGTAGACAAGTGAAATAGCCATATTCTACTTATCCCATATTGTTTGTCTTTCTATGGGCAGAGAATGGATATAAATACAATCTCTTTACCCTTCATTTTTATTGACTTTTAATGAAGTAATTCCTTCATTTGGCCATTAAAAATTCTCTTAATGGTTGATGGTAAGTTTTCTTCGATTTTTGTTGAATTTAGAAATTTTATTTGTTCATTTCATTTTTTTAATTTATATTAAATATTAAATATTTATTGATATTGCCTTGTAGATAGGATATGCAGCAATTGATGTTTGAAAAAACGTGTAATTTGACGTTGCAAAAAATGTCTAATTTGACGTCTCAAAAAACACCATTAAAATATTCAAATGATACAAAAATTAGCTGACGTGGCCTCCACGTCAATGATGACGTCACAATTTCCCGCCTCCACGTCAAAGACCACGTCGGCAACGGCATGGATGAAAAAAAAGATGACGTGGCAGTGGTCGAGCATGTGGCGCTGATGTGGCCTCTACGTGTCAACTTCTCCGGACCTTTCTTCACCTTGTCATGTGTGACGTTTCAAAAAAACATGCTAGAAAACGACGCGTTTGCTGTGATTTTAGCACGTTTTTTGCCTGTCAAATTGAACGGATTTTAGAAGACATCAGCGCTGATTACTCCCGCGTCAACCAAGACGCCTTCTCCTGTTTTTTCCAACAAAAAAAAAACACGGCTTTCTTATAGTGTAATTTGGTTACTTTATCAAATCTTGCTTACAGTCTTTTTAGTCTTAAATCCCTATTTTTTCTCTAGATTTTTTTCATTGTTTTTCCTAATTGCATTTTAAGATTTTCACCCTAAGTCCTTATAGTTCCTATCTCTATATCACGGAAAACTCCCTAATTATGGTTATGGCTTATTCCGAAGTACTAACACTTTCGGACTTGCAAATTCACCCATAATGTTTGTATTTTTTATAATCATAAAAGTGGACCAATATGGTAGTTCACAAAGAGCATATAAAGTAGCAACACTCATAACCGTCAGTTTAAGGATTTTGGACATGATGTCTATTACTAAACATTTAAAAAATTTGTGAACCCTACTATTAAGAGAAAAAGAATTCCAATGCACTTTCAAATGTATTTTTTAGACATTGTGAATATAAATTGTGAATTTTTAAAGAGACGACTATAGGTGCACCTAATACCAACACAAGCATCTGATATTCAAATGTAGTACACCCTTGTAATCACATCTATTTACTCCCCATGATTTTTTCAAGACTTTAGAGGTGGCGGTTATGGGTACAATGACACTTACGGGTGCTGCTACCTTATAGGCTTATACGAGCATCACCACCCTTACTCAACAAACTTCACACGCCAAATGTCTCTTTGCCAAGTCTACTTGTAGTGTCCCCACCGGCATTCATGAAATGCACCAAAAGCATTCAATTTTGAGTTAGAAATGGTCATAACTTTGCAACATCACATGTATAGTAAGGTAGGAGGCTACATTTAAGGGCTGGTCCGCCTTTTTTGTGTATTTCATTGGACGGCAATAATTTTAGTTCATTTTTTCAGACAAAGAGAAATAGATGAGGAATCTAACCCAAGTGGTTTCGTATTTTCCCAAGCATTTTTGAATTACTTATAAATTTTCAAACGAGTTGGATCATAGGTCCCTATTTATGACCCTAGGTCTTTTATTAACAATTCACTTGCAATTTTAAAGAAAGATGGGGAAAGCGAAGCGAATGATTGGCTCTTGCAATTGATAATGTTTTTTTTCCTTGATTCATTCAATGACTATACATGTCAATTTCAGAACCGACTCATGTCCATTTCACAGCCATTTGTAGGGGCCGTTCTTAATGCCCGTTCCCTACAATATAGACAAAACCAATTTGTGTGTGTGTGGAGGCGTAGCCTAATAATATAAACCTACGTTACCACCATCTCTCGGATTAATAAGGCAAAGCTCTGGTGGAGAACGAAGCGCCAATGACCCCCCCAACCACCCACACCACGTGACAATGACGCAAACACATTTCAACCTGTAAGGAATCCCGGAAAGCAAAAGGTCGGGGGTGGAGCTGGCATCTGTAGTGCTCTCTGTCCTCGCCAGGTGAACGTTTTCATTGTCACCTTATTAGTTGTCACCTCGTCGTCTCTCGACCATCCGTCCATTGTGTCGCCCCTCGTGGAAACCAGCGCCCCACTTTTGGACTCTTTTCTCAATCCAAATTTTGAGTTCCTCGGACTCGCGGGGGCCATGGAATTTGATTGTGAATCTGGGGTGCTTAAATAGGGCTACATTCCAGTCTCTGAGAAAAAAAGAATGTGTGCTGAGAGTAAGTAAGTTAACTTGAACAGCTTGACCCTTAAACACGGCCTTGTAACTGTACAGTCGTCGTACCTTCCATGTAAATGGTATTTAATTAGTGTGGTATGAAAAGCGGGGCACGGGTTTCATCTTGTTTCAATCAAGTAAAACAAATGTCTGTGTCTGTAGCAACGTGTTTTGGATGTTGTTTTGTTGGAAGTTTGAGCATCCCACAAGGGGTGCAGCCATGGTTCATCGGATGAAGAAGGTGGGTCGCTTGTTCACCCACTCAAGGGCCGAAGAGCCCACTTTGGGCTTTTTGAGAACTTGGGCAGGCTCTTTTGACTTCATGATTTGGAAGTTTTGCATTAAATTTTTAGGATGGATGCTACTCATCATAATCTACGCGTGAAGCTTTGTTTGAACCAATCAATTTCGAATAATGAGGTAAAAGTTATTAGGTTTCATTTATTTTGTGGGCAATAAAGGTATAAAAAATAAATTTAAAGTCATCTTTTGTTTTGAATATTGAAAATTTTCAAATAAAAAATAATAATAATAATGACATTAAATGTTTAATAGAACATTCTCACCATTGGGATTAACAATTCTCAAATTATTCCAAAAGTTATTAGCATTTGAGTTTTATATTTCAGTTAGTAACACTTTACATTTTACAATTTTCTTAAAAACGAATATGAAAGTTTATTTGGTTAAATTTTTTTGCATTTGTTTTCAATCCATTTTCCAACATATTGAATAAAATGCACAAATTATAGGACATACATTTTGTTTTTTAAATATTGAAAGACAAAACTTCACCTTTTGGAAGGGCTAGAAAAGCCTACATTTTGAAGCTTAGGCACATTGAACTTTCAATTGGTGGGGATATTTGCTTTAAAATTTTAAAACAATGTACTTGAACAAGTCAACTAAAAGATTCTATGGTTGGATTTGTTAAAAAATATTTATTGATGATGATTTTGAAGCGATTTTGGGCCTCTAAACGTGATGGTCCTTTAGGGATTAATGTCGCATCCGTGCAACCCGCTTTATTAGATTTTAACCAATTGTAGGACTCATATTGTACAAGCAAAGTAAAAAAAATCTCCATTTGATTTACAGTAGGTTCTATAAAGTAGTAGCTCCATAAGGACCAAAGGAGAATATTATATTAGAGAGGTTATTGCTTTAGACATGGATTTTTTAAACTATTGGGCTGCAATTTTGAAGTGCTCATAGATTAAAGTCATCTTTACTAAAGCAACATTTGGATACCAAATTCAATCAAAGTTATTTTTGTTTCTTTTTACTTATTTGTGCATCTTCAATGCATCTAAGCTAGGACTGAAGGAATACTATCACATTAGAGAGGTTATTGGCTTACAAAAATTCACTTTATAGAAGTTCTACTAAATTATGGCAATGCACTATTTGTGGAAGAAAATGTATGTAGTATTAGAGGAATTGTCAACCTGGGCAAAAATTGCTTAATATTTATTGTGACAAAGAATTTTAAAGTATTAGGGCCAAGCATTGATTGTATTCTTGCATACAAAATTTGCCAATATCTGAGGATTTGGAAAGGCTCTTACATATTATTCACCATAATTGCCATTGAAATCTTTTAGCTTGGTTGTGATCCATGTAAGTTGTTTCAATCATATGTATAGTTTGTGGTATTCTCCAAGCAATAAATATAAATGAACTTTATTTTCTGTAAAGACCAATATGAATTACAGTAAAAGTCTCGTCCTTGAAGGAAAAACATTGTATTTGAGTCCACAAACAATTTTAAACTATTTATATCCTTATTCACACACATATATATGTACGTGGTGTTTAGTGAGAAGTTTAAAATACTTGTTTTCAAAGTTTTGTTCATTTTGTAGGAAGCATAGGATTTTATTGAAATATAAGACTTGGTGTTGCCCACTTAACACTCACATATAGAGCTCTTTCTACTTTTGTATATACATCTCTTTCTCTCCTTTCCCGCCTTTCTCTTCTGTCCTTCCCTTTTTATTGCTCATAGACTAGAATCTCTTGTTAGAATGGTTATAATTTGTGTCCCTTCCAACTTGTCACCATGTTGTTCATCATCTTGTTTATACTCTTAGGTTGGTAACAGTTTTTGCATGAAATCTCCTTTCAATAAACAATATTTCATTAATGACTATGCAAATTACAACACTTACATTTCTTTTAATGTGAATTTGATATTATAAATTTGATGAAAAAGGCCAAGTTTAGGTTTGAAAGGTGCTTGAAGACTCTCTATTGTTATCTACATAAATGAGGTTAAAATGAACAAAATACACCTAGAAAACATTTAAAAAAATATCATTTAAAGTAGAGTCGATCTCAAGCCTACATTTAAATTAATTGAAATATGTTAGAAATAAATTTGTAGAAAGATTTTGAATTTAAAAAAAAAATTAAAGCGAAATATTAAAAATTAGTATAACAATAAATAAAATCTATTTTTGAAGGCCTACAAAAAAAATTCTCCAAACGTTGTTTATAGAGTAGGTTGATAAAAATCTCAAAAATAGTAAATTGGATATTTTCACAAAGCTCTACAATCTCTCTACCACTCTTTGGAATTTTGTAATTGACTTCAAATTTTGAATACCATCTCTAAACTTACTTTTGGGGGGATAAAAATATTGGTAAAAAAAAAATTATAATTGGAGATTGTTTATTATAAATGATAAAATTAAATTAAAAAAATATTAAAAAAATAATCTTAAGTGTAAAAAGAAGAGACTTTTGTACTATAATTATAAATCTTGGATTCTTTTAGATGAATAACATAAAGATTACAAAAAACCATGATTACTCTTAAATGTCACAGATAGAAAATATAAAAGGTGTTTCTTGTAGTCACTCGTTAGGCAAATATTTCTAATGTTGTGGGAAACTGAAGGTGGACTTCCATATTGTGTTGGAATTGTAAAACAGTTTTCAAATTTTTTATAATTGCAATTGCTTTCATCAAGTTTCACATGGTATTTATGTGAGTAGCCGGAGAAACTAAATTTTAAGACTAGCTTTCTCTTATTGTCAAACTAAAAACCAACTAAAATGTTCAAGTTCATTATTAAATTTAATTTTACGGAAATCAAAGAGTTGTCCTCCCTACTTTTCACAACCCTTTCCATCAAATTTTGTTTGCCAACAGTTCCAATCTTCTTTTTACAAACATTTGCACACTTCCATGTAAAAGTTTGAAAATTCTTTGGTCTTTCCTTGGCAAAAAATTTCAAATTTTTTTTCATGGAAGTATGTCCTAAGATTTGATAAGTGATTTGAACATTCTCCATCAGAGTCTTGAAGCGAGATGCTGATCTCAACAAGAAATTTCAAAAAGTCATTACTAATTTGATCCAAGATTTTTGTGGGCAAGGTTGTGAATGCACTAAGTTTCTAGTAATGAATTGCATTCTTGTCTAAAATGTAAGTTTCACAAACTCAAGAACCTAAAGTTGATTTTCAGGTACACAACCATTTTACACTCTTTGAGAATTCATTGTTTATTCTTATGGTATCCAAACAATGCATTTTGAAAAAATTAAATCTGAAAATCAATAATTTGCTTAACTTCCAACAAGATCCAACAACAATTTAATTTAGACAATTTGACAATAGAAATCAAGCTCAAATGCTCCTTCTGTCGGTACTGGGTGCAATTACCAGTTACAAAGAAGCTCAAAACGGTGTTCAGCCATTCAGGTTGTTATCCATGGATGTAAGACAGTGATCGACACCTGTGTTTTTTATTCCTGAACGTGAAGGAGGAAAATTGAGCCGCAATTCTGTCAATTCAAAGGGTGTCTGTTCTTAATTAAAACTGTAATTTCAAACTCAGTGATTGAAAAGCTTCAGTAAAAGATCAAATTAACACTGAACTAATTTTTAAAATCAGAGAATGAACTTGAATGGTTTGACTCATTTTCTAGTGATTTCTAGACAACGTTGAATAGTACCTTGAAACTTGTTCAATTCAATTTGCCTCATGGCAAGCTTACATTCTATAAGGAGTCCCAGTGCTGCCATCATCCACGATCATATAGTTTTGAGAAGATCCTTACGCCACTAACAGTAAGAGAAGCTTCATGAAGAGATTGCCAAGTGAGATTGGAGGCATTATAGAACGTTTATGATTTTGGATATGTAATCGACCTTGGTGTGTATGTCTTTAAATTGAAGCACCCACACTTAGTGCTGTGTAGCTGTAAGCACGAGATTGATCGATCGATAGGCAACCGGTATTGATCGATCGACCTCATGTTTGTCATTTTAGCAAAATTCAGTGTGCCAAGAATGAGACGATATATCAAGTGCGGAAGAGTTAAGACTTTCAAGTGCTCAAATATTAATGGGCTTTCAAGTTGCCGAATTGAAACCTCACAGCTGTATATGTAGCTCGCCAAAAGTAGAGATATAATCATCCTGAGATTTAGTTTTTTAAGGTTTAAGGTTTGAAATCTAGCTGGGTCAGGTATCGATCTGAGATTTCAGATGGGTGTCGCAAACTCCTCCAGATCAGAGTTGAGACTCCTGGCCTTAGTCATATATAAGTTTTCATTTGATCTGAATGCATCAATTTTGTGAACTTTTGCCAAGAGAACAAATACGATTACTTATTATCAGTCACAAGCATAATTATTGGCCCTGATAATATATTCATCTACTTGCATTCACTTGCCACTAAGTGCCCGTCCTGATTGCATAAAATTCAAGCAAGACATGAACAATATGGGACAAACGAGTTTGAATTTGGTGGCTTGTTAAATGCAAACAAACAATGTAAACGGTTAAGCTTACATTGGAGTTGCAGGTACCGCTACAAGAGTTGACTTCAGCTTCAAGGTCATTTTCGTTAGAATGGTGTTTCTCAGAGCACCAAAAAATTGTAAAACTTTCAAGTGCCCTGAGCTCTGAAAACTATGGCTTTCACATGATCAAACAGCCTCTCGTACAATAAGGACTAGTATCGTCAGTTTTGTTAAAATTGGCTCAATTCTGGCGTCCAAAATTGTGACACAAATCTATACAAAGATCTAAAAACTAGGACGGGTAGAGATGAATGTTTTAACCTGGCTGTGTGCCCTGAAAGTGCTCAAGTCCTGGAATATTGCCAAATGAATTTAACGAAATTGACGTTTGGGGTAGATCTGTGGTTTCAGTTCAGCAATTGAAACTGCACCAATGTCAACGAAATAAGGCATTTTAACGAATGTGAGGGTTTAGAGTTTAGGGTACATGTATGCACAGGGTTTAGGGTTTGGGGTTTAGGGTCTTATTGTTCAGCAGGAAATATTTCTATAGTAGGCTGCAAGCATTACATGGCAGGAATTTAACACATATTTTGAGAGTGGATGTTACGAGGCTTGAAAATCATTAGTCACCTCGCACAAGAGATTTCCATTCAACACATGTGATACAGTAACGCTCTTGAACACTATTTAGTCCATTATCTACTGAGGTTTTGGGCTTCTGGACAGCAGGGTTTATAACTAGAACTGAGACACTGGTTAACGAGAAATTGTCAACCTGGACTCGTCTATTTGTACAAAAACTGCTGATCGATTCGGAGACTGTTTTCATCGTCGTTGTAAGCTGATCATTTCCTAATAAATTGGGTGTCGTATAAGCAAAATGGGTTGGAACAAAGAACTGATTGCAGGACTTACACGTCCCTCCACGGCAGATGATCGAAGCCGGATAACTCTGAGTGTCACAGAGATGTGAGTTGCAGCTTGTTTGGAAAACCCTAGACCTGCCAGCAATTCACGTGGAGAATTTGTTTGCATGCGAGGATCAGAGCTCAACGGTGATCGGGTCTCAGAAAAAGGATAGAATTTGAATTGTGAACACCTGCAGGAAGACGAAGTCTTGATCTCTTTCTGAGACAGGTACAAATGAACAAGGATTTATGGTTTTAAAATGACCAATTCTGATGCATCCTATTGTGAAGAATGTGATTTAGATGGGGCAAAGTCATGAATTAGCCAAGAACCCTAAACCCTAAAATCAAATCAATGAAGAACATTGCATGTATTGGTAAAAAAAATAAACTGAAATTGTTCAACCAAAGATGGTTTTTCATATCACGTACTCACTCAAAACTGATCTGAAAATGCAACCCTCTGTGCACTTGACATACATTCAGGGAAATCAATGATAACTTTCTCTACAAGTTTTTTTTGGAGAGAATCTTCACCATTGATTTGTTGTAGAGGTCAATTCTGGATGCAAAGTAGAATAATTTGCTCAAAAGTGGGTTAGAATGCAGTAAACCTGAACCTGATCAAATTGTATTGTTCTAAAAGAACTCAAATGTCTAAACACGTTGTAAAGGTGTCCTTTTAATGGATTATGTTGCTAATAATTATTGAATTTCACATCTTCAGGAATGGGCTTTGAAAGAGAATGTGGTTGAAAATTGATGGTATCCCATTTACAACATTCAACAACTCCAAGGACCCTAAGTGATATTTAACCCCTAAAGTCCCATTGTCCCCTCGGGGGGACAAAATGGATTTGGGGCATGCTCCTGTGGTCTCAATATTTGTGGGGATTTTCTGGAATTATTTTTGAAGATAGATAAATACATTAGCTTTCCAAAAATATAATTTTTATTTCAATCAGAGTCCGGGAGCAAAAGTTATGGCACAAAAAGTCCTTTTCTAGTTCGGCGGGGAAAAAAAAACTTCAAATTCTTTTTTTGTATAGATTATATTTCTTATAGATGGATCATTCCATTTGGATTTGTTATTTGAAAGTTATGGACAATCTTGTTTTTCGGGCAATCAAAGCACCTTCTTGAAAAAATAACTTGTAGGATTCATTTTTTACCTCAATATTTTACAATTTTTCAAAAAAAAGTATTACAAGGTTACGATCTCTTTCCAGAACAATCTTTCCACTGAGATTAAGTGTATTTCAATTCCATCTTAGAGCTATTGACAATTTAAATTTCACTTCAATTTTGAACCCACTTCTACTTAACAATTTTTTCACACGTGAAAACTAAGTGTGTTTTTTTTTAATTTTTTTTCCTAGACTCTCAACTCAATTCTTTATCATATAAAATTAGAAATTCAAAATCAATAGAGCAAAAATCTTAAGCTAAGAAGGTTCAAAGCCAAAAAATGTAGTTGAGCAATGTGCAAAAAACTTGTTTTCTTCACTTTGAACGCAAATATCTTGCAATCTACACAGTCAAAGTTTGTGAAATTTCTTCCACACATTCTTATACTAGTCTAGTACAAGATCCTATGGTTAGATATGCAGAAAAAACATTAAATTTTATTTTTTCTCTTTGCTATAGAAATGGCAGTTTTTAGTGTTTTTTGATGAAAAAGAGGCCTCGGGACTTTAGGTGTTAATTATCATGTTGAACAACAATCAACAAGGTAGAAATCAAATGGTTAGAATATAAAGTAAAGAATTAGTAATCAATATCCATTGAAGTTAAGACATTTAATGGTTGAACAATTGAAGCAAAAGAATTTGTCAATATCCAATCCCTTCTTGACCCTTTTAGACCTTTCTAGAGTTAATATTAATTCTACATGTAAGAAGATTTAACCCTTTACAACCTAGGATATTGTAGTTGGAAGTGACTAAATTCTTAACCTACAATTTGAAATACATATATAGTTGTTTGTATATGAAATGTTTTAATCATTTAACCATATAGAACTACACATATTTGAGAGATGCATCTATTGCAAAAAAATTGTGATCATTTGACAATGCATATTGGAGATTATAATGTTTGTACAATACGTATTTCAAATGGGAAAAACAAGAGTTTTTGAGGTGCTCCAATTTAGTGAGCATTAAAAAATAGGTGTGAGGAAAAAAATTCAAACTTAAAGGTGAACCATTTCAACTATGGATGCATTTGATAATTCAAAAATGACACAAATTTATTTTAGAGTCCTACAAAATTTTCAATGATTTTCAATGTTCATGGATGTTTAACAAAATTCAAAGCTTTGTAAAGAAGTATATAAAGAATAACTACTTACAAGAAGTTTATCAAGGGTCAAGATTGGAGTATGGAAAACCAAAGACATGGAAATACACAATAATGTAGTGGATAATAATTTTTTTATTTTTAGATTGCCTTTCAAATACCAAACCATAACAAATGTTGTGTAGTTATGGATGTTTATGGTATGGCTTCCTTCTATGATCATCTTTTGCACATGACGAAATATATTTACATGTCTTAAATTTATCTCCTTCATTCCTTGTAAATTTATTAGATCCAGTTTCTTTTTTATAACCAAATTGTTTTAATACTATTCATCAATTTTTTTCTCATGACAATATATATACATGGGGCAAATTTCTCTCTATTAATAGTCATATATTATAAAAATATTGGATTAACCATGATTTGATTAGTGCATATTGTATGCACAAGATTGTGTATGAATCTGAACTTCATACTTTGCATCCCAATTCCAAATGGCTTTGCCATTGTTGCCATTTTCAAATTCTCAGTGATTGAATAATAGTCACCTAGGATGTAAAAAAATGATTAAGACTATTCTTTCCAAAGGTCTTTTTTCATTGCCTTTAGTTTCTTCTTTTTATATTTTGCCTCAAAGCTTCACAACATTTTGTTTCACATTTTTATCTTGATGGTTTAACACTAGTACCATCAATTGCAACATTTTTTATCAACATTGTGGTAATAAATTTTTAATGATTCAAGTAATCAAAATCCATATTCTATAGATTTATTAGATTTGGATGTTGGTGTGTGCTTATTTGAATATATATATATATATATATATATATATATATATATATATATATATATATATATATATATATATATATATATATATATATGTGTGTGTGTGTGTATGTATGTATGTATGTATGTATGTACATTTGATACTTAAGAAGGTAAAGAATTTTCTTAAATATATTGGATCAATCTTAGTACCCCACAAAATACCAAAAAAAATATTGTACATCTTATTTGTCACATAGGTTCTTAAGTGAATGGACCATATACAAATCTTCATGGGGTGAAAGAATATTTGTACGATTCTTTGCATTTGTTGTGGTGTAAGTGGATTTTTTTCTATAATAATTGAAATTAATTTTACAATTTTACAATATAATTTATTTTTCTAGATCCCTAAAAATATTGTACTTTAAATAAACAAACATAGAATAGTTTTGAATGTAAAAGAATGAAAAAGTGGAAAACTTCAAAGAAATAAGCCTTATAATATTTTTAATTATGAAAAGGGTATTTTTGCACCATGGGTACTCCAATGACCTTAGAACTAGGACTACATTTTTAGTGCACATTGCACACACACAGAAAAATTATTACTAAAATGAACATTTTAAAACCCCTTTCATAATGAATTATTACAAAGTTAAGAACGTAAAAATGATTTATACAACTGTAATGAATATATAAGCTATAACTTTTATGAAAAATTGAAAAGAAAGTTTCACAGCAATGGTTTAGGGATTTGTAACCCCTCTTTCAAAAAAATTCAAAATAGCTTCCAACTAGAAGCTGAAAGTGAATTAAATGTCAAATAAATGGGAAAAATCTATAAAAGGTGAAATATCTTACACATTGACCTTAAATTATTAATAGTTTTTAGATCTAAGTTTTTGAAAAATCTAAATGTAGACTGAAAGCACTAAAAAAGTGGTTTGAAATACTCTCATGCTTTAAGTATACAAAAAATATTAAACAATCATTTTAAAATTTTGAATTGAAAAATGTTTTATTTTCTTTAAACTATAGATTAATGAATTTTTAGCACTAAATTATAAAAGCAAAGTTGATTTTTTAATGCATTTATATGTATTTTTAGGTGTGACAAGCCATGAAGGACTTAGTTTGGTAGGTTTGTTAATTCCAAAAATTACCAAATTTTAGGAATATATAGAAACCAAAATCTAAACATAGAATCCAAAAAGAATAAACATTTCTTAGAGCTTATAAATCACAAGAGTTGTTAAATTGTCAATTTGTGATGGCATTTTGGAATACTCGCAATGTGAAAACAATACAAAAATATGAATGTAGAAGGAATATTACTTTTGAAAATTATTTGCAAAATGCAAATATTTTTTAAAATCTTTAAGTAATAGAGACAATTGCAATATATACACATACTTTTGTTCTATTTTATTATAATAAAGGTAATATTATTTATAATGCTTTCAAAATTAAAATTAAAATTAAAAAAATATAATAAGATATTTTCAATGTTTAGACCATTCAAATTGTTATATTCTATAAAGATTACTTATTTAATAATATTCAAAGTAGAAGAAACAATAACATGCAATATCTACATATTATAAATACTTTTAATTTTTAATATTTAAAAATGTATTATTAAATTAATAATACTATATTTTTAATAGATATTCATTTTTATTAAATTTTATAGAATTTTGTCATGAAATAGCTCCTAATCTTCTAGAAGACCATCTTTTCTAAAGTTCTTTGCAATAAGTATTGCAATAGTTCTCCCAACCCCCAAATAAAAATCTATATATTCTCAAAGATAAAAAACTTTCCTATATTAGATTTTATTTGTTTAAGATTTTTTCTATCTACCTATTTTCTGGCCTATTTTATGACTTTGTGACTATTATTCTCAAAAGTGTGCTTGAAAACACTTGAAATGGGATGTTTGATTGGAAATGGTTCAAGTGTTTCTTGCAATCACCCCTATGGCTAGAGGCCTATTGGCAAAACCTCTTTTCCAAAGTCTAACCTCAAATTTTGAAGAATGGATAGCCTTGACAACTATTATCACATATGTGACCTATATTCAGAAACCAATATTGTCTATTGTATCATTTTCCAAATCAGTTTTTTGGCAATTTTTTTTTGTCATATATCCCATGAATATAAGTCATTTAACCCCTAAAGGACCGTTTGTCCACTTGGGGGACAATTTGGTTCCAGGTAGGTTCCTATTGTCTCAATTTATAGTGAATTTCTTTGAGATTTTTTGAAGTTGTGTAGTTTTGCGAGAGCTTGGTGGATATATAATTTTTGTTTCAGTCAGATGTTGGATGAGAAAGTTATGGCCCAATAAGCAAGAAATGGATATCGGCGGGCCCCCCTCCAAATCACAAAAAGTCAAAATAATTTTTTTGGAATTTTTTTTCTAAGCTATTATGTTTTTGTCTATACGTGAAGCTTTGATTCATTCTATTTGGCCTAGGAATGAGAAAGTTATGGACAATCTTAGTTTTTCAAGCAATCTAAGCATCTTCAAAAAAAAACTTTTTGTCCAACTTTGAATGCTAATATCTTCCAATCCGTACGGTCAAATTTGATAAAATGTTTACTACATGATCTCAGACAAGTTAAGTACAAAATCTTATGGTTTGATTCTAAGAAAATATATTATTTTGGTTTCCTTAAATGAACACAATAGAAGTGGCAGTTTTGAGTGGTTTTTGAAAAAAACAAAAACTCGGGGCTTTAGGGGTTAAGCTACGTGGTATATTTACTTCCAACAATATAATTGAGAAATTTTCAACCTTAAAACATGTAATTAGATATAATACAAAGCTTTCTACAATTTTTTTATTTTATTGAAATGTCTCTTATGCTCATTCATCATTGATTCTCACGGTAAGTGTTTCTTACCAACAACATGTTATAAAAAATAATTGTAAAGACACTGGAGTTAATCATAAATTCTTCCTAGTTTGTACCAAGGGTGTGAGGGGAAGGCTTAACAAAGAATAATATTAAAAAAGCACAACATCAAACTCCATCAAACTCCAATTTTGTTTCTTCAAGAAATTTTGTCATATATTTTTCTCAAAATTCGACTTCTAGTCCCTCATTTTAGATAATTTATTATTAACTCTATTTGTGTCAAACTTACTTACTTATTATTTTCTTCTTTACAAACCCTTCTTAGAATAATAATTATATACAACTTCAACCTTTTCATCCAAAAGTTCTATCTTCTTATAAGTTTTCTTGAAAATGTATTGACCTCACACTACAAAATTATACAACACTTTTTACTATTAATATGCATAGAGTTTTTTTGTATTAATTTAGGAATAAACATCTATTAATTCCATTTTCCAACAATTCCAAGTACAATTAGATCTTCTAAAATAATGTTGTATAATCTAGCATAAATTCTTAAGTAATCATGTTGAATTTTAGGTTTTATTACTACAAAGAAAATATTTAATTTTAATGATTTTAACCTCTCGATGTCCACTGGTCCTTGTTTTGGTGTCAACTAAACTCGAAGGTTAAATAAAGAATAAAATGTTACTAAAGAATATTTTTCAGCATGTTCTCTTTACTTCAATATCCTTTAAAGTTCATTTTTAAAGCATCAAGTTTTTGATTTTGCAAAACAAATGTATACCATTTTTCTATTAATTCTTTTAGTATTGGTAGCGCTTGGAAATGGGCCATAAACACATTGGATCTTGGGGGAAATCACATTAAACATTCATTTCAAAAAATTGTGGAATAGATTTTGAGAAGCCATAAATTGATTGTAGCTATACGTGTTATGCTTTTTAACCTCATTTTTTTTGTTCATGTCCTCAATTTTAGATTTGATATGAAAGAAGAAGCTTCATAGATTTCAAATCACTTTCACAGTTTTAATAGCTTGATGATCAAACATTATAATTTTTCAATTCATAAGTAATCATATTGTTGTATTTTTTTTTTCAATTTAATTTTTAATACGTCTAGTTTGAATTCATTCAATTTTATTTATATTTTAAACGACAAAACTTATCAAAACCTCAACTTTTTGCTTACTTTAGAGTAAACTTCAAGAAGCTCATCAAGGGTCTTTTGGACATTTACGGCCATTAAGAGCCCCAAATTTTCAAACAGACTTAAAATTAAATCCAGTGATCGATTCAAGTTTCTTGATATCCAATTGTAGGAGTTTTTTCTCGACACCCAGACTCACATCTTTAATTTCCTTGCAACTGAGGTGGAAGCACCCAAAATCGTGAAAATTAATATTTAGGTGGTGTTAGCGAGAGAAAATCATGAATTTTCAAAACAAAAATTAAATTTTTTGGACTTGGCATGTATTTCCTATGAATTTTCAAAGTTGCAGTCCCCTAGACCACTGGAACCGTCCTGTAGGACCTAAATCTGGATTCAGACAAATTCAGCACTTATCCAATTACAGTGAAGAGAGGAGAAAATTTTATGACGCATGTCAAAGACCATTCAATGGAAGTCTAGGGACGGTTTAATGTCCATTAAGGAACAAACATTAAGTACAGGCACGTTATTGGGTGTTTCTACCTTATTCAACTCTCTAATCAAGTGTCATTTCTTATTAATAAAAAATAAAACTATTTCAATATGTCTTCATCATATGAGTTCGTAGTTTTCTTCATTACTCAGGAGTCCAAAATAATAATTTGCTATTGGAAAAAAAAACTTAAAAAACTTAAACCGTGGCATATATTTAAAATAAAAGTTCTTTGTTTTAAAAAATTGGGAATTTTTTTAAATTTTTTGATAAAAATTGATTTCCCAATTCGATTTATTGACGTAAATTTTTTTTTATTTCTTTATTTTTCAAGAACCTGTTGCAACAGTAAGTTCCAGTGATGAGCACATTATTGTTGCCTTTGCCTCTCTCGTCTGACTTGTTCTCCGTGCTGCTGCCAAGACGACGATGAAACCGACCTCATTACTAAGTGACAATCCTCGCATTCAATGCATCTTTTATTCTCTTTTGTTTGTTTCCATCTCTCCTTACAGAACTTAATCCGGAGGGGTCAAAACACCGGTCAAAGCACAAGTCAAGTCAAGTCAAGTCAAATTGTTCTATTTTTTGTCGCCAATATTTTCAACTGCCGGCCGGCACACTGAGTGTCCAGTTCTGTCCACATAGTCAAGTTTGGGTGTTCATTCAGGTGTTCTCTCAACTCACTCATTCTTTGATGCCGAAAATGGAAATGATGATACAAATAATAAATAGTGCTTGCCAAGTTGCCCGACAAAAGTTTTGGAAAATCCATTTGATCCACTCATTCAAATGATGTGGGTTGGGATTTCGCAACCTGAAAAGAAAATATGATGTCTAGATGATTTACATTAGGGTGTTGTGTGTGTGTGCAGAACTGGAACCCGTCATTGATAGTGGTAAGATTCCATGCTTGTGTGTACCTTGGCCACGCACGCACGCAAGTGGCTCATTAAGTTTACGTCTCTGGCAAACAGGGCCATGAACATTCTTGTGAGCTTTTCATTCTCAAAGCCAGGCTTGAGAGTTCACTGGAGCACCGTAATTGTAGGCCAGGGTTCGGAGTTGTAGGCCGTAGGTTTGGAGCTAGGTTTGGAACCTCGCTCTACAACTACGGTGCTTCAAACTCAAACAAAAGAAATATGAAACCAAGGGAGCAAACCCATTTCCGCCTCTTAACCCCTAAAGGACCAAACACCGTTTTTTGACAACATAGCGTTTTTGGGCAGCTCATCACGAATGGAATTTTTATTTTTTTTCTTTGAAATTTTCACACAAGTTGTGCCCGAGGACTAGCTTTAGGGCCCAACAATTTTCATAACTTTTGACCACATGGTTAAAAAGTTATGGTATGATATGTAGTTTTCATTGTTCGGCGGGCAGTCCGGGCAGCAAAAAAAACTTCTTTAAAAATCATTTTCTAGAGAAATAAAAATTTGAAATTGATTCTCTAGATTTATGTGCACAAGGAAAGCTTTGAATCATTCCACTTTGATTTATGAGATGAAAGTTATGAGGAATTTTAGTTGTGGGTAGTTTGCGGGTAGTTATGGAATCTCTACTCTAAAATAAACTTTGAAGTCCTTTATTTAACTCAATTTTCAATATTTTTGGAAAAAAATATAAACACGAGGTGTAGATTGTTTATTACAACATTACAATCGTTTGGATTGACATTTTTCAATTCCATAATTAAATCCTTAACAATTTAGTGTTTTGAATCATTTTCTACTTCTTTCTACTTACTATTTTTTTCCTATATGTTGTACATTTCCAAATGATCTGAAATTTTTCAAGCATGTAGCTAACTTGCTTTGAAGAATGAATCCAAAGAGTTACCACCATTTTGGACATTTTTTCATACAAATGTGACCATGTGAAGTGCAGCTGCCCGTTTTTTCGCAGGGACAAAAAAAGGGGTTTTGTCACTTCAAATGCTAATATCTTGCAATCTACACGGTGGAAATTTCTGAATTTTTTTCCACGTCTTCTCAAACTAGTTTACTACAAGATCCTATGGTCACATGTGTCCAAAAATGTTTTTTTTCCAAAATTTTGTACTTGTACTAGAAATGGCAGTTTGGGAGTGTTTTTTGTGAAAGCATAGCAAAAAACCTTTAGGGGTTAATTATCCCTAAAGGACCAAGTGTCCATTCAACGTAGGCAAATTTGACTACGCGGTCATGGGCTCCGTGCTTTAGGGGTTAAGCTATTAACCCCTTAAAGTTCCTTCACTATGTTTTCACCAAAAACGTTCACAAACTGCCATTTCTAGTACAAGTACAAAAAATTTCAAATTTTTTTTTTGACACATGTAATCGTAAGATCTTGTAACATGATGACTTGAGAACATGTGGTAAAAATTTCAGAAATTTCCACTGCGTGGATTGCAAGATACAAGCATTCAAATTCACTACAATCATTTTTTGGGCCCTGCGAATACTCGGGCAGCTGCACTTCACAAGCTCATTTTCCTATGAAAGAATGTCCAAAATGGGGGTGCTTCTTTGGATAGTATTTCCTAGACAAGATGGCTACATGCTTAAAAAAAATTCACATCATTTGGAATTGTACAACATATAAGGTAGGAGGCTCTGAAATCGCTCGGGCATTAAGAACCGCCCCTATAAATGGCTCTTGAATGGAAGGAGGTGATCTTTAAATGGAACGAAGTGATCCTTAAATTGACCGCTATAGTGCTATGAATGAATTAGAAAAAAAGGGGTCCCAGCCAATCATCGGCTTTGCTTTTTCCCATTTTGCAAGTGAGCAGTTTATAGAAGACCTAGGGTCACAAATAGGGACCTACGATACATCTTCTTTGAAAATTCATAACTAATTCAATATTGCTCAAAAAAAATATGAAACCACTTGTGTTAGATTCCTCGTCTATTTTTCTATCTCTGAAAAATGAATTAAAAATACTACCGACCAAGGAAGCATATGAAAAAGGCAGATCAGCCCTTAGATGGGCGATTCAAGAGCCTCCTACCTTAGGAAAAAATAATAAGTAGAAAGAAGTAGAGAATGATTCAAAATACTAAATTATTAACAATTTATTTATGGAGTTCAACAATGCCAATCCCAATGGTTGAAATGTTGTAATAAACAATATGCATCCTATGATTTTATTTTTTCAAAAAATATTGAAAATTGAGTAAGATAAAGGACTTCAGAGTTTATTTCAGAGTAGAAAATCCATAACTGCCCACAAATTAAGACTTCTCATAACTCTTGACTCATTGGTCAAAATGGAATGATTCAAAGCTTAGCACGTATATATAACTTTAGAAATCCAATCTTTTTTTTTCAAAATTGAAATTTGAAATTGGTTCTTTAGATTTTTTCTACATGGGGAGCTTTGAATCATTCCATTCTGATTTGTAAGATGGAAGTTATGAGGTTATTAAGTTTGCGGGTAGGTATGGTTTTCAAAGTTTACATACCTATCCCCAAACTTTAAAACCTCATAACTTCCATCTTACAAATTAGAATGGTATGATTCAAAGTTTCCCATGTACATATAAATCTAAAGAACCAATTTCAAATTTCAATTCTAAAAAAAGTTGATTTTTAAAGAAGTTTTTGGTACTGCCTGGGCTGCCCAGAGTTAAAAAAAAACTACATTTTATGCACTAACTTTTTAACCGTGTAGTCAAAAGTTATGAAAATTAATGGACTGAATAGCTACTCCTTGAGCACATGTTTTGTGAAAATTTCAAAGAAAAATAATAAATTCTCCATCCGTGGTGAGCTGCCCCAAATCGCTATGTTGCCAAAAAACACAGCTTGGTCCAGACATTCTAGCATAAAGTGAAGTTTTTGTGATTTTTCAAAGGTGAAATGTTAAAGCATGAGTAGACCCTTGTTAAAACGTGGGTTGATGTGGTTGCTTTCTAAGTGCATTGACATTATGATAAAAGGTTGGTAAGATTGTGGTAAATGAGTGGGTCATTGACGCAAATGGGAGGATTCCCTAGGTGTCGGAATTGGGTGGATAGCGATAATGGGCAATTCTACTTATATGTATCTGGAGCATAAGTTTCTTGAGTGGGAAAATTTTCCCATGAACAAAAATGGAATTTGGAAGGATTCCATTATTTTTCACATTTTTTTTTTATCAAAACATAATTACCATTAGTTTTTTAGTTGAAGATTATGTTTGACCTATATTAGTCATATAGGTCTTCTTATTTTTTACCAAGGGTTGGTTGCCAAATTTACTAAGAGTTGGTTGCAATATCAAGAGACTTGTAGCCAATCATAGTGCACTACAACTATACCATGAATTATACCATAACTGATCGTTATTCATTTTTACCTATACAAAAAGAAAGTACTCTACAATATCCAAGGGGGGGATAGGGGGTAGGATGGATTGGCTCTCATAACCCAAAATGACTTTGCAAGCTAAAATGCATTCATGTTGATACCAATATATGTCTATTGAAATCATTTACAATTTCAGTACCTTCCTTGTCACTCATACCCTCTAAAATTCTAAACTAATACGTGGCTGGTATGTTGTAAACTTGACCCACGCCCAACATTGGTCCAAATGCCACCAAACAAAGCCCATACACTCCTCTTTGCAAAGAGCATTCCAACAATACCAAGAATGCAACCAAGGGACTCATAGTCTAGGAGATCTCAACATAACAAACCAAACAAAGAGCCTAACTTAAGGTATGGATGCTGAATTTTTTGAGATTTAAAAAAAACTTTAAAAATTGTAGAAGAAAAACATCTTATACATTACTTAGTGTTACTTTATCCCCCCTAAGGTCTCGAACCTTGGGGGGTGCACTTAGTTCTACTACAACAAACCACGTGTAAACAAGTGGTTTCTAATAAACTATAATTTCAACCTAAAATTTTGAGCATTGTTTAATAATGACTATAGGTTTCTATTGCCAAAATTTCCAACTCAAATAAAATATGAAATGATTTCTAGAAGAGGTTGAAAATGAACTAAAATGGCATGTTTTTCAACTCAAATAATTGTAGAGAACACATTTAGATGACTCTTGAATCAATATTCAACTCAAAATGAGCTTTAGAATTTTTCTGTTCATTTTTTAGACTATTTTTTCTTATATAATATAGGAGTGTAAAAGTTATTTTTCAGTTCTGTAGTGTATATTTTTAATTCAAAAATTTGTAACTAATTATTATTAACAAATAAAAACATCACTAATTAAAAACATAAACCTCCAAAGTAGGAAAATCTATTCATATTCATTTTTATTTTTTTATGTTTAAAATTCAAAAAGTATATAGAGGATCCAAAGTTTTGTTAGCACGTGGTTTCTAATGGATATTCTAAGTGCCTCCCCTCCCCCCGTCCCGAACATCCACAAGTAGATGCGCATCGGTCACACCTAATTGTAACTTTTTAAGTTTTTATTTTTGGTTTGAATGTAAATGTAGAAAATAAAACTAACAAGTTGTTTTTCTACTCTATTTCAAAAATTTGGTAAAAATCCAAAACTCAAGAAGCTATTTCAACTAGGTAGAGGTTTAGTATATTAGAATCCAAATTACATAATGTTTTATATAATTTTTTCTTTAAAGAATATTTTTTTGAAGTTTAAATTACAAAAAAATGGTTTCTCAATGTAACCTTATTTATTTCATCAATTGACATAATTTTATATACATTTTTTACTTCTAAAAATCAAGATAATTTCATTTTTTTTCCAATAAACCCTTAAAAAATCACCTCTTATACAAAAAGTATTTATTTGCACAACAAAATTACCAAAAAATATCAATCAATTATGTAAAGGCTACATTTAGCTTCATGATAATGATTTGGCTTGAAGGTCATCACCAAAGGTGTTTTGAATATTGTATTAGAAAAAAAAATTACTTGAGAAGTTTTTATACTCTTCTTCATGGCTACTTTTATCTATTCAAGAAATCTAAAATTAATTGAATTATTTTTGTTGTATTTAAATTTAAATTTTTACTCATTAGTTTAAAAGTTATAATGATTATAATTTATTATGAATTAATAGAGATTTTTCTCATTCACATGATGGATAACACATATTCTTGTGCAATAAAAATATTACATTAAAAATTTGAATATGTTGTATTCAGCTTTAAAATGAGGTTTGACAATATGGTAAGAAAACTGGTTCTACACCGATTGGACCTTGTTTTCTTAAAATAAATAAGAATTTGGTGGATAATCTAATTTTCCAAGATATTGAGATTAACCGCTATTGGATTGGAGTAAGTTTTTAATCCCGTTTTTAATTGGATGTGTCAAAAAAAAATTTATGCATTGAATTAAAATGAAACAAAAATGTGTAGATACAATGTCCAAAGCATAAATTTTTAGAAAATCTTAATCCTCTTTCAATTTAATTACATAAACAATATATTGGAAGTAACTATATTAAAAATAGTTTAACCCCTAAATGCCCAAGGGATCTCTTCCCTCCAAAATCGCCTCCAAACTACTGTTTTTGAAATGAAAGTTTAGTTGGTTTTTAAATCATTTAAGAAAAATCTAATTATATTATCTTCTTCAATACTATCAAATTAGCCTACTCTCAAATTTTCAAAGACTTTGACTATACAGATTTTGAAACCTCTTTCATAAAAGTTCAATTTCTGAAGAAAAAAAACATTTTTTTTTCTTGTGCAAAATGACTTTGAAGGCCCATATCTCACATTTTCACAAAAGAAGAATTTGCCTTTTTGACCAAATGCATTTATAAATATTTAAGAATATTCATGCTAATTTTCACAAAGATTGGAGCAATAAAAGGTTCTTTTTAGAGCCTTGCTCAAGGAACATTGAGAAAACAAAAATTTCACCCAACTTGGTTATGCTCATTCACTATTTGTTCCATCCAATGAGCCCCTTACCCAATTGCACACTTATGGACTGAGGGAGGGCTTTTATTGGTTAGTTTTTCTCTAAAGACTATTCGCACGTGGAGTTGAAAAATCACCACACACAATTTGTCCAAATCAAGAGTTTTTTGGCTATGAAAAGATAACTTGATTAATTAAATTGAAATAATATGAAACCTCAAAATAAGTATTTTGGAGGGATCTAGACTCACTTTGAAGGTGAGCAAAGACCATAAAATGGTTGATTGGACATTTAGGGATTAAAATAGGAACCATTTTTAGTTACTTACATAGAAGTAAATGCATCTAATAATTTTTTTGCATAAGTGTTCCATCTAGATTCTTACCAAAAATATAAGCCCTTTGAACATGAAAGATTAGGATCAATTTCAAATTATACAAAATTTTAGCACCTTTTATAGTTAATTCATACATTGTCCAAAAAATGCAAACAAAACAATCAGGAATCTCTTTTTTACTTTCTATAATATCCAACAAAACTTTAGACAATTTAGACCAACATAGTCTTCAAAAAATGTGAAAACGTCAAAAGTACAAGTGAAATGACCATATTGGAATTTTGTACAAATTACAAATATTTGCATAAGGCGATGATGAAAATTCATTAGAAGGCATTTGAGGCCAACGGAAGTCTACAAGTTCCTAGGGTGTTCCTAGGAACTCTACCACATGGAATTTTGGAAAAAGATTGTATATTTAACCAATACAATCGTTTAATCTATTCAATATACAAATGTCTAAAGAGTGGTCTTGTTTTTTTCATGGAGGATTAATGTCACATCATAGGAAATGAATTGCACACTTTAAAAATACAAAAAACTTCACACGTACAAAGGTCTTTATTCTTGCACTTGTGTATACACTACCCTTTCTACCAAAATAAAACAAATCTATTTTGTATTCTAACACCTTGTTGTATAAACATTTTTCAAGAGTTCCACAAAATGAGCCCTCAAACAAAATTGTTATTATATCAATATTATATGTCAATGAGGAAGAGAAAATGACATTGGATTTTGAGCTTACCTCCATTGTTGATGCCCCACTTAAGTTGCTATCTACGTGAAATTGTACCATATTTTCTTTATTGCGAGGATACAATACCTCCTATAATGCATTGCACTATTACAAAAATTCCTAAGCTCTACATAATAGGGACATCCATGCACATTTTTTGAGTTTGCCCAAAAATTCAAACCATTTTGAACTTCCTTCTTCATTCAAATACAACCTTGTATCTTAAAAATACACCTTTTACACATGAGTGAGGACAAAATGTATCAAATGCCTTTAGAGCACCCCCACAACAATATGCCAAGGGGCCCAGACCTAGTGAATAGGTGGGCTAGAGTTGTGGTAATGGCCCACGGTAGGCATGCCAAGGCAGAAAGAATAAGATGGTTTGGCTACTTTAGAACTTGGAGAGTGCATTGACAATTGGAAGGCTTGCCCATGGCTCGGTATATATGGACTACGAATGTCCTTTTGATGTAGGTTTTGAAGTCCTGAACCCCCACCTAGCCCTCACAATGGCAATTGCTCTGATGAGGTGGCGGCCTTCAATCTTGGACCCCGTGCATCTCCTTGTTGTTGTGTCCCAACTCCATGGCACTATGGGAGAAAAGAGGAGCACATAAGTTGTGGCCTTCAACAACGCACGCCAAAATCCAATCGGCGCCCCTTTTGGTGATGCCACTGTGGGGATGCCCCCTTTCATAGGAGGCATTCCATGCTCAGTGATTTTTCTCCACGTTTGTTAAGGCTTGAGGTTCTAAAATCTAAAATCACCCACCTCTTCAAATGTACATTGTTTGTACATGTTGCTTTTTTGTAGCCTTCAACAATGTACAAACAATGTATATTTGAGGAGGTGGGCGATTTTAGATCCTTGTGCCATTTCAGCCTCAAATTTTCATAACTAATTCCACAATGCTCCAAAACATATGAAACGACTTGGGTTAGATGCCAATTCCGCTTGTCGTTCAAGGAAAATTTCCTGAAAAACATTTCCAGAAGCTTCACCTCCCCCAAAATTCAGTTGCAGCTTCTTACGTGGGCGATTCATGGACCTCCGCTTACCTTACCTTCCACGACAGTCAGGTGACTGAATCTGAGCACACTTGCCAATGTCTGTTTTGTTTCTCTTCCAGCACACATTTACGACCTGATCATTCACAAGCGGAAGACTGACAGGACTAACCCACATGTGGGCTACTGCCATTTTATTTTTTTTTGGCAATTGGAGCCTCAGTTGGTCGCATCTGCAGATTTCCGATTTCCTATTTCCTATTTTTTTCATTTTTGTTTATCTTTTTCATTTAAAAAAAATTACGGTGGTGCAAGTGATGATAACTTAAGAATCCCTTCCCTGTCTGCACACAACAACTGAAGAGGATGGGAAGCCCATGATCGACTTTGACCCCATTCTAATTCTTCCTATAAAAAAATGATGCTCCGCCCATGACAGGTCGTCGGAGCCTTGCTTGACAGCAACACTCTGCGGGGGTCATGACCTACGCTGACTCACTAGTCACTAGTAAGGTCAGTTGCAGCAGTTGCAGCAGTTGCTGCAGGCCCAGGCCCGTGCAATGAGCTGTGATGTTAACTGCAGCTTAAGTTAACTTATTACCTTCTCTTCAGATGCAGGCAATTTCCATGGAACTCTGCTTCAATACGACCTCGATTGATGGACGTAACATAAGTTAGAAAAAAAAACTGGCAAAGAATGCGCACATTGCATAAAAAAAATCTGCATGCCATCATCCCCGCAGGTTAAGTTGGCCATCACTCAAGGTTACTCAGCTTATGACAAGCAGAATTCTGCACCCGCCTAATTCAGGCCCAAAAGTGTCTTGTGAAGTACATTTGACAAGACACCCTGCAACTGTTCATGAATTGCTGGGCCTGCACTAAGGCTGGTCCAAAGTTGGCCTGTGATAGGCAAAGTTACCTAATTAAGTATCAGGACTTGGCAACAACACAGGCAAAAAGAATAGTAACAAATCCCTATCCTGCAGGTTAAGTTTGCCATCACTCAAGGTAACTCAGCCTGTGACATGCAAAATTTTGCACCCCTCTAATTTAGGCCAAAAGTTTCTTGTGAAGTACATTTGACAAGACACATGCACTGCTCATGTGTTTCTGGGCCTGCATTAAGGCTGGTCCAAAGTTGGCCTGTGATAGGCAGAGTTACTTTACTAAGTATCAGGACTTGGTATCAACACAAGCAAAAAGTAACAAATCCCTACACCCAACACCCAACATCCTTATTTGTAGTTTCAGATTGGGTTTGGAAATTGCAATCGATATGGGATATATGAATGTTTTTGTACCCATATGATGTATTTTGTATATGTATCCGTATTATATATCCATGTATATCTTCAATACCATAATAATATATATTCTAGAGTAGTAAAATTTTAATTTTTGGCAAATCAATGGTGTGGGATTTTTGGCAAATGGACGGCATCAGTGGTACTTTTGTTTTATTTTTGGCAAATCAGACGGAGAGGGATTTTTTTAGGGCTTGGGGTGCAAGTTTAGTAGAGGTGTTCGCATCTTTTTAGAAGAGAGTAGAGTGAACTTTAATCTTCAAATATATTTGTTGCTTAAAACAAACAAGTAAAAATATGTACCGCATTCCATAAGAATAAGGAAACATATTTGTCTGTAAGATCAGTTGGTTACTTGTTGATGAGCGAGCATTCGTGTTTGCGGAGTCCTCATGAACTGCTCTCAAGTGTTTCAATGGAAAGTTCAAGATTTTCTTGCAGTTTTAAATTAGGGTAGTCCTGACAAACACCCATAATCATCAGGGATGAATAATGGACTAGGTGAATGTTTAAACTTAAGAAGATGCAGCCTCCCATGATCAAAGTACGTGCACCTAAAAGTGACACTTTCCTATTTGCACCACCTATTTATAATTGTCTAAGAATCCAAGATTTCAAGCTTGAAAGCTTGATCAACTATAGATAGGTGGTGCAATTAGGAGAGTATTGCTTCTAGGTGCACATACCTTAGTCACCAAAATATTTTGATTGTTGAACCAATAGGTGTATTATTTGTTTCTACAATTAATAATGTAGTCATTTGTCTCACCTTTTTAAGTAGGCATCATCATTATAGGACTAAGCTAAGCCTTGTAATGAAAAAGAACATGTACTAGAGCCACGTGAGTGGTAAGGGATGTTGTATCTTATGATGACCCTAGATTGTTACATTATTGGATGTAACCTTGATATTGAAGGGTGATTCTCAATCGTGCTCTACCAAGAGTTTAAAAAGAAGGCATCATAATGGTAAAGCGCCTACTTTATAGAAATAACATGTCCCTTCTCATTTAATGATTTTAGTCTTGAAATTGACTCCATTGACGTTATGACATTTCATCAAAAGTGGAAGGAGAATCTACCATGACTTCTTCTATTGTGTCTAACTTGGTTACAAGTGGCCTCATTTCACTTTGGTTTCAACAACCAAAGTTTTTTTTTCTTTTTCTGGGCCTCATTCAATGAAGTATCCCAAAGAATCAAACTTCTTTAATTCCATGTAAGGAAATATGTATGTAAAAGTAGGACTAAATCACGGACAAGTTTTACAATCTCCATATCCATATAAAATATCTCCATCATTTTTGGTGTAAGGCAAAATACACTAAGGTAGTCTGCTCTAAATGCGCCCATCTTCTTCAAACCACTCCTATAATTAGCTTTGGAATGGATTTGAGGTGGTCCTTGAATTGACCCATTACAAAAAATTTCAGCCCTTGAAATGGCTGTTCAGAAAGGTTTTTCGGCCCCCCCCGGTGGTGCAGTTACAAAAAAATAAAAATAATTTTTTATTTATTTAGAAAATTATAATAAAACAATAAAAAATTCTCCAATCTGACATGGTACAAGTAATGCCACGTCAAATTTCCACCACCACCACACAAAAAAAAATCATTTTTTTCCCTAATTGCACCACAGCCCTGTAAAACTTGCGGCACTCCCGAAGGCTGAAATTTTTTGTAATGCAATTTAGCCATTGAGTGCATTGAGGAAAAAGTATTATTTATTGCGAGAGCCAATCAATCTCCTTGATTTCTTCACATCTCTTTACAAGTTGGAAGTGGATAGGTTTTGGAAGACCTATAGTCACAAATAGGTGCCTAGGACATAAATCTTTGAAAATTCATAACTAATTCCAAGAAGGTCCAAAAAATATGAAATGGCTTGGGTTAGATGCAAATTCCACCATTCTTTCTATAAAAATTCACTGAAAATTGTTTCAAGGACTTTAGCTTCCCCCCCAAAGGCAATCAACTCTTAAATGATCCGTTTAAGAGCAGACTACCTTAGCTAAAAAAACTTGCTTAAATGAATTAGGTGGAAAGACTTACAACATGATGAGTTTGACCAGTTGTGGGGCTTAAAATTTATTGTATTCAAGCAAACTTTCTAGCAATGATATGATATATGATATCTTCTTTATGGTCTTTATGGTCTTTATGGTCTTTATGGTCTTTATGGTCTTTAAGTACAATATATGAAAAATGTATTCATGTTGAAAACAAACTGGACTGTTAGAATTGGATAAAAATGCTATAAAGCGGGGAGAAGAAAAATGATCAATGATTTAGTAATGAGGAGATCATTTTTGGGTTGCCTAATGATGTTTTGGACTACTTTTTAAATTGTTATCAAATCAATAGAAACTCATTTTTTTGCAATTAGAGTACAATTTATGTGATAATTTGATGTCAATTATCATCTAAATGTTTATCGTCCTTCTTACAGTATATTTCCTAAAATATACTAAAAGTAAAAGATTTTGTGATTTTTAATCCAAAAGAAACAAATTGTAATTATAGGATCTAAAATAAAATATATAATAAATCATATAAAAAAACAAAACACTAGAATATCACATGTGGAGACAAAGATTATAATCTATGACAAGAACAAATTTGGAGGTTATTAACCCTCAGTTAGTTCCTTGACTATGTTTTCACCAAAAACGCTCAAAAACTGCCATTTCTAATACAAGTACCAAATTCTTCAAAAAGCACACATTTTTAGCACATGTAACCGTAGGATCTTGTAGTATGCTAGTTTGAGAAGGTGTGGGAAAATTTTCAAAAATTTTCACCTTGTAGATTGCAAAATACTAACATTCAAATTCACTAAAATCATTTTTTTGGCTCTGCAAAAAAACGGGCAGCTGCACATCACAAGGCCACATTTGTATACAAAAAAGTCCAAAATTGTGGTGCTTCTTTGGATTCATTCTTCAAGGCAAGTTGACTACATGCTTGAAGAATTTCATATCATTTGGAATTGTAAATTATATAGGAAAAAAATAATAAGTAGAAAGAAGTAAGAATTATTCAAAATACAAAATTGTGAACAATTTAGTTATGGAATTGAAAATTGTCAATGGTTGAAATGTTGTAATAAACAATCTACATCCTATGATTTTATTTTTTTCAAAAAATACTGAAAATTGAGTTAAACAAAGGACTTCAAAGTTTATTTTAGAGTAGAGAATCCATAATTGCTTGCAAACTAAAACTCCTCATAAATTTTGACTCATTGATCAAAATGGAATGATTCAAAGCTTTCTATATATTTATAATTCTAGAAAATCAATTTCAAATTTTGTTTATGAAAAAAGTGATTTTTTTTATCTGCCCAACTACATGTCTAGAAAAAAAAGGTAACATATGAGGCCATAACTTTGAATAATATTTCCAAATGTCATGAAATTTAGTGCATATGAATGATACTCCTGGCCGCCACCTTCTATTAAAATTTGAGCCTAAAATATAAAAAATTCTAGTCACAAGTACTTGCCTAAAATTTCTATGTTGCCAAAAAATGCCAAGGTGGAATGGAATACAGTAGGGCCTCTACGTTGTAGAAATGCATGATGAATCCACATGCTATTGAAATTGATGATGTGACTCAGATTTTCTTTGAACACACGAATCCAGGTTCTCACCTAGCAGATTTGCGTCGCTAGCGTCTTGCAACGGATTTAAGATGAACAACATTGGTATCTTTAACAATTTAGTTTAAGTAAGGTAGCCACACCTAAAACCTACCACTCTTGAAAATTGACCCCTATTTTTGAAGGAAAAGTGAAGAGGGAAGATACCTGAAATGATGAGCATGAGATGGACAAGTGTAAGGTGGAAAGGGGGGTCATTTTAGGTAGTGATGGCTCTATTTATAATATTGTAGAAGTGACAATCTTACAAGTGGTCGATTTTAGGTGCCACACTTATATTTCGTTTTAACTTCTCTTCTGTGACATGTTTTGATACTGCTAGTGTCATTTCTTAAAATGTGCATCAAATGGATATTGGCATCACCTACATGATACTTTTAACCTCCTACACCTTGCATCTTTGTAACTAATCTACAATGCTTCCAAAAATTATGGATACACTCGCATTTTGGTTTATAGTCTTTGTGCAAAAATTGCAAAATCACCAATGTGCAAAAATTGTTGTTTGTTTTCTAAAGCATATTGATTATGCAAAAGAGTTTATTTGTGCAATTTTAGAATTAGCTCTTTGGATGGATATATTTTTGTAGTTTTCCTGCCATTTATGTCAATTTAAAGTAAACTACCCCATTCTAGACCAAATAGGAGCAAGTCCATAGTGGGCTAAATTATATTAGTGGTATACATTCAAGTTCTAAAATGTACACCACTCACATAATTTAGCCCACAATGAGCTTGCTTCCATTTAGTCTAGAATGGAGTAGTTTACCTTAGTTCCCATTAGGCAAGTCTTAGACTGACTTGCACATAATAATATCTGCAAAAGAATAACGAACTGATTAGCAAGATATGAAAGGAAATATAAATTGGTTAAGGTACGTGCACACTTGGTGTTTAGTAATAATAGTTCTAAAATCGTAATACCTTTGACAAAGATAGGAAGCTCCATGTTTTATAGAAACATTAGTTTTGAGTTGGTTTGGCATTGGTTCATCAAGATCATAATCATCTTAACCTGGGGAATAGCATTCAATATTCTTCACAAGAGCTAACTTTTCATCTCTAGAGTCCCCATCCACAAAATCCATTCACATCATAGAGAACAAAGTAAGCTTCAATAACAATGTCATTTGAACATCTGCCAATAAAAAACCTTAGTGGCATAACAAAGAAAATGAATCATTGATAATTGTGAGAATGGTGGGTGGGGACATCATTTTTTTAATTAAATTAATTTTCCATCATGAATCCTCAAAGGATATGGGATATGTGAAGATGAGAGCTTGACCTTAGCTATCAAAATTTAGGAATAATGTGTGAATTAGAATTTCCAACCTTGTTTAGGTATAGTAGAATAATAAATTTCAAAAAACTTTGAACTAAAAAAAGTTGTTAAATTCATCTAAATTTCATCTCCAGAAATCCGATTGCAAATTTGAGTCTCTAATCAAAAGTTTTGTACCAAAATCAGAGAAGATGTTTGAAAATGTCAAAGAAAATGTTACTTCCAACCCCTCTCTAAAATTTGTCCATAAATTTTGATTGAAGTCTCTAAATATCAAAAATATTTTTGGAGATGAATTTTAACTTGATTTACCAACTTTTCTTAGTTTAGAGTTTAAAAAAAAAATATATTCTATTGTGATTATATGAGGTCTGAAATTCTATTAACTTTGAACACAATTCCTACTTTTTACTTAATTTGAGCGGTTGAGCTTCTACTAATTTTAATTTACATATCCCACATGGTTTGTTTTACCTCCTACCTCCCTATATGAATGTAGAGAGCTTGTCTTTCCAACCTAAAATACAAAAATGAATGACTTTTGTAGCAAGTGAGATAGTTTGTTGGATTTATTTTGACAATATTACATAATTTGTCATTCTCCTTGTATTATGAAAGACCATTGTCAGTCAGTGCTCAAGAATCTACAAAATTAGAAGATTCAAACTTACATAACAATAGCCTACAATATTATAGAATTATAAATAGTCCTTAATTTTTCTCAAGTAAACACTGCTTGCAACCCTTGCCAATTGTGCAGCCACATAGCTTTGGCGGTTACAAAGGAACAATGGTATGAACACCTATTGAAGAAATCACATAGGTAGGTACAGCCAAAAGTACCATTTTTTGCTACTGAGCATAGTTACTATTATTAGACTAGTCAAATTTCATATACTATAGATGGCGGTTTAAGGTCGGTGGCACATTGGGGGTACCTACCTTACCATCACTACAAATAACGCTTGCTAAGTTTATGTGTGCACACACCTTTAACGGTTGTGCAATGTTAGGACATCTTCAATGGACCCAACATATTGTCTCTCCAAAGGAACTTCTAGGTTTCTACATATTTATAATTAGAACTTGGGTTTTTGGATAATTGGAAGCCTATTCCAAAGTACTTTGAATAGGTACAGGACTGAAACTCAAATTTAGACATGACAATGGAAATAAAATATTTCAAAAGTTAGGTTAAAGACAAATTTTTTATGGAGGCCCTAACAAATCATGCTAAATAAAACAAAATCATGCCAATTGCACAATATTTTGGAGTGCAACGTACTTTGGTAAGCCTAATTTCCTCAGGCTTCTATAATTTTTTATCTTTTATCTAGCTTTTGGAGCAGTTTATTTTCATTGTCAAAAGTCTAAATTTGAATTTCTTATACCTATTCAAAATACTTTGGGATGCGCTTTCAATGATAAAGAATTCAAGTTCTAATTGTAAGTTGCTCAAAAGTTAGCAATTTATTGAAGAATAGAATTGAGGTTGTGCACCAAATAAGTCCTTATTAGCGCATCTCCAGTGGATTCAACTTTGAGAATGGTAATAATATAATGATGGGGCAACTCCAAACCAACACTCCTCAATGCAATCAATCAATTGGTCTCTCTTTATTCCCTAAGGCCCACCATTTTCCTTCCCAAATCCATCAAGTTGGCAAAATATGAAGAACCTACAATTCGACTCACAATAGGCTCATGATTCATAATTGTCATATCTTTTTCAAGCATTGCCAATAAATTGGACCTTCCGTTTTTGTATTAAAAGTATTTTCCTTCTCCTTCTTACAATGCAAAATATGTATGTTTGAAGTCTGCTTGAAGTTTAGTTTGTCTGCTTTGCTTTAAGGTAGACCAACCCATTTTCACCAACTGCCTTATTCCATCATCCTACTTGTAGGCCCAATTTTACCACAAAACTCATCCAAATCCATTCAATTTTAAGCTAAATCAATACATTAACGCCAACAGGGTTGCTATTCTGTGAGTTTGCAAGCGTGAGCCTGTGAGCATACAATTTTTTAGACTGAATTCTAGGGTGGGACCTATGACCGTGTTTATGGAAAATACAGCAGTAGGATAGAAATTCTAAAATAATGTTCGGATTTTGTCTACCTAAAATGATTTTAGCCCTTGAGGGACACTCTATGGCTAAATATTATCGAATTTCACTGTACTTGAAGTTATAAAATGATGAACTAATTCGGCTTAGGGTTTAGGATTTAGGGTTTAGGAATTGCGCCTTCTTGGAATTCTACAGTGGATTTAGGAAATTATAGGATTTGAACATGGCCTAAATCTCACATGTCGGTCCGCGATGACCCTAAACTACCGGAGGATGGTCGCGAGGTACCTAAACCAAATGGTGTGGTTGCGGGTTCGAAACCTGGTGGCAGTAGTTTCTCGCTGTTGCGTGAAATCAGCCTCTCTTCCTAACGGACCCCTCGCAGTGTGTTTCCTCAACATGCTTGTCTCCAAAAAAAAATAAAAAAATAAAAAAATCTTGCATGTACCTAAAAGGTGGAAGTACATCATATGAACTAAAGTAATTTGGATCCCTTTCCAAATTCTATTAGGTACAAAACTTGATGATTAGAGTGAAATGTCTACCACAATGATGTATGGTATACAATTCCATCTGATCTTCAGATACTCATTCGACAAAAGTCCTTTTACATGAGGGGATGTTAGAGATCCCAATCGATAGGGGTTTAGGGTGAAAAGTAAGAAGTAGAGAATTGGAGTTGCATTGTATTGTAGAAGCTTAATAACACTTAAAAGTACTAACTATAGGGTAATTCAGCTTGTAGATTAATAAATGACTATGGAACTTATATTGTTTTGTAATGGTTACCAAATTAGAGGTTTAGGACCTGAGTTGCAGATTACCATGCACATGTTAGATCCTCCTCTCGGCGCCGAGAGGTCCCATGATGGTTTAGAACATTGATCACCACCCCAAAATTAAAAGCAACAAAGCTCTCTTTGTTTCTAACCAATTTAGGCAAATTAAGGGTCGCTTCCCCTAAAACAAGTAGTAAATGATTGTATCTATAGCATGGATACCACAATCAAAACCATGACAAGATATTGACAATAGAAATTTAGATCTGAGGACCATGAGCTAGTAGCTATATTGCCATCATTATCCAAATACATAAAGTAAGGTGTAGAAGATGGAGACGTAGATCAAACAAGAATGATCTATCTCAAAACAAGATCACATAGACGAAGAAGACATTGAGTGAGAATGAACACTGCTATCACTGCTAGAGGTCTCCTCATCTGCTTCTTCAGCTTCCACATCTACAAATTCCAACACACTAGGGTCTAAAGGAGTAGCCTTATTCCGTGTAGGAAGAAGGCAATGGAATGCAAATTCAACTGCTAACACCTCGGCATAGGGGGGTAGTATGTACGGTTTCTTCGGACTAGGAAAAAATCCGGGCGATGAGTAGAATGGCCAGTGTTGCGCCTCATTACTAATCATGCTGCATGGAAAAAAGGAGAGTTATAAATGTCTAAAGATAGGCTAAGGTGAAATGAACATGAAAAAATGCAAATTCAAAAAGAACTTACTTACTGAATTGAGATTTTTTGATAATATGTTGAACCACAACCTCCTTTGCATCTAGATCGTCAGAGGCCAATGTCACAGGTGCAAGTGTTATAGGAACAACTTGAATTGAACGAATGAGAGGAGCCAACATTGCATTGAAGATGGCCTTGTGTTCTTCTAGGGCTATAATGTGTCTGTTTAGAAGCCTACAAGCGTGGATGGAGGCCCTTGAAACATGAACATGGAATTGAAATTAAAACATGACTAGATCAAATGCAACAACTTTGAAATGTAATTAGCATCATTAACACGTGAAGGGTTGGTTCTACAATGTACCAGTTGAAGCCATACAATCCACAACCATGTCACCCGAGATAGATGATGCTTCAATGAACATGGCTATAAATCGAGGGTCCTTCTCACGCCCCCCTCTCCACGGTGTACCCTTGTCCATGGTCATGGTCTCCGAGGTAGTAAAGTTCTGCATAATGTCGTCACGCTCAACATCCACCTCGAGTGCAAGCAATGTCGGACAGGGCTAGAATGCAAACTTTGAAGGACCGACGTTCGGCAAGTTCCTCACAAACAATTGAATTCCGAAATGCAACGTCTGCAGAACAAAGGTGATCAGTGTCACTTCAGCTCTTACCAAAATGCAAAAATATTGAAGTGAAGCTAAGAACTTGGCATGAGAGGGGATATTACCGTCAATGAACGGTCTAAGGGCAACATTAAGTGCAAGTGGTTTGTCCCCTACCATTCCTTTCGTAATTTGAAAGCATAGGGATCTGCATAGTTACGGATGTTAGCTTGGCCTTGGGCCCTATAAGGATAAATAATAAGTAGTGCCCCATCATCTTGTAAATGTCCATCGACGAATTCAAAAAGAGATTCAAGCCACGAATCGGAGTGCTAATTCCATTGTGGAATGGTAGAAGGAGGCTTGGACACACTAGGAACAGGTAGCCCTTTAGGCATGTTGGCGATGATGAGGTCTACCCGTGGCGATGTACTCCGAACTCCTTTAAAGGATCGATCCTTATCCGCCGCGTGCTGCAATTAAGAGGAAGTTCAGTATAATACATAAAATAAATACCATGTGAGTAAAAATGAAATTAAAGATGAGAGGGGAGGGCCACACCTTTTCCATGAATTTCAGTATGTCATGGTACAACAGAGGCAATGGATCAGCAAGAACTGCCGTTAGAGATGAGTTGCAAATGAATTCATCAATGGAGATGTCAGTGTCATTGACCAAGTCAATGACAGTGGATCCACGAACTAAGTCTGCTTCCGTGAGTGCTAATCGTTCCAATCCACGCTTCGAACCTCTAAAAACGGATGTCTGCAATTGAGAACCCTGATCCACTACAAATGAACCAACTATCAGTTGCTTTGAAGTCTGCTCCACATTCTTCTCCTTAGACGTCACCTTCACCTTCTGAGCAGTTTTGAACTTCTTCTTCGTCACTCGTTGAAGCGCCTTGTCGACGGCCTCAGAGTTCTTCACGACAATCTTCTTATCTGCCTCCTCCCTCCTCTTCATTGCCTTTGCTCTAGTATCCTCGTCCAAGCCATTGAACTTGTCGTACTCAGGCACAAGTTCTTGGGAGTCCATTGAACGTTTCAATCGCTCCTCCGGTAGAGGTGTGAACTCAGGAGGGCAGTCCAAATACCATGCTCCCGACTTCAAGTGAGCACTTGTCCACTACCGCAACTGTGAAGGAGAAAACATGCAGTGTTCGGTGGAAACGTCTAGCCATGTACTTAGAAATGGGCGCTTCGCAATTGCTGGTTTTGGAAGCAGCTCGTACTTGAAGTACCTGACAAGGTAGATGCGTCTTAGAGCTGTGAAATAAAGGAGATTTCCAGAAAACAAAATTTGGTTGCACTTGACAATAATCAGTTCAAATCAAAAAATATCTGAATATTACTCGCTTGACCACGAGGTCAGAACCCTTGTGCTTCAAAAACAAATCAGACTTTTTGAAGACATCGTGGCCTCTGAAGTGCGAAAGGAAAGAATGATCCCAAAGTCGGATTCTCCAGCCCTTGATGTATTCAGCTAAAACCTCGGGCTCTTGAGGCGAGTCCATGGCCAAATCCAGATTATCCTTCTTGACGATATTGTCAAACATTTCTGTTGCTGCATCCTCTATCTGAACATTCAAGAGATCAAAGCGGTGAGAAGTAAGCATAACCATGCAAATCAACACCTGTAGATAGATATAAATTATGAATTCAAATGTTGTAGGGGACGATGGACTAGTCAAACACCAGTTGAAGTCACTCACCCCTACGTACCAACACGCCTTGACTAAAAAGGCTCTTAAATCATTTTCTCCCACGGGTTTCATAGGAAATCGACGCGCTTCTCTAGTTTGGGTGGACGAGTTCCACCAACGTAACCACATGACTTTACGCTCTGACTTTACATTGCACGTAGCAATCATCTGCAACTTATCGAGAGTCATCTCCGGAATAGTATTTGTACACCAGTGGCGCTCAATCTTCACAAAATCATTGGACAAATTAGAATGACAAATACATTCAACAACACTGAGAAATAGAAAATCTATTATAAAGAGAAGTCACCTCATCAAGCCACTCCTTCCCTAGACTTGGATTAGCCACAGTAGTGAGCTTCCCCAACTTTTTGGTCAAGACAGCTGTCTTCTCCTTCGTTCCTAGTCTCATCGCAGCCAGAACTCCATTCTCTGTCTGCTCCTCCATTAGTGTGTCTTTCTTATACAACCTCATTGCAGTATCTGCTGCGGCAGCTATCTCATACTGCAATGGAAAATGGATAAGACAAGTGAGATAAGAAAACAATGAGAACTGGAGAATATATGTAACTGAAATGTACTTCAAGCCAAAGTTGACGCTTACACGATAAATGAATGCCGTAAACACCTCTAACGACATGTTGTACCATGACTTTCTCAAATTTTGAGTGCATTGTAACATCTCAGAGGTACTCAAGTGATCGGCAAACTTATCCAAAGGCATGACTCCATATTTGCGGACCCGGTACAAGGTGTGCACTAAGCTTGTCCAGATGAATGAATTCTCAGTGTATCTGTAATCAAAAGTCAAACAATTCGTCAGAATCCCTTGGCTCATAGGAAAACATAACGAAAGAATCACAAAACAAAAAGAGAGCTTTGTGCACGTACTTATTTATATTGTGCATAACATGCATGACTTCTCCAATCCACCCCTTTGTCTCTAATAAAATTGAGTCAACGGAAACATGCCAATCTTGGTTGTTATCATGGTGAAGAATAATATATGATGACCAAGCCAGAAGGCGATGGTTACCATCGCATACAAAGAACTTAGAGTTCTGGAGATGCTTCAACTCCGGTGTAGTACTCAAAATTGCATTAAAAACATCATTCTCTTCATTCCAAAGAAGTCCCCAAGCAACCTTTTCACTGTCTTTGACGTGCTCCTCCTCCCCTTGTTCATTTGTAACTGAAACATAGAAGACGGCCGACCCATCCCTGTACCCAAAAACATATTCTTCAGCTAGCCTAGTCAAGTCAGACTTCAATGTTGGTCTAACCATAGGCATTGCAGACATGCGGCACAATGGAATTTGGAGTCGAGATACTGAATGGGGCTTCATTCGGAGACTAGAGATGGACGACACCAAATTCACTTTCTGGGACCTACATAGAGCATCCTCTGACGTAAAGTCATCCACTGGCTTTAAATCATCGGCCTCGGAATTGTCATCTTCCATGTCTTCAGCCGTCAAAATGGCCGGTTGATCAGGGGCATGTGATTCAATATTTTCAGGTCCTCAGGAGCAGGAGATGCCTCGGGCAGAACCTGGAAAACAAAGCACCAGTCAAATTTAATTTGGTCCCCAACATCAGGAAATACTAGATCACGTCGTGGGGTCGAGCCGGCTGCCCTCGGCGTTGAGAAGGGAGCGAGAGGGCAGCGGAACAGAAAGCACATGTACAACAATAGTCGGAAGGAACAAAAAAAAAGATTGAGAACCCCGATCACCCGTCCAACTAGGGATCACGTCGGGGGAGGGCGTAAGTTCCTCTCGGCGCCAAAAGGGCAGCAGAACAGAAAGCACATGATCAACAACAGCGGGGAGGAAGCTTGAGATTATGACCTTCTTGCCCTGGACACTCGGGGTTGCTCCAACGTCGGTCGCTGGCTCTTCTCCAAGCGCCTTCTCGGGGCTGATTCTGTCGCCAGCCCCCTCATCGTTCTCGCGATCTCCCGCTCGTCATTCACTCGATCGTCGTCGTGGCTGCGTCCTCTTGGAGCGGCATTCCTGGTCGCCAGCTTCCTCACCATTGTCTCGGGCTCCTAAGAATGCGAGCAAGGAAGAGTGTAACTATTGCTCGGGTAGGTTGAATTCGCGGCACATACAATTCGAACCCCTAGACCCTATCCGCGCAAAAGTGAACCAGACGTGCACCGGGTCCGCTTCGTTCGTCTTTTTAGACGGACCTCTTAGAATTAGGGATTCCAATAAGTTCCATGTGCACGTAGAGTTCTTCCGATTCTAGGAACTTCATCTGGTAGAATAGGCAAAATGATCGTTGCTTAGAGCAACCCCACCAGTGAGTTCTATGTCCCTAACAATCTAGGGAGAGGACCTCAGATGGGGATGGCGATAAAAAAGCTTGCGTACACCAGTCTCAAAACAAAATCTCTACCCCAAATGTATAGAGAACTCGATAGAAGTTTGTTCCAGTTCTCTATATTCAAGCTCATATAGAGAACACGCCAGGTCATATTCCTATATAGTCAAGATTGACTGGATTGAGGTCCCGTGTTTAGGGAATGAGAACTCTTTGGTGGGGTGCTCTTAATCCCGATTCTATGAACTATTAGACAATGTGTGAATTGCCCCAAGTTTTAAAATGAAGATTAATGCTTGGGGCATCTATTTCCTTATATAGATATCGTTGAATCTGTATTCAAGGTCCACTTATAAAAATGCATGTTAATGATCATGGGAGAAACGCTTAGTTGATTTCTAATTCCAAATGTAAAAATAATTTAAGAAGCAAATTTTGGTCATGAGATCAAGCGGGACTTACAGAATGTTCGTTGGAGTCTTTGAAGGCTTTGAAGTCTTCGATGTAGGATGTCCCACAGAGCAAGGCCGCTCTCTTCTTGGTCTCAGTACTTTGCCTTCTCAATCGTGCACGGGTCAACTCCTTTCGCGATGAGAAATGGGACCTTCCTCTCTTTTTGCGTTTCCTCGTTTTACTCCATTCACCACAGTTGGATATGTGTAGTGCTAAAGGCATGAGACTAATAGTTCATATTACTTTCAGAAAGTAATGACCCTTCCAAAATCCTCTAACTAAGATGTCCATACATATCCTAATGACCAATTTGGAACTCCTACTCTCTTGCTGTAATTTCATTTAGACTCAGCGCCTCTGAACAATATCCCACAACTATAAACTTGAACTTTGGCAACTACAACTAAGTTCTCATGTTATTTCTAATACTTGTGTGTCAGTTGGTAGTGACGGCCATTTCAAAGAGCTGTTGAAATTTGTCACCCTAGATTTAGCCCGTCTCCAAAATCTATATGTCATCAATATATAGGTCACCTATATTTTTTATGATTTTGAAGGATGTACATCTCTGCAATGACGTGGTGATGTATCTTGGGATGGGGGGCAAAGGTCCTGTACTTGCGTTCTGGTAGCAAAGTAGGAGGTGTCTACGTGGGCTCCTGTCTACATGTATCCCAAATCTACAGACAAGTCACATGGTCCTTGAATTTTGAATTACTCTCATTTATGATTTAGATTTGATACTGTCTTGCTTTAAAAGTAGTCATTTCTAATATACATTTGGGCGGCAATTTTAGACATCCAAATTGGGGGCTACTGATAGTACTGCATCATTATACGCAATGACGATACATTATTCCTATCTTCTTAAGTTCCCGTTGCAGGACAATTATATGCCCTCATATCTTCTACGTTTGATCCACTTCATTCACTAGGAGTTTTTGTTCTCTCTGGTTGTTGTAAAAGTGTTCTCATTTCAAGTGTGTCCATGTTTGCTTCGTCAATGGCCACCATTAGAGTGGATGGCCATGAAATTCCATTAGTTCTGCCTTTAGGAGAAGCAGGGTATGCTATAGTGTCTTCTCACCTTCTTTATGTTCGTTTCAGATTCTCCAATCTAGTATTTATGTTGAGGAAGAGGTCATGTTTGATTTGGGACACTTAAAAGAGTCCATCCATATGCCAAAGTTAGTACTAGAGGATGGTCATTGCTGGCACCTCCGTCGAGGGCGTTATAAGGTATATGATTTGCCTTCTATCATGCGGGATACTTCTACAGAGAGGTTGCCACGGCAGTCGGACCACTCCACTGTTAACATGCCGTTTGTAGGCCAAAATATAGGAAATTCAATGGACAATGAACGCATTACAATTGCTACGACTCGGTTCAACTTGTCCGAGTGAAGGAAGAAGTTAATGTCCCTGTGATAGATTTATCTAGTGAGTCGGAGGGAGAGTCGCCTAGTCAACCAGGTCTTCCAACAACGCTTTCTAGACTTGTCTGTAATGACGTCCTGAAAACAACATCCGGTAGGTATTCCACGCCTACTACTAGTCCTGCTTTGTCCACTCACTCAAGACCACCAACTGATCCAAATAGTTCAGCCGGACATAGTATTGTTGGGTGCCTTTGAAAACTAGCATCTATTCGCAGATCTAGGAACGAAGTTGCTACATTAGATTATGATTTGCTCAACCATCAGAAGGTGCAGTACCTTCCTGTAGACTTTGATGGAAATGTAGTATTTGAGTTGCCTTCTCTTTGTGCTCCATCTTCATCATTCGTTGCTAGGAACTTACACGGTATGGATAAACAATACGATGGTCACGCATGGTGTCGGACCATTACATCCAATATCCATAACCAGGATAGCTTGAAATTCCGAAAATCATCTTGTGCAGGTCATTTGATTTGTAACAATTCTAATTGTGACTATCTCAGGCGATCTTCCAAGCGGAATGAGACTGAATGGTGTGGGTATACTCCTACTCCATTCTATGTTGGTACAGTCTCTCCAAAAGATTCTACTGTTCTTTGCAAAATATGCAAAAGTTCACCGCATTGCGTCAGTACTTGTGATACTAGAATTTATTATGTTTATAGTAGTACTCCAGGGATGACGAGAGCGTGCATTCATTTAGGTAATCACATGCATCATGTTGCTTCTGGAACCTGTAGAGAGTCGTTAGACACCATTTCAGAGCTCATTGCAGGTGAAGTCTTAAAAACCCCTAGTGCCACTAACTCAGCCATAGCCCTTGCAGCTAGTAAGCAATTTTTGGACAACTACTTCATACACAACGGTGAAGGTCAAACGGAGATGTTGTAGGGGAAGTCGCTGGAAGATGTCATGGATAGGTTTCAGATCCTTAGTTCCTCGAACATCCATAATACTATTTCTTCATTTCGTAGCACTGGAAAAGGTGGGGTCATAGATAGCATTATGAATATGAAACGTAATCTAAAGTTTGAATACATTCATGAGAGCATTTTTCCTGGACAGGGAAAAGAAAAAGTGTACTTGTTTAAGATGTTGGTCGATGGATCTGGTAGTAGGGTTGACCTGGTGAAGCGTATGCAAGTGGGAGGAGATTTGGAGAACGCGTGGCTCATGTTTGATCACGTAAAACGAGTAAAGGATTGGACCACCATGGCCTGCCATGTCTATGACACAGGATGTAGAAAGGTAATGACAATCGCCGTTTGTGACATGCAATCTGAAGATACTGAGATCCAGTGCATTATGTGGAGGTTACTAAATGATGTCATGAGACGCAACGGCGTAGAAAATACAAACTTCAAGGGCTTCATGGCAGATAGCGCGCAAGCAAATTAGAATGCCGTTCGAATTGTATACGGTACGGGGAACCCCAAAATGGAGATGGTCAATCGCGAACGAACATGTCTTCTGCACTGGAGTACTTCGTTGCACCGGCATACCCAAAAGCTCATCAAACCGGATATGCAACACCAACATATACATCTATGCAAGCAATATAAAGACTCAATCACTATGGAGGAAGCTGAGACAAGGTATTTGGCCATTCGATCTTGGTGGTTATCATCCGGGGCAGCCTCAGAAGATGCTATGCGTGACCTGGAGTTGTGGCTCGCCTTTTGGCACTTCCGATATCGCCAATGGGGAGGCTTTATGCAAATGGTATGTTTAGACCCCTCCTTCAGTTCTGTTGCTTTTTTTCTTTTGCACTATCACTTTGAGACGGCTTTCTTTGTTACAAAATTATTAGTACAAAAAACTATGATTGTGATCAAACCAGCAATAGGATGCCATACCTCTCAGAGCCGAGAGGTGCCTTCACAGCCTACTGACGAGATCAAAATCATGAATGCTTTGCCATGCCTAAGGAAGCTGAAGTATGAGCCTTTTCAGCCTAAACCATTATAGGACTAACTAGAATTTTTTTTTGCAGGGATTGAATGTTGAGGAAATTGCAGACATGCCATCATGCAACTTATCTGAAACAGTCCACAACAAATGGTTGCAGCAGTCGGGTAATCACAGTAATGACTTGTTTGCCGCCGCCTGTGATGATTGCATTCGAGCCTTCATGCAAATGACAAATTACCGGTCTTTCTTGAACGGCACAACATCAAGGTCGGGTCCATCGAAAGAGGAGCTAAAGTTAAGAGGCGCTAGACGCAGCAGCAACTCCAAAAAGATCGCGGAGGCGTTGAATGTCATTCCTGGAGCAGCTGAGGTTGCAACGCGTGTTCCGCACTTGGAGGGTGAAGAGGTGTTTGGCAGTAGTAAGCGCAAACTAGACCTCCCTATTGGGTCGGATGGTGATTCCCATCGGCCGGACAAGGTGAACTTCTCTCAGCCAAGAGTAATGATTCGGTCCACACGCACACCCACGGAGTCTATCAGGGATAGGAACAAAGTGGCTAACTATGAGCATGTGCCACATATCACTACTGCGTTGGAAAGTGACTGTGACACTTCTCAATGGCATATTGCAAGGTTATCCCACAAGTCTAGCTGCAAATGTCATGCCCAGCAGCGAAGATCAAACATCCGTTGCGTTGCCAAAATTGCAAGAGGAAGTAAAGGCACTCCAGCTCCTACATACCGTGGACGCAAAAAACAGTACGAAGGGAATAAGGAGATCGTGACAGATTTTTGGTTTTGCCCAGATGATATTCACCGTTGCGTGCGAGGCTCTAAACGTGCTTGGGTAATTGATTGGCCTGAAGTACCAGACATCTAGCTTGTATTGACAGGCACTAGTTTATCTCGTCAGGAAACACTTCTACTGCAAGAATCCGGATTCCAGCTCCAAGACCGACCACCTATGTCACCTCAACGATTATTCACGATGTCAAATGTTTTTGAGGCGGTCATGTATGATCAGCCTATCCCTGTACATGCAGACACATATCCAACAACTCGCCGAAACAAGCCTATTAGACGTATTGCAAATGCTCCTACTACAAAGCATTGCAATAAGTGGGAGAGTGCTGGGAACGTCAAAGGAACAATCTTAGGAGTCACTATGCTTCCCTTTCCCAGACTTGGAGCCATAATCTCCCTTCAATCTGGAACAGAGCTTACGCACAAAGTTTACCGAATCACACTAGGCATGTACTCAGAGTGTACTTGTCCTGATTTTGTGGACATGGCTGTTGCAGCAATTGGTGGACGCCATCAATATGTTAATTGCAAACATCTCTATTACTTATTTTGTTACTTTTGCAAAATGAACCTAGTAGATGACAAGTTCATACATTCTCCAAGCTTCAGCTTTAATGAGGTCAAGCGCCTCCTCATTTGGGTTGGTATCATCAACGTTCCAAACGAGGGTCTCTTTGATACTTAGAAACCCTAGAGCCTGTGAGTGCATGTGATCTAAACGTAAAATACTTCTGACTGAAGTTACATTTGTGGACAAAAGTATAAATTTTTCTTTGGGAAAATCTTGTAATTGGAGGTTATATTTTATATACCCTTCTTTCCAACGTCAGGTTCATCTTTCACACCTTTCACCTTGTCTTTATAATGTATACTCTCATCATTATATGCTATTATGATAAACAACACCCCTAATACAAATAATACTTATCCACGGTCATAGGTCCACGGTGATAGGTCTCGGGACCTAGACCTTGAAATTTATAATGAACTTCAAATTTAGCCCAAAATTTTTGGATTCTCCTTTTATTTTCCACTATTATTGATATCTACACTATTTTTTCTAATTCCAGCGCTCCCTGCTCACAGTATTCCCACTCGCCGCTTACAGGCTCACAGAATAGCACCGCTGTTAATGCCAACAAGGGACTCACATGTCAACCCTTCATTGGTGAATATTTAAGTGCCATTAGATACATGGAAAGACGATATGGGTTATTTAAGTAACATTTATGATTCCACTCTACAAGTGGTTTTGTAATTTTAAGGCCTAACTACTTCAAAAATTCCTAGAAATCACAATTTTCATTTGAAAATTATAATTCCACTTGGGATTTGATTCATGTGAAACAAGCGCACAATTGTGAAAAATATGTGTCCCTCTTGAAGTTGGCCCCAGAATATTCAGATTGCAAATCGGGGTGGTAATAGGCTTGTCTACCTTACATTTGGTCCATTCTTTTTTTTTAACCCTTCACAGCCCAAGGCCTAACCATGTCAAAAAACAACCTTTCTTTTCAAGTGTTATAAGTCTAAACATGAGTAAGGTATGAAAATCTCAAATGTACAATCTTGTAGTGTGCATGTTGTAGATGGTGTAAATCAAATTTGGGGTCATTTGATTGTATAGATTGAAAGATTTTAATGTTCTAGTGTTGAAAAAAGATGCTGAAATTTTTCTAAAAACACATTTGGAGGTGAAATTTGATTTCTAAACCTACTCAAATGAAAAAACTTTAAACTACAAAGTGATTCAAAACCAAAAGACAAACACTTTGGTGGGAAAAAAAAATCATCCAATCAACCCATTGTGTTTGCAAAATTGTTTTGAAATGTCAAAAAAAGTGAAAAAAGTAGCAAAAAAACACATCTATGGTTAAACCTACCTACTAAAATGCTTCTCAGTCAATCATAACTTCTTGGATTGATACGAATTTTTTACCACAAAAACTAAACTAGCATTACAAAAAAATTCAGCCCTCGGGAGTGCCGCGAGTTTTGCAGGCTGTGGTGCAATTAGGGAAAAAAATGTTTTTCTTTGTGTTTTTTTAATTTTTTTTAATTTTTTGGGGGGAAATCTGACGTGGAAATATTAGTGCCACGTCAGACTGGAGAATTTTTTAATTTTTTAATTTCTTTTAAACTTAAAAAAATTCAAAAAAAATTTAAATTTTATTTTTTATTTTTCTGTAACTGCACCGCGGGGGTGTCGAAAAAACTTTCTAAACAGCATTGTTGAGGGCTGAAATTTTTTGTAATGTATGTGCGACTTTTCCAACAAAAATTATTGAAACAAACCATGTCTAAAGAATTTGTAAGCCACCAAAGTTCATGTAATCCAAAAATGTCTGGATTTTGAACTTCGAATTGCTCCCAAGCATTCAAACAACTTGGATTGACATGAAAATTTTACCACAATAATTAGACTTTATAGGAAACAAAACCTAACAAATTTGATTGAAAACTAACATTTGATGAAAAAGATACAAGCCATCGAAGTTGTAACCATCTCAATGCATGTGGTGAACTCAAATTGAACCTGTGAACTTTGAATGGCTTTCAAAAACTCAGTACATCTTGAATGGATCTGAAATTTTTACCACAATAAATAGACTAGTATGCGCAACCTTACCAACAAGTTTTATTGAGTTTGGACATCAAATGCAAAAGTTACAACACTTTGAAATTGACTACAAGACTGTGTGAGGACACTTTTGGTTCCCTTGGGCGGTGAGGGGTTAAAGTCAATGGAATGGAACGAGGTCCATACCCCTTCCTCCATTTGAAAGGTCGGGTACTAAGGTAGGTACACCCAAATGTGCCACTGACCTTAAACCACCATCTTTACTTTGTGTACATCTCCAAAATCAATTCTGTACCATTGTGGAAGAAACGCTTTTAGAACCAATATTTGTTCCTTAATAACTTTCGCATACGGTATCCAAATGCCACGTTCTCTAGTGCGTTGGAGCCTCCTTTCACTTGCCAACAAGAAAATATGAAAGTTTGGCCAGTCTACTAATAGTAACCAGTCTCAGTAGCAAAAAGTGGCGATTTGGGGGTGTACCCACCTTAACTGTCCCCGCTTTCCGGTCATGCACTGCCAAAAGACTTATTAGGCCCATATCGTGAGAAAGAGACGCTCTAAAGCCTGCAATGCCCAACTTGCTACTTATGGAAATGGATTCTATTTCTCAAATGGAGCGCGGGTTGACGGCGTGGTGGCCCTCTCCGGGGGACTGCAGACAAAGGCTTCCAAAGCCTGTCAAAGGGGTTTACATTGCATGTGCTAGACAGCAGAAACCCCACTCTGCCCTGCCAAGTGCGACTGGGATGAGCAACATAGGTCTCAGAATTGGTCTGTCAGAAGATGGGTCCGTCCATTCGTCCGTGCATCTAAATTTCTCAATTGGAGAACTTAACTTAGTCCACAAGTGTTCAGTTTGCAGGTGGGGACTGTGGTCAGAATTTTCATTGATTTTCTTGTTGGCAAGTGAAAGGAGGTTTGGACGCAGCATTTGGATATTGTATGCAAAAGTTAGAAAGATGGGTCAAAGTGTTTTGGGTAGAGGTTCTAAAATCATTTCTTCCACGTAAAGTAACAGGCTCTGAAAGCGACCATTTAAGGGCTGGTTCGCCTTTTTCACATGCTTCCGTGGGCAGAAAATATTTTTAGATCATTTTGCAGAGGAAGAAAAATAGACGTGAAACCTAACTTGTATTTTTCCAAGCATTTTTGAATTACTTATAAATTTTCAAAGATTTGGGGCATAGGCACCTATTTGAGATCATTGGTCTTCCAAAATCTGTCCACTTGCAACTTGTAAAGAGATGAACGGAAATCGAAGACAATGATTAGCTCTTGCAATAGAAAAATAAAATTTTCTCCATGCATTCAAATTGCTAAATTGGTCCATTTAAGGATTATCTCATCTCCATTCTCCACCTAAAAATAGGGGCGGTTTGAAGAAGATGGGCACTTTTAGAGCACACTACCTTTGGTGAATGTTGATTTTGGAAGTGTACATAAAACGATGAAGGTGGTTTTCTGTCAGTGGTGCATTTGGAGGGGCCCATTTTATGGTCACTACTTGTAGTAGAAACATGGTCATGGTTTTGCACAAACCGGCAAAGGGACTTACAAAAAGATCCACATTCATGATTAATTGGAAGAGTTGTAGGTTCTGTCATGGTCACTTTCTTGGTCTATGTACAACATGCTTTCATGAGGTAGTATTGTACATGGTGGTCAAGGTTGGCAAAAAATAATTCTACAAATGTTTTTTTTGGAAAAAAAACTTGCAATTTTTTTTAGATATGGATAGAAAAAGAATATAGTAGTAGAGTATAGGCAAAGTAATCCTACTTTTTAGCAAATTAAATAATTACTCGACAGAGAATATTAAATCTACTTTGGAGGTATACAGGTATCGTAGAGACAACAATTATTCCATCTACAATATTGCAATAATGCGTTGATCAATCTCAAATTTCTAGCAAACTTTCTCTCTTCTCATCCCATAGAGGGGTTTAACCCCTAAAGTCCCATTGTCTCTTTGGGGTACAAAATGGATTTTGGGTAGGCTCCTACAACCTCAATATTCATCATGATTTTTTGAAACTTTTTGTGAAGTTATCAAAATACATTAGCTTTATGTAAATATAATTTTTATTTCAATTGGTGCCTAGAAGCAAAAGTTATGGCACAAAATGTAATTTTTTTTAATGCGGCAAGCAAAAACCTCTTCATACAATTTCTTTTTTTAATAAATTAAATTAATTTATTTATTATAGATTGTAATTTTATCTATATAGAAAGCTTTGATTTGTATCATCTGGATTTGTTATGTGAAAGTTATGGATAATCTTATTTTTGGGGCAATTAGAGCATCTTCTTGAAAAAATAACTTATATTTACAATTTTTCAAAACAAATTGTTTGACAAGGTTAAGTTTGCTTGCTAAGACAATCTCACCATGGTATCATAGTGTTTCAATCCCATCTTAGAGCTATCAACTATTAAGTTTTTCTTTAGATCTTGGAGCTACTTCTAATCAACAAATTTTTAATGAATGAAATTTTATTTATTTATTTATTTAAAAAATTAATTAATTCCTAGACTTTCAACTCAATTCTTCAATACAAAAAATTTAAATTCAAAGTCTTTAGTGCAAAAAAATTCCTCAAATGGCGGTCCAAGTCATCTGAAATTGTAGGACACTATTCAGAAATAATTTTTTCTAATTTTGAATGCTAATATCTTCCAATCTGTATGGTCAAACTTTATGAAAATTCCACCACATGATCTAAAACAAGTGAAGTACAAGATCCTATGGTTTGATTCTAAATTTTAATTTATTGGCTAAACGCAATAGAACTAGTAGTTTTAAGTCATTTTTGACAGAAAAATGGCCTTGGGATTTTAGGAGTTAATATTTGTTTCTTAAAATTTTGAATAGAAAGGACGCATATAATATTCCAGAATAACAAGGCAACTTATCTTGGATCCTTCTACAATGTCATTATAACATAAATAATTTGTGTTATAAAGTGGGTACACCCAAAAACGTCACTTTTGCTACTCAGTCTAGTTACCATTATCAGACTAGCCAAATTTTCATATTTTTTTGGTTGCCAAGTGAAAGGAGGTTCCAGCGCACCAGAGAACATGGCATTTGGATATCGTATGCAAAAAGGCATTAAGGAACATAGTTTGGTTCTAAAATGGTTTCTTCTTCATAGGAACAAAATTGATTTTGGAGCTGTACACACTAGAGTAAAGATGGCGGTTTCAGGTCAGTGGCACATTTGCGTGTACCTACCTTAGTGGTCTACAATTGGCATGGCCAAACTTGCATTCAACAATTTTTCTTTTGTGAAAGGAGCCTTGATTCATAAAGAACAAAGGGTTGTCCTTTGCCTTGAAGCTGAAGAATTGTTACAGAACTTGGGCATGTTCAGTTGAGTTCATGAAAATAAGAACAGTCAGGGAAATAACCTTGTTCTAAATTAAAAAGCACCAGCTTACCTTCTAACTTCTAAAGATAGTAGGCCGCCACGCAAGAACGCCTCCAAGCAATGATCGTGCCCCCAAAATGTACCTTTGCTAGAGAGTTTGCCTCACGTAATATTGATTGCAGGTGTGTGTCGAGGGGCATTGATGAATTTGTAGGTCAAATGGGAATTCAACTTCTTCAACGACCCTCGAACTGTATCATTTGATGGAGTACACTACATGTCATGTATCAGAGGATTGCAAATCAAGTACTTGTACTCAGTTCTTACTAAGGTAGGCTGCTCTTAAAGCTAGCAAGCTTTTTAATCTTAATGCTAGCAAGCTTTTTAAGAGCCAGATAAGTTAAACTCCTTGAAACAATATTCAGTAAATTTTTGTTTTGACAAACATTGGAATTGGCATCAAACCCAAGTCATTTCCTGGGCCCTTTCTGGAATGAGTTACTAATTTTTGAAGTTGAAATGCAGTGGTCACTACCAACAACCACCTCCTGAAATATACATCATTAATTCATATCCATACAATGAAGAAAGCAAAATGTATGTCTTTGTCTTTGTTAGTGGTCGCTTTTAGAGCATTTTACCTTACCCAACAAGCTTCGATAAGTTGTGTGTGGCCATCAAGTGGTACTTCCAACAACAATGGTTTTACTTTTACAAATGCTGAAGAGTGAAGGTGTGAGGTGGAATACATCCATACCTTAAGTGGGGTTGTTTGTTTTGTTTTGTCTTGTCTTGTTTGTACAGTGAGATCTCCTCGACTATACCTCCCCCGATCGTGTTCTTGATATTGTCGGAAAGCTCTCTGCGAGAAGGGCTGCACGGACTTTATTTCGTTGTGTTTGGACCTACAATGTGAAAGTGACTGAATTTCAAAGTTTTTCGTGAATCCAAAATTAGAAAATTACTTTTTTACTGTACTTTTGTTTTGGTCGTGGCAATGGCACAGGGGCGCCCTGGTCTACTTGAATTCTTCCAGGATTTAAGCTAAACTTCCATTTGAATGAATCAGGGTGCTGTTTTGACAATTAAATGAGTGGCAGACCACTGCCAGCCCCACATGCCCACTGAACGATGTGTCCTTTCATTGTTGTTTTGTAAGTTTGTTCTGCTTCTTTGTTTTGGTTGTTGCTCCTTCGAGAATGATTCATGGTCAATGTGCTAAAGAAGGTCGAGGGCAATTTTTAAAAAAATGATTTGTTGGCGGGGTAGACTAGAGGACATGCCGAAACGGACAATTGCACATTCCAAGCTGAACCCTGTAACGTCGCTGCTGGGGACACACTGTGTCCGATTTTGGATGACAAAGAATCCTTATTTTTGTAAGAGTCATCATCCTTGTATAGAAGTCAGTGTAGATTTTCATCCTTAGGAATTTTGGACAAGATGGGGGAGGTCTTGCACGATAGTTTGACCTCCAATGAGTGCTTTTGGTTTTGTGGGGGGTAGATGATTATCCCCTTAAGTTCCTTGACTATGTTTTCACCAAAAATGTTCCAAAAATGCCATTTCTAGTACAAGTACAAAAAAATTGAAAAAAAAGTTTTTTTAACTACATGTAACCGTAGGATCTTGTAGTAGGCTGACTTGAGAACATGTGGAAAGAATTTCAGAAATTTTTACCGTGTGGATTGCAAGATAGTAGCATTCAAATTCATCGAAATCATTTTTTGGGGCTCTGCAAAAAACAGGGCAGCTGCACTTCGTATGCTCACTTTTCTATGAAAAAATGTCCAAAATGGTGATACTTCTTTGGATTCTTTTTCCTAGACAAGTTAGCTACATGCTTAAAAAATTTCACATCATTTGGAATTGTACAACATACAAGAAAAAAATAGTAAGTAGAAAGAAGTAGACAATGATTCAAAATACAAAATTGTTAAGGATATAATTACGGAATTGAAAAATGTCAATTCCAATGGTTGGTATGTTGCAATAAACAATCTACATCCTACAGTTTTATTTTATATTGAAAATATTGAAAATTAAATTAAACAAAGGACTTGAAAGTTTATTTTAGAGCAGAGATTCTATAATTGCCTACAAACTAAAACAATTCATAACTTTTGACTCATTGGTCAAAATGGAATGATTCCAAGCTTTCCACATATATATAACTCTAGAAAACCAATTTCAAATTTTTGTTTATGAAAAAAATGATTATTTTTATATGCCCGGACTACCCATTTACAAAAAAAATAACATAGCAGGCCATAATTTTTTACTCATATTTCCAAATGTCATGAAATTAAGAGCATATGAAAGATATTCCTCATCGCCACCTTTCATTAAAATTTCAGCCCAAAACATGCAAATCTCTAGTCATAGGTACCTGCCCAAAATTTCTATACAGCCAAAAAGTGCATGCTGGTCCTTTAGGATTTAACACTATATCCAAAAAGATGATTTCTAAGTGGACTAGCCCCGACATTCTAGGGTTAATCTTTGAGTCAACCCACATTAGCTATAGAAGAGATTAAACTATCCACTTGGCTACAAGTGATCCAGTTGCCAACTTAGGGAGGCTTTATATCTAGAGGTCGGCCTAATTTGCTATGTAAGGGGCCCAAAATTTTTACTTGTGATTGGACAAGAGGTTGAAATTTGTACAATTAACCTCAAGGTTAATGGCCGAACCTCTAGGTCAAAAAGCATCTTCTAGAATGCTTCAAGTAGTATTTTGAAGTAGAATTTATTATGATTTATAATCAAGTGAATACAAGTGAGTTGCTGCAGGTCAGAATTATAGTTTTTGAGGGGTCAACTTGTTTCTTTGTTTATGAGATTATCAAGCAAAAGAACAAAGAGATTACTTTGCCATGACATTATTAACCCTTTAATGTCTAAGAAGCCCAAATTGGGTCTCACGTTTTTTTAAGCAATGTTGAAGAGTTTATATGGAGATTTCTTTAAACTTAAATAATTGTGTATTTGAACCAATGCATACAATGTTCTTTATTTAAGCTAATGATATAATAAAATTTTCTATTTCTATTATATTTTCTATAATATAATTAATCAAAATCTGCAACTGAAAATCATGAATTCTTAGTACATAAAGGGTTAACCCCTAAACAATCAAGTGATTCTTCAATATAAGTATGAAATCTTCAAAGTCAATTTCAAATGGATGTTTATGAAAAATTGCCACAAAATGGGGACATTCAAATCCTTTGAGGGATTTTTGGATTTTTGGATCAAAAATTATGATGCCCAAGAAAACCTAGACAATTTGGACAATTTTAGCATCTTTTGCTAAATTCCTCACCTACTTTTGAAATTTGATATGTATGAAACTAACGTGATATAGTATGCAATTTTCACAAAGGAAACTAATTTTAATGCAAAAATATTATTCTAAGAGGAGTCAAAATTCTATTAACCCTATTGGGTTGTTTTGGAAAAAAAAATCTATTAACTACAAATTTTATGTATTATTAGAGTTTGTAATTAATAGATAGTATATATACTTTAAATAAAAATTTCCTCATTGCATGAAAAATCATCAAAAAATGACTAGTATTATATTGCTAGTTTACTTTACTTGCTTGTATTGCAATGTAAGATATACCTCTTATTTGCTTATACATTCTTGCATGTGTTTACCTAACAAGGTGTAGCATTTAATGGTGTAAAGTCTCAATTTTGTATAGAGCAAAAATTTTACTCCAAGAAGGCTTGAAGTCTACTAACTCAATCTTGTAGGAATGAAGAGAATCTTTTTTGTCACCTCAAACAATATGGTCTTTCAGTCCATAGAGTTAAAATGGGCTAAAATGGTCTACACTTTGTTGAAATGGTCTACTACACTCTTGTATAGTTGAGGTATTAAGAAAAATATTTTTATTTTCAGTTCAGATTAATGCACCCCAAAATGGCAATTTTGGAAAATTTTCTCTTGAAAAACAATCCTAGTCCTTTAGAAGTTTTAAGCATAAGGCTTTTTTCAATCCATCCATTAAGTTAGACTATTTTTTAGTTAGTTAGCTTGTTGAATTGAGATCTCCCAAACCATGTGTCCACCAATTGTATACTTGATACTGTTGAAAAGCCCTCAACGAAGAGGGGTGCATAGGCTTTGTTTCGTGGCAGTTGGACCTATGGTGTAAAAGTTATTGGCTTTCAAAGTTTTCATGAATTAACACATTAGAAAATGACTATTACTTTTATTTGGCTGTGGCAACAACACAGGGCACACTAGTATTGAAATAAATTAGAGGAAATGAACCAATGAATGAACATCTAACTACTTAGTCATTTTTCCAGTTCTATTTTTATGTGGATTCCTTAAATTACTTTTTGATCTATATCCCCATCCCCTAAATACCTATATTCATGGCTTAATTACTAAAGTTCCATGGCCTTTTCTTTTTTTTGTTAAAAATCGCTCAAAACTATCATTTCCAATGCAAAGAGGTAAAAAATTTTAAATGGTATTTTTTGGTATATCTAACCATAGGATCTTGCAATTGGCTAGTATGAGAATTCTTGGAATTTTTTTTGAACACTTTGACCACATAGATTGCAAGTCAAAGTGAAGAAATCATGGTTTGAGGCATTGTGATAAATCTTTGAATCTTCTTAACTTAAAATTTTTGCACTTCAACTGTTGAATTTAATTTTTTTTTAATCATAAAGAATTGAGTTGAAAATATAGGATTTAAAAACAAAAACATAACGTGATTTTCATTCTTTAACAAATTATTATGTAAGAAGAATATATGTGATAGAGGAAAAATCTAAATTATGAATATTTCTAAGATGGAATTAAAAAACACTAATCTCAAAAGTGAGATTATTCAAAAACCAAAGTTAATCTTTTAGAATTTTTTATTTTGAAAAATTCATAAAAATTGAGCTCGAAAATTAATATTCTATGTTACTTTTTTGAAAAGATTCTTGGATTTCTTGCAAAACAGTATGCTCCATAACTTTTGCATCACATATCCAAATGGAATGAATCAAAGTTTTTCATTTATAAGACAAAAATACAATCTATAAGAATTTTTATTTCAATTTTTTGTGGATATTTTTTGCCTACCAAGTTTAGTTTTGGGCTTAGTGTAATATAACTTTTCTTCTCAGGCACCAATTGAAATAAACAAATTATATTCCCATAAAGCTAATGAGTTTTTCTATCATATGAGCACACATATGAGAAAGTTTCAATAAAAGTTTCATCAAAAATTGAACTCATAGGAACTGGCCCAACATCTATTTTGTCCCTTGAGTGGACAATGGAATTTTAGGATTTATCCCTCTAAAGAACCACAAGGCCACCAAGTGGCTTCTATAGCTACATCTATTGAAAATTTAATATACGAACCTCACTAACAGTCTGTGAACAACAAAAGTCCTTGAATGATTTTTTACTAAATCCATTGGTGCAATCCAATCAAGAAGTTGGATTGATTGTGCAATTTTCGCTAAATTAGTTTGGAGGATGGTGAAGGTGCTTTAGGACATCACTTCAAATCCTCACATGTATTTTTCTACACATCAAAACAATCCCAAAAAAATTGCCCATCAAAACCATGGTGATATGTCTCTGACCTGTGGAGAAAAAAATTAGAGGTTTTGGAGCACTTTCAAGCATTTTTGATTTCAACCGATATGTACAAAGTATTGCCGAACCTCACATCTTCCATCAATCTTGTCAACATTGACATTTTCTCAAAATTGTGTGACTTTGTCAATCTTTTTTTTTTATAGGAAACTTACGTAAGGTTTTTTGTTTTCATTTCAACAACGGCAATCATCAAAATTGTTCCACATGATTGAATGAGGAATTAGGTTTGTTACAAGAGCTAGTCAAGAAAACAAGAGCTATGTTCACCCTTCTGCCTATTCCTTTAGGGGCATGTTTTTTCTTAGGCATTTAAATGCCTAGAAGCACTAAAAATAATTGAGGAGCACGAAGCCTTCAAGAAATATTTGAAGAAAAATTGGATGATGGTGCCAAGTTGTTTCCATTTTTTAAAATGATTTGAAAGAAATTGCCAATTTTAAATGAGACTCATTGAAAGATGTGGATGACAAGATAGTTCTATCTAAAGTATAGGTGAATACTAAAACAATTTGGCAACATCATTCTCTTGTACACTGCCACTTTAGCACTTCTCAAGAAAAATAAAATAAAAATCTGAATACCTTGAAGATGGAAACACCCTAAACCGTCCCTATACCCAATTCCGTCACCATGTACCAACAGGGTACATTCTTACTACAAAAATGTGCACCCTTGGTACATAGTGACGGAATTGGGTTTAGGGACGGTTTAGGGTGTCTTCACCTTAGTTACTCCACTCGCACAAGCGAGCCCCATCCGTTGTCCTTTTCCATTTGGTTCACAAATCACAACAAAGGAACCACTGAAGCCTTAAAGTAACTGAGATTCCTTCTGTAATAACTGTGTGTGTAAGTACCCACATCAACATATATATATATACACACACACAGAGTACCTTACCCTCTGCATCCAGCTGCAGGTACTTTGAGCCCTTCAATCTGCTCTGTAAATACAGAATTTACTACCCCAACAGTTTCTTATAGCAAAAGGACTTTGCAAGCACCTAATAACAAAGGAACAAGTACTCCACTAGTCTAGCTGTTAATTTTTTAAAAATTTAAAATTTTTTTTTAAAATTTTTAAAATTTTTTTTTGACACAAATGAAGGTACTAGACTACTAGCTGTAAATTTCAGTCCACACATCAGTCACTGCCAATTTGGAAGTTGTTCCCACAAGTGGTCTCAAACCATGCCAGGGGAGGGAACATTTGTAAGACTGAGTGCAGACTGATTATAAGTTAAAACTTCTGTGAAATTTGGAGACAAAGGACACAGGGCTTGTCCCTTTCCCCAGGCTGGGGGGAACTGACCTGCCCCCCTGGCTCGTCCCCCCTGGGAAAAACCCTGCAATTTTTTTTTAATTTTCCATGCATTTAATTTGCAAAATTTGCAAAATTTGAATTCATATTTGCAATCAGAGGCACCAAATTAGCTAGGAGAGGTATGCAAGATAACGTTTAACGAGCACAAAATAGGGGGTCTTTTATTTTACTCGCACCCCTGGGATGACTTCGCGGGGACGAGCGAAGGGGGCAGTTCACCCCGGCCCATTCCCAATTTACGACCAACAAACCAACCTCATCTCATCTCATCTCCACTTCATTAATAAGTTACGCAAAGCGTCCACTTCCCGCACCAAAATTAAGCACCAAACTAAAGGGATCAAATGCCATTTGATTGTTAACCCTTTAGGGCCTAGCATGCCAATTTTGGTCCTTTTAAATTGAATTTTGGAAATTGGAACACTCTCTTGGCCTTAGTTGCTCTTGAGGTGTGAACGAGATGTGAGGGCATGGGTATTCTGCTTCCAGTGAGCCATTTGCCATCAAATTTGGAGCAATGATGATTTGTCTATGGCAATTTGAAGTTGGGAATTTTAGAGTTTCAAAATGCACTGTGGAACATGTTTCTCTATTGAATTTATTTGTATATAACTAAAGAGAGCACGCCAAGTTCACCATACTGTTCAATATAATGAACTCTATTTTCAATAAAAAAATTATGATAAAGTGAGCTTTTTTGTAATTATTATGATTTTTCAAAGACATAAACTTTAAAAAATCATATAAATTTCATTTTTTTCCCCAAAAATAATTAAAAATCATATTAGATAGAAAATATGAATTCTTATTTGTAGAAAAATAATAATTTAAATTAAATTATAAAATTTTAATATACAAATTTGATCCTAGAAGAATTCAAGAAGTTGCTTGGGGCTCCTTAGGCCCTACCCCTAAAGGATGGGGGTGTTTGAGCATAGTCCTTGTTTTCTTGACAAGCTCTTGTAACAAGTATAATTCCTCATTCATAGGGAATAATTTTGATGATCTCCACTATTGAAATGAAACAAGACTTCTTTATTTTGCTTTAAAAGAAAATCGACCAAATCGCACAATTTTTGAGAAAATGCCACCATTGACAAGATTGATGAAAGATGTCCGGTTGAGGGGAGTACTTTGTATATACAATGAAATCAAAATGTTGAAATCGGAATGCTCAAAAGTGCTCCAAAAATTCTGATTTTTTTTCCACATGTGCATATCATCATAATGTTGATGTGAATATTTTATCAAATCATTTTGAGGTGTAGAAAAAAAGATACAAGAATGTGAAGTAATGGCCCACAATGCCTTTTCTATTCTCAAAAAAAATCACCAAAAATTGCACACTCAATCATTTCTCAATTGGATTGCATCGACGGATTCAACAGAGAAAATCATCCAAGGGCTCTTTATTACTTACGGGCTGTTAGTAAGGTTCACATATCAATTTATTTACAAATGTAGTTGTGGAAGCCATGTGGTGGCCTTATGGTCCTTTAGAAATTAAGTTACCATAGTGCAAGTTATCTACACTAAAGAGTGAAATTAGATTGCCCCACACTAATTTCTCGACATTTGACACTATATCAATATTTATTCTTACTATACAAGAATGTACTACTTCTGAATTAGATTATTTTTGTAATTGTGACTCATGAACCTCTACATGTGCAAATAGAAACATTTGTAGAAATATGAGTTGACTTTGATGGCTTGTACAATAACTTTTGTAGAGTAAGGCAACCTAATTGTTAAAGCAACCTAATTCAACTATTAAGTGTAGGCTTGGGGACTCCTCCATCAATACGTAAGAACACTTTAGTCCAACTAAGGTAAACTACCCATTCCAGGCCAAATGGGAGCAAACTATTGTGGGCAAAAGTAAGTTATATTACTGGTGTACATTCAAATTCTGAAATATGCACCACTATACAATACAAATTTTGCCTACAATGGGTTTGCTCCCATTTGGCCTTGGATAGGATTGTTTATCTTACATTGAATTATAGTAAAATTACATTGTCTTTCACTAATTTCTTGACATTTTACACAATATAAATATTTTCTGTTACTGTAAAATATCTTATTGAAAAAAATGTCATTCTTCTAGGTGCAATGATGGGAGAGTGGACACAATAATATCAAGAATAAACTCAGAGAGTTGCATAAACCTCCACATAGACAAGCGATGAATCACGAGGTCACTTTTGTGGATAAGGCAATCCAATTGTTAAGCTGCAATCTAATTTAACTATTATGTGTATAATATACCAACACCAATTCATATGCCTACAATTCTATTGAAGCAGATAAAATTGATTATATTCAAGAAACCAATTAGATCTGTAATGAGTTGTTGGTTGTAACCTCTAAAGTCCTAAGGCCATTTTCTTGTCAAAATTGCCATTTTCAATGCAAACAACAAATTTTGAACATTTTTTTCCTTCATATCCAACCTTAGAATCTTGCAATAGACTAGAATGAGAATGTTTGGAATCAATTTCAAAAACTTTGACCGTATTGATTACAAAATATAAGCGTTAACTAAAGGTGAAAAAAATTGTTTCTTAAATTCCTCACTTGATTAGATTATAAGGCTTTGAATCCTCTAAACTTAAATTTTTTTTTGTACTACAAATTGTGAATTAAAAAAATTTTGGGAAAAAAAATCATCACCCCCTTTTTTGTAATTTTCATTCTTTACAAAATTATTAAGTCACAATAGGTATAAGATATAAGGAAAAACTAACTATTGTTGATAGCTCTAAGATGGAATTGAAACACACTAATCCCAACGGTGAAATCATTCTAGAAACCAAACTAAACCATGTGTAACTTTGTTTTTTGAAAAACTGTTAAAATTGAGTTCAGAAATGGATTCAATACATTCTTTTTTCAAAAATTTACTGAAATTGACTACAAAACAAGAAGCTTCATAACTTGCACATTATTTATCCCAATGGAATGAATCAAAATCTTTCTTGTTGGGTGCATTTTTCACAAATCCATATTATCGCAAGTAATCCCTAATAGCAATTCAACAGTGCAAGAAGCAAGTATAAATTGTGATTCCCCAATGAAATGAGTAATACACACAATTATACTACCAACAAAGTTGACCTCAATTAGATGTTTTGTTGAAAACCAATAGTGAAATCAAGCAATTATGTATTAGATAACTGATGAGCTAGCTGAAGTAGTGGCAAATAGGTTATCGTACAAAATCGATTGTACATTTTTCAATCACAACCTTCGATCTTCATGATGCAAGGGTGTAAGAAGCAAGTTGAAAGGAAAGAAGGTTATGAGTTGCAACTTGGAATGGCAGTGCTGACGGGTTGCAAATGAGACAGTGCCACGTTAGCGCTGAAAAGTCAACAACTGGTTATGATACATTTGCAAACTCGCTAGCTGCTGCGGCGACATACAACAAGTGGACTAGAGAAAACAAGGAACTAACAACAAATTGCACATTGAACAACACAAAAGCAATGACTTGCAACACCAGACACAAAATCACTGACACTCACCAAGAATGAACGAGCAGGAGAAGAAAAGAAGGAGACTACATTTCAATTTGGAAACAGGTTCAACAATTAATTAAAGAGTTTATGCAAAACATAAGATGCCGGCGGAGTGTTCATGGACTAGGAGGAAAAAGTGCACAAGATTCATGAATACAACGTCCACTGTCTACGTACATGCTCCATCTTGCACACTCCAATTTCATCATTCACAAAAATTACACTTTAAACCATATCCTGCTTCCGCTTGTTCCTGCTAATTAAACAATGCGCGCAGCCACAGGAAACCTTGCACATGGGCTAACATTCGAACGAAGCCCCATCCACGCAAAATCCGACAAGAGATGGGGCTGGTAAACTAAACACCACAGTCTGGCCAAGGAACTTCTGCCGGTGAGATGAGGTCGGTGTAGCTACAGACATGCGGTGAGCGCGCCCGCCTTCGATTCAACTTCAACAAGCACCACCATAGGTCGCGCTCACTCCGTGGAGCGATCTTGATCGACTGGAGAAACGGAAGCGCGCTGGAGCACGAGAAATCGGGGGAAAGGAGTAGCTAGGGACCTCCGGTTAGTGGGAATGCAGCGGCTAAATCGGAGTTCCAGTACACTCGGTTGATGGAGCAAGTGATTGCCGTGCTGATAATGATGACTCGGGGCTCCCAATTAATGCTGGGGTGATCGAGCCTTCAAATGGGTCTGAGCCGGGGTGAGTCAGAGCAACAACGACGTGCACGAGGATTTGCGCGAATTGAAGAATAAATTGAAGTCCATCTGTTTGGAGGTCTCCTCGGTCCACACAAGATCTGCCAGCAAAAGAACACCAAGCTGTCTCAGATCTCTAGAGAAAGGTGATCGACAAATCTAAACTGTTCGTTTTTTGATAATGCAAGCAAGCGGCAACAACTTAAGTCTGCAACCTCATACTTTGCAGACTTCGCACCGTTGCCAGCCCAAACCAATCGACAAGCGTTCAGGCGCCATCAAATGTGGATGCACCCCTCTCTCAAAATGCCAAATTGAAACTGACAAGATCGGCCAATGCCCACAACAATTACCTAAGTAACGGTAATGTTCAACATGCAGATAATCCTGGGGCCCAAAAATAGAATAAGAATCATACCCGCCAACTCCAATCTCGCATTCTATTTGTAACAACCTTGTTTAGAATTGACTTGTTTCCAGTGACTGCCGGCATCGACCGAAAGCTGAAATGTTGTTGCTTGAACATTTCCTGCTGCCAATTCGAGGTGGTCTGTCAACCTGATCTGGAGTTTATTTTTTTTAGAAGGAAACATTTGAAAAAGTACATTTATCCTCCACACTTCCAGGAGGAACCATCCAACAATGGACGCTATCAACTCTCGTGAAAATTGCAAACAAATAAAATGAGCCTACGAGAAAAAAATTAAAAATGCATCAAAAATTGAGGCGTAAACAATACAACAGTAAAGTAGGAGGTTGGAAAAGCGCACAGTTTCTGAAACCGACCACCTCCTCAAATGTACACTATTTGTACATGTTTCTTTTTCATAATCTTCAGCAATGTATTGATAATGTACATTTGAGGAGGTTGGGCGGTTTTAAAACCCTGTACCATTCCAACTTCAGAATTTCATAACTAATTCTACAGAGCTCCAAAAAATATGAAACGACTTCGGTTAGATGTCAATTCCTCTTGTCTTTCAAGGAAAATTTACTGAAAAACATTTCAAGAAACTTTACCTCCCCAAAATTCAGTTCCAGCTCTTAGGTGTGCGACTTATAGACCTACTACCTTAGCAGAAAATCCAAACAAAGAAAAACCTTCAAAACAACAGAATTAACAAGTGACCTTATAATTTTTTTAGTTTAAAATAAAAAATGAAAGAAAGTTAAGTAACGCATGTGTGTAAAATCAAAGCTCACCATGATCACAGCCATCTCAGTCAATTTAAAGTATTCAAGGAAGACTTTAGTGAGGTATGTCTTGAAACTTTGCCACAATGTAGATTAGCTAGTCAATTACTCACATATCAATTTTCACCCAAATCTAAAATATTGTTGAAGTTTGGTGAACATTTCCCCACTATTGATTTTTTGCAAAGTCATGGCCTCTACACCTTGGTTTTATTGTGTGCATAATTAGTAGATCTTATATTCATTGTAGCTCGTTTTTTGATACAAGATAGTAGATATGTTAAAAAAAAGAATCCCCCAAATTTCATAACCATATTACAAAAACTCAATAAAATTGAAACTCTACAATACACCTTTCTCAATTGCCTTAGCTTTCAAACACCTCCACTTTGAATCCTCACATCTCCTTCTCTTTAAAAGATCTAAATTTGAAAATTGGTATCATGGTAGATCAATTATTCAAAAACTTAAATTCATAATTTTGCCTTGATTCAACGCTTCATCAAAATCCAACTCAAAACTCTTCACATCAATGCTTTCTTCAATAATAAATCATCAACAAACATACGACTTACCACCTAAGTGCATTCCACATCTCAAACTTTACCAAGGACCAAGAAAGAGACAAGGAACCAATCCTTGCCTCTAAGTAGCTAACCACAATCCTAAGAGGCTAGCTTCTGGTTAAGTTTACCTCCTCCAACCTTAACATCAAGTACAAATCGATTGGTAATCAACTGACTAGAACGACTAGCAAAAACTCTCAATACTACACACATCCTTTAATATTAAAAAATATTTTTTTCAACATTGTAGGGTGCATTGCTACACGTGGTTAACCCCTGGAGGACCAGGCTATGTTTTTTGGCAACATAGGAAATTTGAATAGGTATGCGTGACTAGAGATTTCTATGCTTTTGGCCCAAACTTTAAAAGAAGGTATGGACAAAGAATGTTTTTCATGTACACTAAATTTCATGACATTTGGAAATGTGAGTCAAAAGTTATGGCCTAATATATATATATTTTTTCCAAACGGGCAATATGGACAGATTAGAAAAAATCCCTTTTTTTAGAAACAGAAATTAGTTTGAAATTTGGTTTTCTAGAATTATATATACATAGAAAGCTTTTAATCATTCCATTTTGATCAATAAGTCAAAAGTTATGAGGAATTTTAGTTTGCGGGAAATTATGGATTCTCTACTCTAAAATAAACTTTGAAGTCCTTTATCTTTCTCAATTTTCAATATTTTTAAAATAAAATAAAATCATAGAATGTAGATTGTTTATTACAATAGTTTGAACATTGGAATTGACATTTTTCAATTCCATAACTAAATTCTTAACAATTTTGTATTTTGAATCATTTTCTACTTCTTTCTGCTCATGGAGTACTATTTTTTCCTATATGTTGTGCAATTCCAAATGATCTCAAAATTTTCAAGCATATGGACAACTTGCTTTGAAGAATGAAGCCAAAGAAGTACCACTATTTTGGACACTTTTTCATACAAATGTGATCTTGTGAAGTGCAGCTGCCCAGTTTTTTGCAAGGGCCAAAAAAGAGGGGTTGTCACTTCAAACACAAATATCTTGTAATCTACATAGTGGAAATTTCTGAATTTTTTTCCATATCTTTTCAAACTAGCATACTACAAGATCCTACGGTTACATGTGTCCAAAATATTGTTTTTTTTCTCGAAAATTTGGTGCTTATACTAAAAATGGTAGTTTGGGAGCATTTTCGGTAAAAACATAGTCATAGTTCTTTAGGGGTTAATAGCAACATCTGAAAAAATAAGCAAAATTTTTAGTAAGGACCATGAAAGAATTTCATAGGAGTAAAAGTATTAAAACAAGTACATTTTTTAAGCAAAAAAAAATGGAGATGGTGAGGAGTCATAGCATACCTTCATTTTCTTTCTTTACATCAATAATGATATCTTTCTACATCTCTTTTATCATAAATACAACTATGATGGCATTTGGAAGCACTATAATGTCATTGAGATGGACTCTAATGCTTGTTTCAAGGTGTTTGTCAAAAATGAGATACTTAGAGCCACCATTAAGATTCATGTATAAGCACAGTTTCATGTGTTCATGTGATAAGTCACATATGGAGGTGAGAGTAGAAAATGCTTTTGGAACAAAGCTAGTGCTATTGTCTCTATATAGGTCACAATTTTTTTTAAAAAGCACAACTTTAACTCCTAAAGAACCATTGTCCCCTCGAGGGACAAAATGGATTTTAGACATATTTTTTTGACCTCAATTTTTAGTGAAACTTTTGCATAAGATAGAAGAACTTTTTAGCTTTGTCAAGAGCTTTGTGGGAATAAAATTCTTATTTCAATTGATGCCCAAGAGCAAATTTTATGCCATCCTAAATATAATTTCACTTTGCTAGGTAGAAAAAGAAATCTATAAAAACTTAAAATTGAAATTGAATTTTTTTCTTCTTACAGATCATATTTTTGTCTACATGTGAAGCTTTGATTCATTCCATTTGGATTCGTGATGTGAAAGTTTTGAACAATCTTGCTTTTGGGGCAAGTGAAGCATCTTCTTCAGAAAATAACTTATAGTATTCATTTTTGAATGCAATTTTCACAATCTTTCAACAAAAAAATTATTTGACAAGGTTAAGTTTTCATACTAGAACAATCTCACCATTGAGATTATTGTGTTTCAATCCCATCTTAGAGCTATTAATGATATAGTTTTTCTTTCAATCTTGGACCTACTTCTACTTAAAATTTTGTTAAAGAATTAAAATCAAGCAGTTATTTTTTGAAATTTTCACTAGACTTTCAGCTCAAGCCTTCAATACCAAAAAATTTAAATTAAAAGTCAATAGTGCAAATTTTTTCCTCAAATGGTGGTTAAAGTCATCTGAAATTGTAGACTAGTGTTCAATATTTTTTCCCAACTTTGTATGTCATCTGAAATAGAAAATTCGTATGGTCAATTCTTGATAGTTTCTTTAATTTTTTTTTCCTATTTTCTACAAATTAACCCCTAAAAGACCAAACGCCATTTTCTGGCAACATAGCAATTTGGAGCAGCTCACTACGAACAGAGTTTTTATTTCTTTTCTTTAAAAATTTCACACAACATGTTCCCGAGGAGTAGCTTTAAGGCCCCACAATTTTCATAACTTTAGACTAAATGGTTACAAAGTTATTGCATGATATGTAGTTTTTGTTACTCGGCACGTAGCCCGGGCAACTAAGCGGGCAACTCAAAAAACTTCTTCAAAAACCACTTTTAAAATAAAAAATAAATTTGGAATTGGTTCTAAAGATTATATATTTACATGTGAGAAACTTTGAATCATTCCATTTTGATTAATGAGATGAAAGTTATGAGGACTTCTAGTTTGGGGGTAGGTATGGAGTCTCTAGATTCATCCTTTAGGAGTTAAAACCTCAAAGTATGTATTTTCTATCCACAAATTCTCTGACCTAGAATAGTAGGAACAACTAGTCTGCAATTTTAGATGACTAAAAACCAAGACTTAAAACTTTGTACTTCATCTAAAATTTGGAGGTCAAACTTCAAGAAGTGAGGATCCAATTTAAGACGAGTACAAAACTTTGTCCCATATACCTCAACTTATGCATCTTCTGTGTCAGATACACCCAAAACACCATGTTGCCTTCAAAATTGGGCTTCCCATACCTTCAAGGGTTAACCCCTAAGAGTCTCTAGTATAGAGGAGAATGTACATCTAGAGTTTTTTCAAGCATAATGAATTATAGCTTGTGAAGATTCCAATCTTGAAATCTTCATTTTTGCAAGTTTATCTTTCCTTTCTATTTCTATGTGATCTAGTTTACAACCTTGTACCAAAATTATGAAGCATCGTCAAGTGACCACACTAGTCACATCACTAAAAAACAATTTTTATTTTTTTGTTTGTTCAACATACTTGGGTGCACTCCATTCATTTCATCTTGCTCTTGCAAGAAGCTTTTGAAATTTTCTCTAATAAAGGATTTTAGGTCTCACGGTACAATTGAAACTCCCAAATGCGCCACTAACCTAAAAGCACCATCTTCACTGCATGTACATTGGCTTATTAAATATCAACCTCCACTGAAGAAACAATTTCAAAAACATGTATAAGAAAAAAAAACTTTGACCCATTATATCTTTTGCATGGAATATCCAATTGAAACAATTTTTGGATGCGTGAAATCCTCAATCTTTTAGTTGCCAAACATAAAATCAATACCAATTTTGACAAGTCCAATAATAGTAAATATGATCTGACAAGAAAAAGTGTCCGAAAAAGTGTCGCTTCAGGGAGTCCCTACCTCGTGGTTTACCAAAGGGTAATTAAGGTAGGAGGCTCTGAAAGCGAGCGGGCATTTAGAACTGCTCATGTAGACTCGCCTGAAATGGACATAAGGTGGTCTTTAAATGGATCTTCTGTAGTCATTGAATGGATCAGTAAAAGAAATATTATTTATTGCAAGAGCCAATCATTCTCTTTGTTTTCCCATTTCTCTTTTGAAACTGCATCTGAACGGTTTATGGAAGACCTAGGATCATAAATAGGGACCTATGACTCATTACGTTTGAAAATTCATAAGTAATTCAAAAATGCTTCGAAAAATACGAAACGACTTGTGTTACAATCACAATCTATTTTTCTTTGTCTGAAAAATGAGCTAAAAATAATCCCATACAAGAACCCACGTGAAAAAGGCAGACCAGCCCTTAGATGCTCGCTTTCAGAGCCTCCTACCTGTAGCTTGAGATTAACTTAATTAAGCTCCCCCCCTAAACTAAAACCAGTCAACGCCAGTCAACCCCGTCCGTCGTCCCATTCCGCTCGAGTCGTCTCCCCTCCCCAGAACTGCGCCTGCTCCCTTCCAGCAGCATTTGCTGCACCTGCAGTGATGACGCCACAGGAGCTCCTGCCTCACAATCAATCAATGTCTTTTCCTTAGACTCCTTTACTGCCACCCGTCTCTCCCTTCGCACTCCCCCTTTCCGTCTCCCCCTTCTCAGTCTTCCTCTCTGTTTCTATGTAAGCTTAAGCTATCATGGATCCACAGATGCACGGTTAAGTTCTCAGTCTTTAGAAATGAAGCTGCAGCGATGGTTTGGAGGGTGAGCGATGAGCTGGGTACGTGGTGACGTTTTGCACTTGGGAAAGCAGGGGAGTTCAGTTCGTGAACTGAGTTAGGGGAGAGCAGAGCTCGAGTCGCGGGGGAGTAGCCACGTTAGTAGTACGAGCTGCGTGCTGCTGGCGATGGTAATGTCGACAATGACGAAGGGTTAAGGGGCTTCATGTGGGGTTAAGTGCGCGGCCGGGGTAGTTGGCTTGGTTGTTGACGGACTTGGTGGTTGACCTCTAGACTAGCTTGCCAAGCTTTTAGTGGAGAGAGCCGTTCTCGGGTTTCGTGTACAAAACATTCCCGTGCTGTGTGAGTGAGGGTGCTGTGTGGAGAAAGAAACTTGGGAGATTGGTGGGCGCGCAATGTGGACGGACTGTAGTTAAGAAAAGATTCTCTGGTTTTCGTTGTTGATTTGGGGGCGTTTTGGGTTTCTTTTTTGGGTTCTTTTCGTAGTGATCGAAACTCACGACTGGGAGTGTGTTCGTAGTCTTGTTTTTTCCAATTGTGAGAGGTGGCTGGTACGTACAGCTTGGGTTTGCATAATCCTACATTCAGACGGAGCATTGCCTGTGGAGGAGTGTATTGGTGCCAGAGACTAGGTTTGATTTGCAACGACAGAGGAGGGGACGAGGATCGAGCATAAGCGAATGTACAAGGGTGCCTGAAGGTACAGCTTTCGATTACACTGCTGCTGCTGCAATCATGGTTTGCAGCTCGTCCATGTCATTTCCTGTGTAGTGATACAATTTTCTCACTTTCAAGGCTTGTTTCTGAGGATGGTGTTGTAGTATTGGACTTCGATCACGAATCAACAATGCCGATTACAAGTTTACGATCGAGTCCGAGCTGGTCAAGTACATGCAATGCTGTCAGAATGCACTGACACCTTTGCAGTGAGCCTGACAGCATTTTTCTTGTGATGAACCGACCAGAGTCCTTTCCCTTTAGTCTTCACAGTCCTCGTTTCTACTTTGGTGGAATCTCACGCATGGTGCCCACATTGTTAATGTGACTAAGGTGAACTGGCATGTAATATCTGTGCTTTAATCGTATCCATGTGTGAACTCTCTACGTACGTTGCAATCCATGGGGGTCACATTGTATATGTAAGGCTTACAGCTATCGCATCAGTAAATTCATCAAAAGGTTTCCCTCATACTCAAACTTCTGTAATCTTACCACCCGGGGTTCCGACTTTTTCACTATGATATAAATTGAATGCGATTGTGCTACTGTCAATGTTAGTGCGGCAAATGTGCAGGATGTTCTAGAATGTCATACTAGAGAAGGTCGTTATTTATTAAGAGGTTTGAGTGTGTCGCACATCCTCCACTACATAGTTACAGTTCATGCCGGGATTTATTGATTCGATCGTCCTAAAAATACATATTGATCATCGCGTCTTATGGTACGGCAAGGGTGGGTCATAGTTTCGCAACACTTGCTTGTGTCCTGGATTACCTTGCACAGTATCTCGTTTGATGACTAATGCTTTGAAGTGCTCTGTTTTGTGCAGAAGGAGATCCGGATGCCGTCTGCACAGCACAGTCAGGATTGATGTTTCAATTTCTTTTCGTATGCCGCAATCTGAAGGCGTTCCACAGGATGTGCTCCCGGAGCACAGGATGGGCAGGAGCAGCAGTAACGCGCAACAGTAGCTGCAGGGCACCACTTCATTACTGAAATCAACATAAAAAACTCTCCGTCGACATTCTGCATGGCTGCACTACTGACCCACCTCTGTTTTCTGGGGCTGATGTTATTTCAAGCCACCTCTGCCCAGAGAGACGATCTAACTTGCTTACTCAAGTTCAAAGCGTCCGTGGGCGACCCCGAAGGCCATCTGCTAACATGGACCAACACCACCCTCAACCCGCGCTCCATCTGCACATGGTACGGCGTCACATGTTACGGCAACATGGCGCCCCCGGTCTACTTCATCAAGCTCTCCGGATCCCGTCTCAACGGCTCCTTCCCACAAGGATTGAAAGGCTGTAACGCCCTCACCCGCCTGGATTTGTCCGACAACAGCTTCACAGGCCCCATTCCAAGCAAGCTCTGCTCCGATTTGCCCAATTTAGTGGACCTGGATCTCTCCCGGAACAAAATCCAGGGGAGCATCCCACCAAGTTTAGCCGAGTGCAAGTTCATGAACGACATCTTGCTAAACAACAACGAGCTCTCAGGACCAATTCCTGAGCAAATCGGATACCTGAGTCGCTTGCAGAGGTTTGACGTCTCCAGCAACAAGCTCGAGGGGCTCATTCCGAGTACACTCGTAGACAGAAAAGCCGAGAATCGCACGGGGTTCGACGTGAGCAGCTTCCAGAACAACACTTCCCTCTGTGGACGTCCGCTGCGGAAAAAATGCAAGAAGCTAAGCTCTGGGGCGAAGGGCGCCGGCGCAGGAGTGATAGTTGGAGGCGCTGTAGGAAGCGCAGTTGCCGTTCTCGCCATCGGCGCGATCATCTTCTGTTGCATCATTCGCAGAACAAACAAGAAGAGCGCAATGATCCTGCGCGATGAGAGCAAGTGGGCTTCCCGGATCAATGCGCCGAAGACCGTCATCGTCTCCATGTTCGAGAAGCCGCTGGTGAAAATTAGGTTAAGTGACCTAATGGACGCGACAAGTGGATTCAGCAAGGATAATATCGTAAGCTCAGGGCGCTCAGGAGTAGTTTACCGAGGCGATTTTCCTGATGGATCCGTCATGGCGATCAAGCGACTCCAAGGCTCAGTGCATGCCGATCGCCAATTTAGAGCAGAAATGGAAGCCTTAGGTGAGCTTCACCACCGCAACCTCGTGCCGCTTCTCGGTTACTGCGTCGTAGGCCAAGAGCGTCTGCTTGTGTACAAGCACATGATCAACGGGAGTCTACGCTACCGCCTCCACGACGCCTTCGAGAAGGAGCCTCTCGACTGGAAAACACGCTTGAAGATCGCTATCGGCGCGTCCCGTGGATTCGCATGGCTCCACCATAGCTGCAACCCTCGCATCATCCACCGTAACGTCAGTTCCAATTGCATCCTCCTCGATGAAGACTTCGAACCCAGAATCACGGATTTCGGCCTGGCGCGCCTGATGAATCCCGTGGATACCCACATCTCCACGTTTGTGAATGGCGACTTCGGCGACGTGGGTTACGTTGCGCCTGAGTATGTGCGCACCCTTGTTGCCACCATGCGTGGAGATGTGTACAGCTTCGGCGTAGTGCTTCTTGAGCTTGTCACCACACAGAAGCCTGTTGAAGTCATGGTGGATCGTGACTTCAAGGGGACTCTCGTGGACTGGGTGGCGATGCTGTCTTCCAGCGGCGCCATGACGGAGGCGCTTGACAGTTCATTGCGAGGCAAGGGCGTTGATGATGAAATGCTGCAAGTGCTGAAAATTGGCTGGTCTTGTGTCAATGCCACCGCGAGAGAGCGGCCCTCCATGTACGAAGTCTCGGGTTTGTTGCGAGCTGTGGGTCAGCGCTACAGCTTCAGCGATGACTACGACGAATTTCCTGAGCTGCTCGAGTCGGAAAGACGAGACAACAAACTCATTGTATCTGTAACATAACCTTTCTCTGTCAGTTCTCTCTTGTGGCGCTCTGTCTCTCTGTGCTAGCTCAGTACTGTAGGTCGTCTGGCCAGGGTTTAGGGTTTTGTTGTTTTAGTCCTTGTAGATGGTTCTCGATGGTTTGCTTCAACGAAGTAGGATACGTGAATAGATAGATAAACAGAAATGTAGTCCAGTTTGAGAGCAAGATGATTGTAATCTAATGCTCAGTAAAGTCTTGCTCCTTGCAATGCTCTTCTTGAAGAGGTGGAGTTGTGAGAAGAGAAGCGTACGCAGTTCTTATACTAAATTCCCATAAGAAAACAGCTTCAATGTTCATAACATGCTAGACCAGTGTTGCAAACCCACGCTCTTCATTGTGGTTGGAAGTAGCTATACATTACTTGCGATTGTATGACCAACGCTTGAACTCAAAATGTGAGGATCCATAGAGGTCAGAGAATTGGAATTTCTTCGACACCCTAATTCTTCTTTGAAATACGAGAGCTGGGTTTATACCCAAGTTTATACTCCAATTTCATGGCATTCTACTTGACCAACCATTGTTGTTGCACTATGCTGACACTAAATTAGCCTTACCTACCAAGGCTTTCTTTCGTGAATTCGAATGGGCGGATCTGTACCAACGAAAGTTGCTATATGCCCTGAATTGAATTATTAGTTGGGCATAAGATCATGTTCTTTGCAACAGCCACTTTCAGAATCAGTGCTGCATTTACTCATGACTGCGCTCCATGGGGAAAATGTCATCAATATATATAAGGAAGGGAGTACAGTAATTGGAAGGAAGAAAACCCTAAGTGATGTGAAAGCCAACATTTTTTAGAAGTTCACAACTACTCCAAACACTGTAAGAACTGGTAAACCCAAGGTGCGCAGCTGGCAAAGAATCCCATTTGCTAATGCAGCTGGCATGCCACACCACGCATGTGGGTTCCGCATCAGACAGAGGGTTGGTAGAACCGGCATCTTCACCTGACCCAAAAAATTCCACTGTGCCAACACTTTGGGCTCCCATCCCGTGCTAGCGAGCACCGAACTGAACCCACTGGCATGTAGTTGATCCGCCAGTAGTACAGTGTCTTCAGGGAGTTTTATGACCACTACTAAAGTCATTACAAGTGCCAGTCTATAGGCAATTGCCCAGCCTTTTCTAGAAGCTTATTTGTTTCCGAAAAATGCCTGCACGAGATTTCATTGAAGTCAGTCGTGACAGCCCATTAAGACCACCACATTGTCAGCACAGATCTGCGCAATTATATAGAATTACCAATAGAATGCACGCATCCCCATTCCTTGGCAGCTCAATTTAAGGCAACCAATTATTACGGACAGGTTCTCCTATCACTCCATTCCTAGCTGAGACAAAATATGTACTCAGACCAGGTTTGATCCAGTCTCTGGCGTCCGCCTTGATGAAAGACTGATAAAAAGCAGATTTGGGCATATTTTTAACTACCTCGCACATTCAAAGGGTAAATAAGATTTGAAAAATTAGACAGTAAAAACAATATGATAAGTTGTCTATTAGACACTTACCCTGCACAGGTATCGACATAGACTACACTCCATTTGAAAGTACAATTGCTAGAAAGAAAAGCACAAAAAACACAAAGAAAGATTTTCGAGGTGTACTTGCAACCAAAGAAACCTCGATGTGCTGAGAGACCGGAGGGATGAGCTGACTTCAAGATATGGTGAGCTGAAGCATTAATCAATCTGCAAGTTGTAAGCACTTGTGTAAGCACACTGGTATTATTGGAGATTTTCACATGGACAAGCAATGCTACTATGACACGGACAGCCTTCCTTCACAACCTCCGCAGACTTGTTCAAACTCGGCCATGAATGCAAAAACTGACATGATGTACAAGGGCAAAAAGGGAGAACCTGATCTTCTCCTGTGCAGGCTTGCCCCATAGGAGGAAAACGACCCCAGTTCGTTTCTGAGATATAGCACGTATTGCCGCGTCTGTGAACACCTCCCAACCCTTCTTGGCATGGGAGTTTGCGTGATGATCTCGCACTGAAAGTATTAAAATCAAATTCATAATCTTGCACCACATCAGTTTTTTTACATCGGCTACCCCCAAAGGGCACGAGCCACACAAAAATGAAAACATGATCACATGGACAACATGAGATTCATTAAGTGAAATTGCAACGCAATATTTCCTTCTAAAAAGTAAAGACTCAGGTGCACAGTTGAAGCAGTTCATCGCCAAACTACCATACCTGTAAGAACGGTGTTGAGTAGAAGCACGCCCTGAAGCCATAAAGCAATTAAGTAAGAGGGTTGGTGAAGCATATTTTTTATGTCTCACTGTCAACTTTGGTAGAAAGCTCTCGCAAGCAGCATCAGGAAGGTGGCCTTTACAATTGATAGCAACCTTCAGATCCGAAAAAGCACTTCAATACGGGAAACTTGCGGTAAAAAAAAGAGAATCTGGGAGCCAGAAGATTGTTTGAGTGTAAAAGAGAAAGAATTGCGCACAAATGACTGAAGTGTTTATATTGAACACACCTGGTAAGCCCACTTCTCTAAATTCCCATGTGAAGGGATGGAACCGCCAACATCACTCTTAATTTCTTTGTACATGTTGGCCAGACTAGGTGGAATCCTGATGCCTTCAGGTACTGAAAAACTCAGACCCATTGCTTGCCCAGGACCATGATACGGATCCTACAATTGTGAATTGCAAAATCAGACCTTCAAAAATCAGTTTGGAGCGAAAGTAAAAAGTCTGCTCTGAAAAAGTAATCCTCCAAAAAGCAGACCATGTTTCCTCAGAGAATGTTAAGAGCCCTCACCTGACCGAGTATGACAACCTTCACGGAGTTGAATGGGCAGGTGTTGAAAGCATTGAACACTTTAGCTGGAGGAGGATAGATGGGGAACTTGCCGCCCGCTTCCTCCAGTACAAACTGGTACAGTTTTTCCATGTATTGCTTCTGCAACTCATCTCGCAATACTTCCAGCCAGCTCTCATCGATTAGCAACTGAGAAAGCTCTGGAAATGCTTTTCCTTCAGCTGTCAATACCGCAGCCATGAAATCAGTACAGTCCACTACAAAAATGAACGCAATAGAAATACCCCCAAATTTTAAGCCATCCGGTCTATGGCATTTGCTTGATTATAGAAATATGGTTTCAAAGTCACTATAATCAACTACTTGCTTTCAAAGCGGACTTCCTATTGTTTGCTTGGGCAGTTGGGGATTAATGAGAGGATGAGAAATGTATGAACAGTAAAACAACATTTTAGAGTCTTAGCTTACAGACCTAGTGCGCTGGCCACGTGTTCTTCACAAACTTTGAGGTTCCTCTTAGATCGCGCTATTGATTTATTGAGCTCCATTCGAATTTTCTGCTCCTTGCTCACATCAGGTAAGCCAGTCTGCTGACTTCCAGAACCATCTTCGGTGACAGCCTCTGGTACGGGTACAGCATCAGTCTCTCCATGGTTCGTCTGAGCCTCCGTTACCAACACTTTTTTGACATTTACTTTTGGTGAAGTGGAAGAATCGTTATTCGGATTCACTTCTTTCAAGGTATCTTCAGTCACTTTCAATCTCTTGGGAGCTTGAAAGAAGCTTGAGATAGGTTTTTCGGACGCCATGTCTGCCAGTTGTTGATCCAAACAAACAAACGGTTACATTGCAATGCTACGTACAGAATTCAGAGCATCCAAAGCAAAACATGAAGTAAAACGGATTCAGTGAGAAAAAATAAAATCTCCAGAATCCTCATAGACAGGTCTCCATTCCTTAGGACGTAAAGAGCTCTATAATGGTTCACTTCTGTTTGGTTCATTCTACTTTGAAGGCATGTTAAGGTAGGGACCCTATTTGCATGAGGTCCCTTCCCATAGGTTTAAAGCTCCTCATTTATAATGCAAGTGTCATCCAAACACATGACTTGGAAGAAATGAGATCAACTTCTACGCTCTATCCAATATCAAAGTTGTTTCCATAGATACATGGCAGATGCAATACTCATGGTTTAATCTTTCTAACACCCAAATTTATTCTTAGAATTTATATTTACATGAAATTTACACATTTTTTGCTTAAGCCTTAGTACAAACATATTATACACCGAATTTCATTCAAATTGGTCATCAAAGGTCGATTTTTATACACTCAAGCATTACTTTGGGTGATTGGGACCCTATACCGGTACATCAACCTTCAACAACTTACAAGTAATTCATATGGCATTTAATGATATACGTACTCATGCATTAGAATCCTCACAAAAACAGGGACAACATCCCCCCCCCCAAAAGAAAAAACTCAAACAACGGAAAGCACTAAAAGCCACCGGAATGCGTTCCGGCCTTGCACTCTGATGTTGATTCAAGTAGTTCAAATTAACAAATCACACGAATCATCAAATTTGAATCTCCAACGCATATACCGACTTTGGCTTCTGTAGTTCAGAACAACACGATTCCAGAATGCAAGAAACAATCGCAATAAAGCTACAAGGCCTCGCAGATGATCATACCAGTGAACGTAATGCCACTACTGAGCTTCTTCCAAGTTGGACGCCTCTGGCACGAGATTCTTGTGAAATTCTGGAGTCACAGCCACACATTGATTAGCCCGACAACCCACTCCAATTATCCCATTGAAGCTTGTGATCCGATAAACCCACAACCCCAACTGCAACCAAAACTGGGAGCAGCGTACACACCCAATTCCGACTCGCCACAGAGCTCGCGGAACAAACTGGCACAAATCGCAGCGACGCCATCGAAAGAAAGCAACCACATGTAAGCGGTAATGAATGAATGCGGATATTTTGAACTTACCAGGTGGAGAGCGCCGTCTTTGTCATTCAAGAGAAGGAAATCTAGGTCGGTTAACTAAACTCCTATAACTGACTTAAAGGATGGATTTGCAGAAGCTGCAACGGGGGATGGAGCCAGATGGAGCAGTGAGCTGAGCTTCCCGCCTTTGCTCCTGCTCTCTTATACAAATTTGGACGCAAACCACCGAAGTCAGCTTGTTTCCGAAGCTTAGGGATGGGACCGACCCTGTAACCACAAAGTCAAAATCTAATATGGTACACTGAATAGGGTTTTGTTTGTAAAACTAGAGAGTTTTATAAAGAAAAGAAAAGAAAAATTCTTTTCATCAACTATGGAGATTTGTACAATCCAATGGAGGAGCCCAATCCAGCCCCAATCCGATCCTAGATGGGAAATTGGGCCACCCAAAACCTCATCCTGATTGCTTCTTTAGGGTCGGAAGTTTTGGCGCCAAAACCATGCCACCTAAGGCGATATGTAGGATAAGTGGTGGTTTCAATCCAGCCCTAGTATAAAGCCCTTGGGCTGGATTTGGAAAAACTAAGTCATCCTATTGGTTCAAACTTGGAGAGTTCTGGACGGCCTTCAATCTAGATCCAAGTATAAACCGGGCCAAAAAATTAAAGGGACTTAGTGTAGGAAACTGTAGATGTTTGAAACATAATGTACAACCCTCAAATACTTCATTACTAATGATGTACAACTAAGATATATATTTATATAGTGTGTAATGTCAATTAATTAACAAGGGTCCCCTTAAAAATCTTATTCAGTGTAGGAGCACCCAAACCCGATACTTTCGTTGGTAGGAGGGTGATCTAAATGATGATTTTTAGTGGTATAAATCTTAGCCTATCCAAGTAAAAATCAACCCTACTTGTTTTGTAATTTTCAGATACTCATACAATATTCTATGAGTTTTCTAAGTTGATAGCTAACACTGGATCTATTCATGTCTAATAGATTTCCTTTAACCCTAAAGGACCAAGGCCATTTTTCTGCCAATAAACACTCAAAACTGCCATTTCTATAGCAAAGAGTAAAAAAAATTGAAATTTTTTTTTCTTCACATCTAACCGTATGATCTTATACCTAACTAGTATGAAAATGTGTGGAAAAAATTTCAAAATTTTTGACCGCACAGATTGCAAGATATCTGCATTTAAAGTGAAAAAAACAAGTTTTTCAGCCAACGAAGCTAGCATACGAGCATGGAGCGGGAGCGTAGAGCGTAGAGCATACAATCTTGAGCGTAGAGTGTTAATTTTGAACGGATTAGAGAAAAATAAATTGCAAAGTGATGGATGAGAGAATTTTGAAGATGCGGATGAAGAAAAAAAAACCCGCAGTCTGTCCAAATGGAGGAGAATTGGATGATAAGTACATTGACTTTGGATGAGAAAGTTGGATGAAAAGTACAATGATTGTTGATGAAAAAGTTGGATGAAAAGAATGATGACTGTTGATGTGAAGTTGGATGAAAAACACTGAGTTTATGGATGAGAAAGTTGGATGAAAACAACGATGATTGTTGATGAAAAAATTGGATGAAAACAACGATGATTGTTGATGAAAAAATTGGATGAAAAGAACGATGGCTGTTGATGTGAAGTTGGATGAAAAATATTGAGATTTCGGATGAAAAAATTAGATGACTGTGAATGAAAGATATAGTGACAACGGATAGAAAAGAGCGTGGATGCGCTTTAGACTTACGAATGCATGTGGCCCAAAAATGTAATGGTTGGGGATGGAGAATACTGTGGATGTGGTGTAAAATAGGATGGACGTTGGTGAAAAAGGATTGAATGCGCTTAAGGATAGTGACTTCGGATGGAAAAAAGGGTGCATGTCGATGATGAAAATGGATGAATGTAGATGACAACTACAATGCCTATGGATGAAAATAGGGTGGATATGGATGACAGAGAAGGATAATGCTGATGTGCAGAACAATGCCTAAAAAGTACAAGCTGTATAAAAAAGTGAGGTTGGGTGCAGACATTGACATTGTCATTTAGCCCAACAAAAGGAAAGAAGTTCACTTCACATTGACTACAAACCTGGTTCATGGTTTTGGAAATAGAAAAGACTGAGGTCGGAAAAATGGGAACCCTATAATCGCAAGTGATGTGTGCATGACTATGCATTAATATGGTGGCTCCTATACCATGTTCGGCTTTACTAGCTATGTGCATGAAAGTATAAAATGTTCATTTGTAACTATATGTGCAGCCGTGAATCTAGGAACCTCAAAACTTACAGATTAGGAGGTAAGACCAAGACTGGATCATGCCACACTACACTTGGATCCTAAAAGAATGGAGGGACGACTATGAACCTATGATCGTGGACGTGGCACTGGATTACTGACGTTTCTCATATTCATAGTCGGATATGTAGTAGGCCTACGCCAAGGTTAGAAACTTATGGAAGTAGAGAGTTCTATAATGGTGGAAGTAAGTGCCTTGCGGATCCAAAATTACAGAGGATGATTCAGAAGATGATCAGGTGCATCCATAGCTTTATGATGTGGATGAACCCGAGCATCAATGTCGACCCTGACGTAAACAAAATAATCCAAAGGTCCTTGAAATAGGCTGTAGAATGAAAGAATTGCACACATAATGGTCTCAACCAATTCAGACATCAATGTGGTAGTGGCCCTTTTAGTCTCACTACACTTACTATAAAACAATTCAAGTACCATGAGGAACTTTGGTTACATTGCTTCCCTAACGACATTCCGCATTTGTCGAACTACCAACTATAGAATGCTAGTGCCCCGCAAAATCCCACTCTCTAGAATGTGTCTGATCTCATTAAAGCTGAAGCTTGGAGCATGAATGAAATCATCTACTTTTGCATCCAAGCGACAAATGACAACAAATAGGAAATACAAATGCTTGCAATTGGCCCATTGTCCTCTCTTCCCCAGTGCCTTAGTAGACATTTCTTTGAAATAAGGACATGAGCATTCCGGATATGACCCTATAGTCAGTATGTATTGCTGAATGTTAGGCTCAACACCAGAGTCCATTGTAACAATGCATCCAAATCCTGGATGGGGAATTAATGTTATTTGTCAGACAACAGCCGTCAAGGTAATTGCAAAACCGCAATTGTTCGCTTGTTTCGTGGTAGGAGCAGTTGGGTTCCTCCAAATTTTCCTTCCAGACCTGGTGCTCGGATGCTGTGCTGAACAATCAAGAACATTGATATCCGATAAATCGGTTGGTAAAGTGAATTCACCGAAAAGCCTGCGTGGTGACATTTCAAGGCGTTCAGGTAGGCGGAAGCCAACATTCTGAAGCTGCAGTATCTCCGCAGGCGTAAGATTTGTTCCTTTCAAGACTGGCCAAATGCAAGGCACATTGGGTTTAGACATTACCCATTTTCTCTTTGTATCTTTCACGCAGCGCTCAATGTCGTCGTTGCAGAAGAAAAATTGTGTTCTTTCAATTCTTTTCTTTTGGTAACAATCCATGTCGCCAGTGTAAGTTGGAGCAGCGGTTCCTTTGTTGCCTTGGACAATCTTTGCAACACATTTTTTCCTTGTTATAGCCTGCAAAGGAAAGCACGCCTTCAACGAAGTCTTTGGCAGTCTAGCAATATGCCACTTTGACTGATCGCATGAAGTCTCCTCGACGCTGAGTACTCGAAAGGACTGGGAAGTGGATGGCGCATTTACAGGGCCACCAGGATTATCCGACATTGTCCTTGTATCTTGTGGTGAGGCTTCTTCAGTAACTGTATCAAGAGGAGTAGTTGATGTACTCGCCCTTATTCTTCTTGTTCCCGTCCGAGGTCTGGAGAAATTGACTTTGTCCGGGCGATGTGACTCATGCTCAGACCCTAACGGCAGGTTTGGCGTCCGCCCTTGCGATCCAAAAACCTCCGCCCCGGATAAGTGAGGATCCCTTTTGCAGTATTCACCAGCACCCGAGATAGTTTGCATTGCATCGTTTAGCTTTCTGGGATCTCCAGTGCACTGCGCATAACGTTGCGCTACTCGGAGCTGCAAATCTGCCTTGCCTGGACCAATTCCTGGGTTCTCACCCTTCAAAAATTGGTAATAGCGAACCATCTGCATAAATGCTCTTACATAATCATCAACCGTTGCAACATATAGATCATTTCCTCGCTTGCCTGACTGTTGCTGCCATTTGTTATGGACCGTCTCTGCCAAGTTGCAAGATGGCATCTCTGCCACCTCATGAGCAGGCAAATCCTATGGACAAAACATGATAACCAGGATTCAAAGAAGATTTCAACAAATGCTGACATCATTATGCTTGTAGGTAGCAATTCACTAACGCCTACATTATGCTTGGAGGTAGTACACGTCAAAGAAGTCAATGTCTTTCTATGATGTGATTAAAAGCCAAACCAGAATTCAATATTAACATATTTGTACATGCACATCCAGAATACCTCAAACAAAGTAAGAATGAAATCAAGGGATAATCTTACGATCTGCATGAAGCCTCCCCACTGTCTGTAACAAAAGTGCCAGAAAGCGAGCCATAGCTGGAGGTGATGAATCCCAGCTTCGCTTGCCGCCCCGGATGAATGCCACCAACTTCGAATAGCATTGAATTGAATGTCTGCCACTGCTAACGAAGTCGCATCCTTATACTGCTTACAGAGTTTTTGATGCTGATCTTGAAGATCCGAACGAATGTCTGCTTTTGTATGCTTCTCCATGGATTGCGTCCAATGAAATAAACAAGTACGTTCTCGATTGACCATAGGTTGTGCGGGATCACCACCCCCGTAGACGATTCTCACTGCATTCCAGTTTGCCTGTGCGCAATCTGCCATAAAACCCTTGAAATAAGGCAAGGGAATTCCATGCGTTTCCATAACCGCATTCAAATTTGTCCAAAAAGAAATTTGTGCTGTAGTATCCTCTGATTGCATGTCACAGACAGCGATTGTCATGACCTTGCAGTAAATGAGATTGTATACGTGACATCCTATAGTTGTCCAGTCTTTCACTCGTTTGACATGATCAAACATGATCCAAGAGTTTTGAAGGTCACCATCCTGTTGCATTCGTTCCACCAGATCAACGCCACTTCCCGGTCCAACCTCGGACATTTAAAAAAGGAAGACCTTGTCCAAATCTGAACCCTGACCAGGAAACATGTTTTCTTGAACATAAGCCCAATTGCTGCAGCCGCGTAGCTTTAGAATGCTATCCATTACACCGAATCTCCTAAAATACTTGAAGGTGGTGACTTCGTTTCGAATGCTCGGCGAACTCATGAACTTGCACTTCTCTATAATTGGCACGAGTTCATCCATACCAAGATTAATTGATGGTGCTCCCTCCGGCCGCAGAAGCATCCCTCCCAAAAATTCCTTGCTTGCCTCCAAAATAATAGAAGAGTTCGTCCCAGAAGGGTTCCTCTCCACTTGATCCAAAATGAGATTCCGAGTTCTCTCTTTCGATGCACGACTGTGAGCCCCCGATTCGTCACTCGGGACTCACGCTTTTCTTTTTGTTAATTATTATGATTTTGAGTGTAGTTTAAACGTAAAAAGACCTAAAAAGAGTGTAAGACCAAAATAGGTGTGGCACATACCCATATAGCATTTGGTCACTTATATCTATAATCCCCTCAGACTAAACCCAATTCCCATTGTAAATAGACTAAAATCGGGATTCCGAGTGATTAAAACGGGTTTTTGGTAAATAGGGCTTAAAATGCCAAACCGAGGGCTAGGTAACCTCTGAGGGCTAGATTTGGTCCGAGGGAACACCGTTGAGGTCAGATAATCCATTTCCGACGATAGGTTTCACTTTCCCCATTTTACCGACGAAATAGCAGAAACCCCGAATTGTTAGCCTGCAGGAGTTACAACCTCACGACCGACGCCTGGGAGGAATCGGAGGATGCCGCATGTCATTTTGGGGTGGAAATCGCATTTGGAGATCAACGGCGAAATCGGTTTGCCAAGATTCCCCCCGACAAAGAAGATTCCCTGGTGGCCGGATTTTGAATGAGAAGTCAAGATTTGGTTCTCCTCCGACCCTTGTGCAAAGTAAGAATGTTAGCTTGCACATCCTTTGTGGAATTCCATGAGAGGTTCCATAAAAAGTTTCGGAATTTTCTAACTTGCAGAAAATGTCTTTCCGAACAGTCAACCGCCAAAACCTACGATGGGAAATTCTTGGAAATTACCCAGGTTGCGGTAAAATCTCACTAAAAATTAGAATAGCATCTTTTATGTTAATAAGATGCCCCAACAAGTTTCAAGACATTCCGATAGTCAGAAGTACCCGAACCGGCAAGATTCTCCGGAAATTGACAAATTTAAAGAATGCGGGAAAGTTGACCGGCGTCCCGGGAGCATACGGAATCGGAATGAGGTCAAAATTGGGTCTTTTCTTACTCCCTTATACCTTTTAGAGAACTTAGGCTAGTTACTTTTCTCAGAAAGGTCAAACTCCAAAAACTGGGTTTTTACCTTAATTTGGTGTTCAGTTAGCGCTAAGTTTTGTTGAGTTTTTAGCGTCAAAATAGGGGGTAGGGGGACCCTTGGACTAAAAATGGCCTTCTGAAGCCAATGGCGCAATCCGTTTGTGATTTGGAGTAAACCTCCAAAAGTTAGAGTTTTAATCCAGCGTAGAAAGTGAAAATCTAGAAGATTAGGATGAAAATCTTAATTGATAAGATTACCATGTAGGAAAAGAGAGGGGGGTGAGGGCCTTGGAAAACTATATAAGGGCTCTCATTTTCCTCTCATTTCACCCCTTTAGGTTCATTTTGAACCTCTTTTCAAGTTTTGGGTCCATTTAGTTGGATTTGGCCATTTTAGGCCACGTTGCCAAATTCTTGTGTTTTTGGAGCATTTTTAGCTCCATTGTCACTCTTTCTCAAGCTCTCTTTGAAGGACATTGGGGTCCCTTCAAAGATTGCCTTGGTTTTCTTGTGTTTTTTTGTACTACTTGTGTCTTTGTTGAACTTTTGAAGTCCTTGTACTAATCCTAGGGAATCCTCTTTATGTCCGGCTTGCCGCTTGGGGGAACCTCTAGTGCTCTAATTCTAAGTTCTTGGGTAGATTTGAGCATTACTAACTTGTGTTTAGAAGTCTTGAAGTACTAACCTCCACTAACACACGTAGTAGGAGTATCCTCGTTAAACTAACACTTATTGTTTTTTTTTATATATTGCCCTTGTACGGCGAAGCTTTGTACCTCCTTGGTCTTAGTTGTGGAATATTTTTTGTGATTTTCGAAATACGGCGAAGCTTTGGACCCCCTTGGTCCTAGCTTGTGTGATTTTTAGTGATTTTTAGAACGACGGCGAAGCTTTGACTTAGGATGTTTTAAAGAGACCACTAGTTGTTGGAAGGACTAGAATTTTAAGTGAAGCTTGAGCTTGTCAAGTCTTAGAAATCATCTTCAAAGTATTTTGTAAGAGTTAGGGGGAAAACCATCACCAAACCTGTGGGTGGTTAAATCCCACCAGTTGGGAGTAATCGGAAGCCTGACCATGACGAGAGCCTGACCAGAACAAGAGCCTGACCAGAACAAGAGCCTGACAGAACGAGAGCCTGACCAGGACGAGAGCCTGACCAAAACCGGCCCTGTCCGGTCACCGGCCCTGTCCAGTCAGCGCCTCTGGCCAGCCACCGGGACTGGACCAGTGACGCCTCGCCACGTGGCAGCAATTGACCGGGGGTACGGGAGAAGGGTTTTGACGTCGGCTTGCGGCTGAGGGTCCTGGCCAGTGGCGCCTCGCCACGTGGCAGCAACTGACTGGGAGTACGGGAGAGGGGCTCGCGACTGGGCTTCCGACTGAGGTCCCGATGCTGGCTTGCGATTGAGGGCTTCCGACTGGAGGGGCGGTGCTCCAGGTTTTGAGCTGCCTGGACAGGTTCGAGTTCTCATAGGGAAGTCAGAATTTTGGGAATACCTTCTCCCAAAACCAAATTAGGAATTTGATGCCAATTTCAATCTTTTCAAGCTAAGATTGAAGTTGCAATTCGAATTCAAAATTGGATAGGAACTTGTAAGAAGTCAAAAGGGAGAAGAAACCATTAGAGATTATAGAAATAGGAAGAGAAAAGTCTCAATTAGCAACGTTTCCATCACCAAAGGAGAGCCCAAAAAACATCATAGAAGGAAAAACCACTTAAAACTCTCATAGTACACTTCAAGCTCTTGAGAACCACAATTGTAGAATGAGTTGAGAATGGGGAGTTAGAAGTTTGAAGGGAGATTAGGATTAGGGAGAATTGCTAAGAAATCTTGAAGAGTCAATTTGGACCATTAGTTTTTGGATAAAATAATAATTGACTTAGAAGAAGATAGGAGTCAATTATTATTTAGGAGTCAAGAGTCAATTATTTATTCCAACTAGTCAACCTTTGGGATAACTAAATAATTGAGTAAGAATAGTGTAGAAAGAAAAGGAAGAAGGAGAGTTAGAAAGAAAAGGAAAGAATAGGAAAATTTGTATTAGAACCCAAACTTTAAGGGGTGAGCAAAAATACAAAAGCACTCTCAACCATGGCGGACCAAGAATATTTGGATGAGCTCATCTACAACACGGCGGATGAAGCTCAACTTGAGGTAACTTACTAACTTTTACCTTTCTTTTGGAATTGTTTAGATTAGCAACTAAATACTTAGCCGGAACTTCAAGGTCGATTCAGAGAGTCTAAATTAGGATTTTTCCCAAGTTTATCTGTCAAAGTTGGTAGATTATGATTAGAGCTCTTCGAAAACACCTTAAACTTAGAATTTCGATCTAAAACGAAGGAGTTAGCTTTGGATGAAGTTTAGAGTAAAAATCGGATGAAAAAGATTTAGAAGTGTCCAAGTGAAAGTTAATTAGAAAATTAGCAAGTAGAAGTAATTTGAATCATAGGAGTGGAATTAAAAGTAAAATTCAAAAGTAGGATTAGTAGTAATCAACGGATGAATTTTGAGGAACCGATTAGCGGTCAAACTTCATCCATCAATAACTTTTGCTAGGATAAGTTTAAAATCAAGTTAGAGACCATTTTGGAAAGCTTGAATTAGCCTCTTTGAGGAACAAATTTCAAAGTACTAAAAATAGCAACTGACCAGAATCCATTCCAAGCTTCAAAGAGCAAGGGGGGATAGAATTAGGGTGTCCAAACGTGATTAAGGAAGAAAGTTAGCATTAGAATGTTAGAGTGACAACTTCAAGTGTTCCAATCGTAGTTCAAGCTTTGAGAAATACCAAGTTACCTAGAAGAAATAGAAGGATGAAATTTGGACCAGGAAACGGATGAAGTCAACTTAGATTAGTCCAATTAAGACTAAACTTAGAATTTAGTTAGAGTTTCACTATATCAAACTAGGGTTTAAATTTAACGATTAATTGAAATAGGGAACAAGTCCAAAGTCATGGATGAAGTTTAATTTGCCCCGGAAAGGCTAAAACTTCATCCGTTGATATCTTTTGCTAGGAGAAGGGGATAGGGATGAATTTTATGTTTTTTAGAAATGGCATGAGATTCTCTACAACTTAGGATTGCTAAATTTAGACTGTAGCTAGTTTCGTTCAAAAATCACCGTGGCCTCTTTGATTGAAGTAGTTTTGGTAGAAATTGTAATTGTTGCATTCTTTTTGAGTTTGATTGCAATTGTTGGTATTTAGGGACTTAGAAAAAAGATCCATTGCTTGGAAGGCACAATGGACCGACGTTAGGACACCCATAGGTTAGAATTTCTCGAAATACTAAGAACCTGGTTGTGTTTACTTATTTACCAAGGGTGGGTAAATAAGCGCTCACAACGACAGTCTCCGTCTTTCACAGGATGATTATGAAATCCGAGGTGAACACACGCTCGCTGCGTCCCCGACATCCCAACTACGTAATATATCTTAGCAGAACAAGTAGCAATACATATGGGGACCTCACAACAAATTTTGCATGAAATGGTAGAACCAGGAGGAGGGACAGGACCGACCTCAAAAGCTACAGGAGAACATCCATCCCATTCCGTTTTGTTTGTGACTGCCACACGGTGCTTACGTGATAGATACTTGCAGTCGCCATTTCTACAATGAAGGTGCCCGACACAAGCTGATAACCGAAATGTCAACTCGTCTCCATTTTTTATGTTAGTCGTATGCAAGTTGGACCAAACGTGACCGTCATAGCGTCTCTCCATCCCGCTTAGAAGCTTTGCCTGACTTTGCTGACCCGACTCTCCGAGCGCCGGTAACTCAAATATGATATCGCCATTAAACACTGGAGGGACGAAGTCGACTTGATGTACTGGAATCGAATCGTAATCTATCTTCTTCAACTGATTCCGTGACCCTTTCGTGTGGCACAACTTTCGAAGGCATGAAATAATGGATAACCCCGATCCACTTGTAGAGGTATTCAGCAGCGTTGCATCAGATACAGAAGATGGTGTTGCAATTGGACGGCAAGGAGACGGCATCTGTTTCCGAAGCTTGCGCGGCGGTGATAAGTCGTCTGATTCGTCACTGTCAACTAAAATAACATCAACTCCAGGCTCTATTTTCACTCATGATGTAAGGGGCGTCTGATACGAACTAGTCGATGACAATTTCAGCGAAACCTCTCCATTAGACGAGTGACCACTAGCCAAGGGTAGGCCGTACACTACATACGAACCCGGCTTCAGATGCCATATGCTAGGGATATGATCTTGGATAGGCTCGTGGACTAGTGTATGGGACAGTTTGCCGGTGGTACTATCAAAAATTTCCTCGTCAATGTGCATTGAAGTATCAGAAAGGCGAAAACGAATACTCAAATGCAATGCACACACGACCGCAAATCCCGTGTCCCTAACTGGAAAAGATATCGGAACCGCATCTCCTAATGTCCGCACAAGTGCCATTGAATTGCGTAAACTGACATCACTCATCGCAAGTGCACAAAGAGAAGTATCACTAAGCATATCAGTGAATGACACAAGAATCACAAACAAGAGCAAGAGATGGATCATTTGCAAAGGTTTGGACATTGAGAGAGTGGCCAAATTGAATCCGTTCCTAATAAAGGACGCCCAAGCTGATAAAGACCCCCACCTATTTAGTACCCATCATTTGAAGGTGATCAATTTCTTCCCACCATAATGGTAGATAACGCAAATTACGACAATTGACATAGAAAATCCAGGCATATACCCAATCGTCAATCCAGCGAACATAATCAATAACGAAAAACAATTTATGAGAAAAGGTACCATTCATAATTCTGTTGCAAGAATATTTATACTTCAGAATACAAATACCAAACCCAAATGTTATACAATACAGTGTATACTTCCAAGAAAACTCGAACTATGAAGTCCAGCAATCACTGACAACTGTCAGGAAATTGTCACTCCTACTCACTAAATATGTCCTCATAAAATACAGTCAATTGTATACGAAAAACTGTTAATGATTATTAAAATCTCATCAAAATAAGTGGTTGATCATTTACAACTAGCACAATACCACTCCCATCTCAAATTAAATGCACGGTACACAACCAAAGCCGGCCCTCCGAGGGTGGTTAGCCCCAATACGTCCAACGTAAAAAGAATCTCTATAATGGAAGGATCCGACTATAATCATTGTATCTCCAAGATCCATGACCACTGGATATATTGTAAATTATAAAACACGTAGGACATTTGCAATAATCTCAGTAGCACATCCTGAACGATTAAGGAGAAGTCTAAATTAGCCTCATCCATAACCGTCACTGTACTCGTAATCGTCACTTCCAAAGTGGATCTGAAGATGTAACACGAAAGTAATTTGGAATTCTAATTCTATTACGAATCAGGTTCATCAGTTTGTGCTATCTATTAACACACAATATGTAAAGAACCCCAAAGTTGGATGGTCATGGGTAAGGGTACCCCCGGTCGAAGGATTTTGTGATAGTGAACTTCCTGAACTGAATCCCTCCAATGTATTCAGCTTTACCTTCTAGAGCTGGTAGTTATATGTATTAATTAAAATGAATATAGAGTTTAGGTGGATGACACCCCGATCACCAGGTGGATGACACCCCGATCCCCCTGCCGAAGAAGCCTCACCCATTGCTGGTGACATCCTCCTTCACGGCGGCTACCAAATCCGTCCAGTTCCAAGCAGCACCTTATCGCCGAGATCTCCCACCCTCACCCGCCGAAGAAGAAGCACCTCGGTATGATTTGCCTCCGTGATATTTTCTCATTGTGTTGCTTGCTTCACTGCATTGTATGTTCATTCAAATTGTCAATTCTTTAGTCAATGCTTGCGGTTTTGTCCTCAAGAGCTTTCAGGCTTCTATTCGGGTGGACTGTTTGGCAGTTTGACATGGAGATTTAGCGACCAAACCTCAGGTCACGCCGAAACAAGCAAGGAACGGAGAACATAGAATCTACAGTGCGACCACCTCCAGTGGTAAGTTCTTCCATTTTCAAGATTAGGGTTTTAGCGCGAGTGATGAAAAAAATGAGTTAACCAGACAGCCATGAGTGTGGATTAAAGCGGCGTGATACGGGAGGGTGAATTTACAAATTCAATGTCAATGAGGGTTTGTCAACGATGTTGTGTTTCTCCGGCTGTGCATACGGCTTGTGGTGCGCTTTCCAGTCTCGGGACCGAGAGGGCCACTTGGGGGGGTGAGGCTATGCTCGGTGATCGCACTAAGTCTCCGACCACTTGTTCGTTGTGTCCTCGTAGTAATAATATCTAGACAAGGGAATCAACATTCTGATACTAGTCGAGTTCCCGAGAACGATTTTGTTTTAGCATGACTGCCCCTGTGTTCATATTGGTTTCTCAACTGTGCATACGGCGTGTGGTTCCCCCCCCAGTCTCGGGACTGAGAGGTTCACACGAGGGGGTGAGGCTATGCTCGGTAATCGTCTTAAGTCTCCGACCAGGTGTTCGTTGTGTCCTCGTAGTAATAAAATGTGGAGACCTAGATCACCATTCTCGTACATGCCTCGTTCTCGAGAACAATTTCTTTTTCGCATGACTGCCTTGATATTCAAATTGGTTTCTCGGCTGTGCATACGGCTTAGGGTCAGCCCCCGAGTCTCGGGACCGAGAGGGCCACTGGAGGTCCTGAGGCTATGCTCGGTGATCCCTCTAGTGACAGGCCAGCTGTTGGTTTTGTACTCGTAGTACTGAATTCTGTATAGGAAAGTCGGCATTCTATTAGTAGCCCTGTTTTCGGAAGCACTTAGATTTTCTCATGACTGCCTTGATATTCAAATTGGTTTCTCAGCTGCGCATACGGCTTAGGATCAGCCACCAAGTCTCGGGACCGAGAGGCTCACATGGGGGGGTGAGGCTATGCTCGGTGATTCCTTGAGTGACAGGCCAACTGTTGCATTTGTCCTCGTAGTACTGAATTCTGTACAGGAGAGTCGGCATTTAATTAGTAGCCCTGTTTTCGGAAGCACTTAGATTTTCTCATGATTGCCTTGATTTTCAAATTGGTTTCTCGATCGTGCATACGGCGTGTGGTGTGCCCCCCAGTCTCGGGACCGAGAGGCTCACAGAGGGAGGTAAGGCTATGCTCGGTGATCGCATCAAGTCTCCGACCAGGTGTCGGTTGTGTCCGCGTAGTAATAAAATTTGGACAGGGGAATCAACATTCTGATACTAGTCTCGTTCTCGAGAACGATTTTGTTTTACCATGACTGCCCTTGTATTCATATTGGTCTCTCGGTTGTGCATACGGCTTAGGGTCAGCCCCCCAGTCTCGGGACCGAGAGGCTCACATGAGGGGGGGAGCCTATGCTCGGTGATCGCATTAAGTCTCCGACCACTTGTTGGCTGTGTCAAAGTAGTAATAAAATGTAGAGAACATAATCATCATTCTGATACTAGTCCCGTCTCAAGAATGATTTCCTTTTAGCATAACTGCCCTTGTATTCATATTGGTTTAGCGGCTGTGCATATGGCGTAGGGTCACCCCAGATGTCTCGGGACCGAGAGGCTCACATGGGGGTGTAAGGCTATGCTCGGTGATCGCAACAAGTCTCCGACCAGTGCTCGGTTGTGTCCTCTTAGTACGAATATCTGGACAAGAGAATCAACACTCTGATACATGTCTCGTTCCCGATAACAATTTCCTTTTCGCATGACTGCCTTTGTATTCATATTGGTTTCTCGTCTTTGCATACGGCGTGTATTGTGCCCCGGTCTCTCGGGACCGAGAGACGGGCCGGGGGTCTTGAGGCTATGCTCGGTGATCGAATGTAGTCACTGACCAGGTGTTCGTTTTGTCCTCTCCGTAGTAGAATCTGGACAGGGAATCAACACTCTGACACTAGTCCCGTCCTCAAGAACGATTTCTTCTTCGGTAACTGCCCTTGTATTCATATTGGTTTATACGGCTGTACATACGGCATGTGGTTCCCCCCCTAGTCTCGGGACCGAGAGGCTCACAAGAGGGGTTGAGGCTATGCTCGATGATCGCAACAAGTCTCCGACCAGCTATCGGTTGTATCCTTGTAGTAATAAAATCTGGACAAGGGAATTGACATTCTAATACATGTCTCGTTCTCGAGAACGATTTCATTTTACCTCGACTGCCTTTGTATTCATATTGGTTTCTCGTGTGTGCATCCGGCCTAGGGTCAGCCCACCAGTCTTGGGACCGAGAGGGCCACTGGCGGGGGTGAGGCTATGCTCGGTGATCGTCTTAAGTCTCCGACCAGGTGTTCGTTGTGTCCTCGTAGTAATAAAATGTGGAGACTTAAATCACCATTCTCGTACATGTCTCGTTCTCGAGAGCGATTTCGTTTTAACATGACTGCCCTTGTATTCATATTGGTTTCTCGGTTGTGCATACGCCTTATCGTCAGCCCCCAAGTCTCGGGACCGAGAGGCTCAAATGAGCGGGTGAGGCTATACTCGGTGATTGCCTTAGGTCTCCGACCACTTGTCGGTTGTGTCCTCGTAGTAATAGAATCTGGACAAGGGAATCAACATTCTGCTCCTAGTCGCGCTCTCAAGAACGATTTCATTTTCCCTCAACTGCCTCTGCATTCATATTGGATTCTCGGCTGTGCATACGGCTTAGGGTCAGCCCACCAGTCTCGGGACCGAGAGGGCCACTTGGGGGGGTGAGGCTATGCTCGGTGATCGCACTAAGTCTCCGACCACTTGTTCGTTGTGTCCTCGTAGTAATAATATCTAGACAAGGGAATCAACATTCTGATACTAGTCGAGTTCCCGAGAACGATTTTGTTTTAGCATGACTGCCCCTGTGTTCATATTGGTTTCTCAACTGTGCATACGGCGTGTGGTTCCCCCCCCAGTCTCGGGACTGAGAGGTTCACACGAGGGGGTGAGGCTATGCTCGGTAATCGTCTTAAGTCTCCGACCAGGTGTTCGTTGTGTCCTCGTAGTAATAAAATGTGGAGACCTAGATCACCATTCTCGTACATGCCTCGTTCTCGAGAACAATTTCTTTTTCGCATGACTGCCTTGATATTCAAATTGGTTTCTCGGCTGTGCATACGGCTTAGGGTCAGCCCCCGAGTCTCGGGACCGAGAGGGCCACTGGAGGTCCTGAGGCTATGCTCGGTGATCCCTCTAGTGACAGGCCAGCTGTTGGTTTTGTACTCGTAGTACTGAATTCTGTATAGGAAAGTCGGCAATCTATTAGTAGCCCTGTTTTCGGAAGCACTTAGATTTTCTCATGACTACCTTGATTTTCAAATTGGTTTCTTGGTTGTGCATACGGCTTAGGGTCAGCCCACCAGTCTTGGGACCGAGAGGGCCACTTGGGGGGGTGAGGCTATGCTCGGTGATCGTACTAAGTCCCCGCCCACTTGTTCGTTGTGTCCTCGTAGTAATAAAATCTGGACAAGGGAATCAACATTCTGATACTAGTCGCGCTCTCATGAACGATTTCGTTTTACCTCAACTGCCTTTGCATTCATATTGGTTTCTCGGCTGTGCATATGGCATGTGTTGTGCCCCCCAGTCTTGGGACCGAGAGACCCGCGGGGGGTCTTGAGGCTATGCTTGGTGATCGAAACAAGCCACTGTCCAAGTGTTGGTTTTGTCCTCTTCGTAGTAGAATCTGGACAGGGAGTCAACACTCTGATACTAGTCTCGTTCTCGAGAACAATTTCTTTTTCGCATGACTGCCTTGATATTCAAATTGGTTTTTTGGTTATGCATACGGCGTGTGGTGTGCCTCCCAGTCTCGGGACCGAGAGGCTCACAGTGGGGGGTGAAGCTATGCTCGGTGATCGCAACAAGTCTCCGATCAGTTGTTGGTTGTATCCTCGTAGTAATAAAATCTGGACAAGGGAATTGACATTCTAATACATGTCTCGTCCTCGAGAACGATTTCGTTTTCGCATGACTGGCTTTGTGTTCATATTGGTTTCTCGTCTGTGCATACGGAGTGTGTTGTGCCCCCCAGTCTTGGGATCGAGACACCCGCAAGGGGTCTTGAGGCTATGCTCGGTGATCGAAAGAAGTCACTGACCAGGTGTTGGTCTTGTCCTCTTCGTAGTAGAATCTGGACAGGGAATAAACATTCTGATACATGTCTCGTTTCGGAAACGATTTCCTTTTCTCATGACTGCCTTGGTATTCATATTGGTTTCTTGTCTGTGCATACGGCCTTGGGTCCGCCCCCCAATCTCGGGACCGAGAGGACCACTGGAGGTCCTGAGGCTATGCTCGGTGATCGTAACCAGTCACAAACCAGGTGTTCGTTGTGTCCTCTTAGTACTAATTGGTGGACGGGGTATTCGGCATTCAGTTAAAAGTCTTGTTGACGGGAGGTCTTCCATTTTCTTGTGACTGCCTTGTTACGCGTATTGGGTTCTCGACTGTGCATACGGTTTAGGGTGTGGCCCCCGGTCTCGGGACCGAGAGGGTCATTCGTGAGTCTCAACCTATGCTCGGTGATGCCAACCAGTGGTCAAGCGCGTGTTCATAAAACCGCTTAGTACTAAATTCAGGACAGGATTGTCTATACAGATTGAGAGTGGTGCTGGACATGGAGGTCAACCCAATGACGATCCGGGAGTCCAGGAGATTGTTGTTCAAGGGGAGGTTGACGATCCTCATCTACTTATCCAACAAGAAGCTATCCCGCAAGTAGCTCCCGTCGACTTGCTGATCCCACCTCCAGTCCCGGGACAGATGGTAGGCGACCTAGTGAACCTGGATCCAGGAATTGTAGTCAACTATGACCGTCTCGATATGGACGTTGTTTGGTCTACACTTGATTCAGGTTGTAGTTCGTCAGGAAGTTGTTCACTAGCCTTGTCAACATCAGAGTCCAGTTTCGAGTATTGCACTTGTGACAGAGAGGGTGTAGACTCCCATGTCATGTCTGATGATGATATCTTCATATTATGTTGCGGGATATATAGATCCCCGTCCTAGCCTTGCCCATGCTATACTTCCTAGGATCATTTGGATTGATGACAAATTATAGTAAATGGCTTGACCGACTATGAACAGGGCTCGTTTCTGTTGTCCCATGCTCTGCAATCGAGGTATTGCAACTTTAATGAATGAACTGTGAATTTGTGTTGCCTATTTTGATTGTTGGATTGTTCACTAGGACCAGGGGAAATGGATCCGTCCTGCTCGGGAGGTGGAGGTAGTATCCAATGATCAAGGTGCCCATGAGCTCGACATCGAGGGAGATGATTCGAGGGACGATCACATCCTTGGAGTAGAAGCAGGGTTTAAAGAAGAGGGCATTCGTCGGATTCAAACATTCGACACAGTTACAGTCATCTGTTAATGTTTGAAGATGACATCTGATGAGAACTCCCGCATGAAGATACCTCTGTGTAGGTTGGTGCCAATGCCCATGGTGCGCTCGACGCTTTCGTGTGACTTGACTCACCTTGACAACATGTTCTCACGCGGTTACGATGAAGGGGCACGAGTATTCTATGTGTCATACTCTGATGAGACAGGGAACATGGCAATCTTTAGTGACGCCAAGAAGAAGGAGTGGGGACCAATATGGAACTCAGTTAATGACTCATTCAACGCGCGGCTACTCTCAGTTCCTTCTGTTAAGCATTTGGTGGATTACAAGTTCTTCGTCTGCGACGGAAATCACAGACAAATTGCTTGGATGAACCACATTCAAAGGCTGCATAGCCATGATCCCGCTTGGCATGTATGCGTGGACTCCATTGTCCTTGACACTATAGACCGCATTGGGGTGGCAATGCAGGCGATGCATAACATCAATATGTAAGAGAATCCAATCAATCATTTATGTACTCACATTGGTGTAGCAACATTGATTTTCTCTTATTGGTTTCATTTTTTTGTGTTTTATCTGTTACTTACGCTCTACATCATGTGGATTCATAGGCACACAGAGAACTCCCACGTAAAAACCAATCTCGTGCATACCCTCTACCGGGTTCAGAAGTACGGAGTTATGGACCTCGATAAGTTCCAGAAGTTATTGACAGAGGATGAGGTAAAGATATGCAAGACACACACGCAGACAACCTGGTATACTATGCCGTTACTTATATTCACTGGATTCATTTTTAAAGTACGTAGTATCCTTCTATCATTACCTTTTGTATTTTTCATTTCGTGAAGGCTTCATCTTGCCCCTACGAATTCTTACCATATATATACTCATTCTTGCCTGCCACGTTGCCATCCAGCAAGAGATTAGTGCCGCTGCTGATGTAGCGATTCGCAAACTGAAGGAAGACAATCAAGAGGTCAAAGTCTCCAGGGAGGCAATTGTAGCGACTATGAGAGGTGCAATTAAGGACTCAACCGATCGGCATTACAAGAAACTTTCGAAAATTGTCGCGGTTGCTAATCCGGCGCTTACCCCTGACTGGTTGAAGGAGGTATGAGATTGGTAATTCTCTCGTCCTCGTTTTTAATTTTAATCTCATTCCCAGTTGTTGATGTCATTTGCCTCTGTTCTCTTGCAGATAGAGAGGCACTGGAGCCAGAATGCAGTTTCTGAGTTGACTCTGGAGAAGTTGCAGATGATTGCGACCGCCACCGTGGACCCAAGACATAAGGTCAAATGGCTCAGGTGGATGAATGCCAGCACTCACACCAGAGAAGCTAGACGATTCCCCACACGTCCTGTCAATGAAGAAAAGTTGGGCCTCTTTTTGGCGAAGGCTTCTTACTACGCGGGAGTGAGTTTCTTTCCTTATTTTTGTATCTACTGTCGATATACAACCTGCCTGTGATCTTATTACACTATCGTACATCAGATTGCCAGTGATGGCAGATTTCCTACAATATGCCTATTCTGACTTTCACATTGGGTTTTCAGCTAGAAGAGGCAGCAGCAGAGATGTTTGAGTCCATCACTTAGACTGATAGCATTCCAATCGACATGGACGTTCCTGGTGAGCCGGAGTCAATTGCAAATTACTTGGAGGCGTGGCGAATGAAGCTCTAGGATCAAGCCTACACTGGGGTATTCAAAGGCACCGATGCTTTCAAGAAATCAAACAACTTTCTGTTATACAGGGGAACCCAACTAACAATGAAGAGATTGATATACAGGTACTACTCTGAGTCTCTAAACCAGTAGTTACTGTGGTTTGATTCGTACGTGTTGTTTTTAATCCATCGAGTATTGATTTTCTCTATGTGGATTCATGTTGTTGATAAACTGATTATAACCATTATTAGTGTGCTTCTGAATTATAGCAGCTTCATATTACCTATCTATTCACAAACTAATGGACGTATCTCATGATGAGTGCAGATATTTCAAGTTCGAGTTGTATGGGAAGAAAGCCATCAAGAAAGAGCACTTGCCCCCATTTCTCACTACCTGGTTGGACCGGTCGTCAACCGATTGTATGTTCTCTACCACACAGTTGCAGAAATGGACAAGTCCTCATTTACAGACTTGTCCTTGGTATCTTGAGTGTAACTTCGGCGTTACACCGCCAGAGGAGGAGGCTCTCTTTCAGACCCTCAAGGATTCCGTGGTAACTGACGCAGAGTTTGACGAGTTCGCCGGCTTGGATCCTGAGGCCAAGGCCAAGGCAATCAAAAAGCGCGAGATTTCTAACCGGAAGAAGGTGGATAAACTGGAAGAGGCCAAGAAGAAGTCTGAGGAAAACAAGAAGAAGGCCGAGGGGCACAAGAAGAAGCGTCAACTTGATAAAGAGCAAGAGAAGGACAAGAAGAAGCATCGATTACAAAAGGATGAGACCCCGGCGGCCGAACCAGCTACAAGTGCAGCGGATGTCAACATTTCGTCATCCGGATTCTCCCTTACACAGGAGCGCTTGGTACAGGGTATGACACCGACGGCTAAGAATGTGAACCCCGTGCCTGATATCGACGAATGCATATTGAACATGGCACTAAGAGGTCTTGAGATGGGATCAAAGGCCTTCCAGGACGTTGAGGCCTTCTTAGCTATGGTAATATTTTCAATACTTGATTGTAACTTGATTGTGAATTTTTTTGTAACAAAATCATGATTTCTCTATTGGCGTAGCCATGACAAATCATTAGTTTAGAGCTCACCTTTCAAGATAAATGTACTGTTCTAATTCAGTCTTCAATGCTCGATGAATGCAGTACTCTAGTGACAAGGACCGCTCCTTTAACGGAATCACTGGAACGGAGGCAGCTGTGGACTTCATGTTTGTTGATGTGCCGGAGGGACTCCATGTTCCTACCATCTCATGTGCACCTGATCCAGTCCCCAAGTGGAATGACTTCCAATCGGACTACTTGGTTCCTGTATTTGATTTCGCTCATCAATACCTCCATGACAGTGGCGCACTTTTCTTGATTTACCCCGCATCTTCTACTGCACACCGAAGCCACATTCTTGGATGCTGCTAGGAATACGATTTCCGCATTTTGGAGACATATTTTGGGATTAATCATCTCCACTTGACATCAGCCGCAGACCCAAAGAAAACGGTAATCTTTCTTAAATTCACTTCAATGTATATTACTAAATTCTGCACCACTATCCAAGATATTAACATCATTTTTATTGCAGACTCAGAGGTTCTCGATCTCTCTACTTGTGAGAAAGTCAGGGCCAAAGACTAGGTCGGACTTTCCGTTCCAATTTGTCCCGTCCCAGGACAAGGTGGGAGTAAACCTTGCTATAGACGACATCCTCTGCAACTTGGTTTTCAAAGAGGATGTGACGATGAATGGTGACATGCCATGGCGTGGTCCGCCGGAAAAGGAATGTGAGTTCATGCAGATGCTCATTGAGGCTGCGACTGCACCAGGGGACGTTGTTGTTGACTGTACGGCTTCCACAGGTTTGATTCTACTTTTGACAATGATATTGTTAACCGCAATGTACAAATTTCTTTCGAATGTAAACTTGATCTTTGCTTTGCTTATTATGCAGGTTCCTCCATTCGAGCTTGCCGTGCTACGCAATGTCATATACTAGGTTTTGAGGAAGATAAGGACATCTTTGATGCCCTTATTGCTCCGATACTCCGGAAGGCTGTGATTCTTGAGTCGGAGCTTGCAATGCCCGATCCTGAACTTGGAGACAGGGATGATGAAGTCATCATCCAAAAGGTCCAGAAGACACTCCGATTCAGTAAATAAGTTGGCTTGAAAACTTAGTGGTTTAGACATGTTGCTTTTGTCCTCACTGAAGGTCTTCTAACATGTTGTTTCTCATTCTTGTAGGCAAGGCCAAGAAGTGACATCTGCCAAGACTGTCCCTTTTTTTGCTCATCCACTTTTTTTTCCAAGCCCACCGAAACTCTTTGTGCTCCCTCCGTATGCAAGGGCTTCATCTCAGGATCTTGGTGCATGTCAAGCACGATCACATTCAAGGGCCCGACTCGTGAATCCTTGGATTCTAAAGTTTGTAGATGATGTTGCATACGAATCAGATGTGCAGACTTCTGATAGTGAGCGCAGTTCCTCTTCCGCACTTTAGCAACCACAAAGCTTTATGAAAGGCTACCGTACGCTTCTCATTGTAGCATTCGGCTTACTATATTATTATGGTATTGCATACTAGCATCTATTTACTTCCACGGTGGTCATATGAGAATCTCTAATTAGACTTTAATTGTGCACATCAGTTTCTCATTCTTTCACTAGCCTTTCAGTTCGGATGCCATGTTCGCATGGCAGAGTGGTCTGCTTTGCCAACCTCGTCTCCCGACAACAATGGGAAGCATTGCCTGCCACACGTGTCTATTAACCCGGTCTGCCCTACCTTCTTTGCTTGTCGGTTCTATAATGCTATAGTACCAGCAACGCGGGGCTCTGAGGACAGACTGCGTTGTCTGCCATAACGTTTGACGTTCACTTTTTTTTCCCTTGCTTGAGCTGTCGGGCGAGCAGGCAGGACTGCCCTACGTAAGATGCTTGCCGGCCACGGTGGTTTGCAATGCCTAAAACCGCATGGCTGTCTGTTGTAGCGTCCCACCGTGCCCTCTGGAACAAAGCACGGCACCTTGTTTGTCCTCGCATTTGTGTGCAGAGGAAATGGCCGCCGGCCATGGGCCGGCGCGGGGTATTTTGTCTAACACGCGAGTGTATTGGGAGCGGGGGTCGTTTTATAGCTAGTTTCCTTTGCCTGAACTTCCACACTTTTGTTGTGCACATTAGTATAGGAGATACTGGGCATGCCATGTTAGATGATTAGTATGTGAAGATTCTCGAGCAATGCTCCTAGCATTGCAGAATACAATTACCCTCTTCGTGTCAGTTGTCATGCATTTTTCTCAACCATGTTGTGTAGTTGTCTACTAACCGCATTGAAGTTTTGCATTTTGAACCCATTGATTAATCATTACTAGCAAAGTCTTAGTCTTCTTGGCTAAAGAGTAGCCTTTCCTCTGATTTGTTGGTCTTCAAATTAAACGTGCACAAAATTCATTAATTCAATTGTGTTAGTGGGCGATTACATTTCTGGCGTGAAGAAAGTGCATGCGGACTGCCAAGTAGTAGGTGAACTCATAAGAATCAACAAAAATGTGATTATATGTACATTCATGTCATACTTGTTATCATGTCGTTTCAGATTGGGAAGAAGATGGCGAGGATGATGATACCGACGATCCACCTTCGTCTGCAGCACGTCATAGGTCTTTTGGATAGACTATGAAGAAGTTCAAATACTCAAGACAAGATATCTGATTAGATGTGTTTATGGAAAAGGTCCATACAGTAATGGACCCATCAAACCCTTATTGAAATGGGTTCTCTGTCAAATCGATGAATGCGTTGTCATTCACACAATTATTATTTTGAACGGGAATTGAATTCCAATTTGTTGCATTGTATCAGCTTCATGAGTTTGACTATCCCTTCAGGTTGCTCCTACTCCCATCCGTCCCAAGTTCATCTTATTGTACTTACTCTCCGTCTAACGACTCGTTCAGGGGTGGCCACTCCATCTCAATTCAAACTTTTTAGCACCTAAAACAGCCACGGGCCAAACTCGGGGGCGCCTTCTTTGACCCCGAGCAGACATGCCTAAACCGGGTGCAAGTACGTTAGACCCATGTCAATTTTGGCAAAATTGGTGTGTACAAATGCATAAAATATATACTATTTTGTACTATTTTGTACTAATCAACGTCGAGGATTCTCTGGAATTCTTTGGGTTCCCATCGTGTGGTCTGCAATGTTGGATGTATTTTGGCCAATGATTCGGAAGTCAACTGTCAGAGAATCTGAAACGTGGCTTGTGCTTATCTGGCTTGTACTGCAAGATTTAGTTCGCAGCAACTGTAAAGCCGTGATTCGGGGCTCCTTTCCTGTGTTTAGAATTTTTTTTTTGAATTAAAGGATCGAATCCTATGAGCTTGACCCCGCCCTTTTTGTGTTGATATTGTAAGTGATGTCATCCAGTGTTTAACGACAGAAATTACGGTTTATGGCAAAATGTAAGGGATTCTTAGGGTTATCAACATTCGTCTAGATGTAAATTGGATGCAGAATCGCTTGTATTATATTTTTAATATGATTTCAAGACAAAATTAGAATTAAAAAATAATGTGTTGTTTCCCTATTTGCAAGATTTTATTACAAAGAAATTTAAATTGCATATGCGATAGAGGACACTTTAGAAGAGTTTATTGTTTCTTCATTTTGAATTTGAAGTACAAAATGAAATTTGAAGATAACAAGAGGAATAAACATCAAAATATTGGACGTGAAGGTTTACATTTAAAGTATTATTTTTATTTTTTTGACCTTCAAGTAAATTGAAATGAAGAATATTGACTATTGACTAACCCATAAAAATTGTATTTGCAATTTCAATTCATATATGAACAATCATGTGAGAGTAGGTGACAAGAATTATTAGAAATTGAGTATCTACAATATATTAGAAATCATTGTGATTATGGTAGAAAACTTTTTCCCTCCTTCTAATTTTGACCTTATTGCCTTGCTCTTATATAATAGGTTTTAGGGATGTTTTTGGTGCCACACTTCATATATACTAGTATCCTATATTGATTTGTGTCTAGAATCTTCAATCAATATACAGTAAATGTTCAAATATTCATTTTTTTAAATAATTGCATTAAAATTAAATTATGATGTATGTATTTTAATATATAAGGTAATTATTAGACTTCAAATATGTACCACTTTGGCTTTTGAATTACTCTACCACATCTAATATATATCGTCAAAATTTATGATATTATTGAATGCATTCTAAACCACATAACAATTGATAAGAAATTTAAGATTGCATTGCTATAGATACATATTTATTGAAATGTTGTTCATATCATATTTTTAACATGATAAAATTATCATTGCTGTACTTCAGTATAGGATTTACACTCATCAAATAATCGTGTGACAATTCTAATAGTTTGAATAAAACTCTTTTGATACATTAATTAAATATAGAATTCTTTAATAAATAGTTCCTTAATTACTGCATGTTGCTTGAACATGCGCTAATAATTTTTAATAATAATCAATATATTCTCAAGGTATTATTGAAAATCATATGATTAGCAGATGGACCCTTATGCAAATGTCACATTTTTGATACATTGTATAACAAGAGTGCTAATTGAATGGTGTTTCAGTGTTTTGAATTTTTGCAATAAAATTTACATTCACCAAGTTCTTTTTTGAAAATTACTATTTCTTTCATTGTTTTAATTGATGAATTCATTGTGACCATATATGTATTTCATTTTTTGAAATTGTTGGTAATGAAGCAGTACAACAAAGACTTGGAATTAAACTTGGAATTAAACTACATATTTTTTGAAATTGTTGGTAATGAAGCAGTACAACAAAGACTTGGAATTAAACTTGGAATTAAACTACATATTTTTTGAAATTGTTGGTAATGAAGCAGTACAACAAAGACTTGGAATTAAACTTGGAATTAAACTACATATTTTTTGAAATTGTTGGTAATGAAGCAGTACAATTATAAAGACTTGGAATTAAACTACATACATGCATAATAAATGATATTTATACTTCTTGAAATCATTTGAAATAATTGTCTTAGGCACGTTTTAGGTGTTAATCACAAGATCTATTTCATACGTAATAATAATGTGTAAATTCATCTTAGTGCATAACAAATGATGAAATTAAAGCAACAACTTCATTTGCAAGTTCAGGGTTTTCCTAATGGCTTATAAATTGGGAATTGCTAAAGCCACACCCAAAATTGCTAATGCCCCCCCCCCAAGGTGTGCTTTGAGCATGAAATGTGGGATTTTAATGTTGATTTTTTTGACTTGGATCACCAGATTTGTTTCATCTTCATCATTCTAAGGCTATATTCAAAATACTAGAGGTGCTTTAAAATTGAAACTAAAAATATAAAATTTTTGAACTACTTAAAGCAAAAATACATTAAGAAAATAGCAATGGTGCAATAAAAGTTTTTTTTTTTTTTTGTATTTGTTCTTTTTTCTTTCAAGGAGATGATACTGCAATGATTGAATGAATGATAGATCACTTGAATTTAAAAAATTGCATTGAATTCTCAAATTACATGCTCACAAGGGTGTGGCATTAGCAATTTTGGGTGTGGCTTTAGCAATTTTCTATAAATTTAACTATGTTTGAGTATTTTAGGGGTGCAAATTGTCTTGGGCTAAAATGAAAACTATATGAAAACGATGGTTTAGCTTGGAATTTTAGATTCTTCCATTGTTTACAAAGACATTTGGAGTATGTATAAAAATATATTATAGTTAGAGGACAATAATTCATTATAAGTAATAAATAAACATGCCTTTAGATGGAAGGTAATATTTTGATCTTAACAAATTAAAATGAAAGATTACTATACCTCAAATACTATTATAGTATGGAGCATTACTTTGAAGCAAGGACTACCACATCACGTTAACATGATTTGTGAAATATCATTGTGCAACAAATAATTAGCACTCTTAAATGAACCAAATCATTGAGCTATATGTTTTCATGTACAACTATTAACTTGCTCGTACTTCACCGGTCACTAGGGGTCACAAACAATTACGTACAGTACTCTATCCTTGCAACTGGTGATCGGGGGTTACCACTGATGATGTCGATTATTACAACCGGTGACCGCAGGTATTTCAGACTACATGGTGCAAGAGTAACTGGTGATTGCCAGTCACTTTGTTCCCACGTGGCCGAGACCCAGTTCTTCGTCTCACACCTTTCTGGCGCCAACGAGTCCTTTTTGTTTTTTCAGAGTTTTCCGTAGTGCTGCAGAAGCTCCGTTGTTGCGAGCTTTGCATTTTGTTTCATCTCTATTCCTCTTTGAAGTTGCTTTGCCGTTAGAAATGAAATCATGTAGTGTGTGGGTCGTTCAGCAAGTAGGAATGTGGTCGTAGATTTGGTTGTAGCAAGCGCAGTTTTTTGAATCGTTAGAGAATTTCATAGAGTTAGCTGGCGAAAATTGGAGAGGATGAGCTGTGAGTACGGTAGTTTAGGTTATGTAATTTCTGTCTTTCTGTTGTAGTGGAACTTGTTTTCCGGAAGGAAGTTCCTCCAAAGTTTTGCAAAGATCTAGAATTTTCATGCAGCCAATTCTTATAATTCTAGTTTTTGCGGATACATTTTTGGTGAGTTCACAAATCCTTTCAAGTTATTAGTTTGCTTGTTGGTTGATTTCAAATGGATATGATTTGTTTTGGCTCAGTAACTGCGCATCTGCGTTCAAAATGTTGGATTCATAGACTATGCTTTTCATGGATTTGGTGAGAATGAAATGAATTAGATCTTTTTAGTGCGTGGTAGAGACGTTGATTTCACAGAACATTCAGATTTGGTAATGATGTTGTCTATGGTTGTTGAAGTTCTCAGCATTTTTTTTTCCTTGCTTAGTTAGTTTGTTTGCTGTTTGCTTTAGAATTTCAAAGAAGATGCAATATTATTTCAAGTTTTGAAAGGGAAATCCATTCATTCCAAGCATGCGTAGATTAAGAGTTTTGGGTTATTTACATTCTTCCTTGTTGTTTTGGGCTTCAGAGTTTGCTACAATGGAGCGTTCTACTGGAACACAGTCGGGGAAGGGCAGCTTCGGTAAAGGGAGGTTCAGTGCGGTGAAAAGCAGAGACAATGGTCGAAAAGGGAGGGAGGAGACAACAAAACAAACAGACGTTGCAAGGAATGACAAGGTGACTACCTCGCATCAAACAGAGGGGCCCTCTCGACGCAACATTGAGGACGGACAGAAACGGAAGAAGGGGAAGACAGCTCGAGGAAATGACGATGGCAACCAAATGCCCGGCCCTCCTCAAAATGATGACACCTTGCCGCAAAAGGAGGGGGGGGGGCCTAATGACGAAGACTATAGTATTGGCGAAGGCAATAGTGTCGTGGAGGAATACAAGAGCAACTGCAAGAAAGCGCCGACCAAGGGGAGAAAGACGAAAATTTTCAAAATGCCCGAAGACGTCGACATCGAAATCAGTAATCTGAAGCAACCTCCACGGAAGCTGACCAGAGAAGACTTTGCGAGGGAGTACGCGCTTCTAAATTCCTCAGATACAAATCCTCATCGGTACCGAAAGGTTTCTATGGCAGCGAAGGTGGTGAGGAAATATTTTGGAGAGCCCTCTGGTGAAGGTGGGCGCAACGGTTTTTTCTGGCAACAATGCAAATTTCCCGAATTGAGAGAGAGGATCAGACAGCTCCATCCAATTATGTACCAACACGGCCCCAACGAGGTACCTGCATTGCTCAAGATGCATTTTGCGGAAGGAGTTGTGATGGAGTTTGAGAAGGGAAGCCAAGAGGTTAATTGGTGCTTGTTTGGAGAGGAAACAAACAAGCGGCAGCACAATCGGTATGATCAAGAGCTTAAAAAACTACAAAGTCTAAAAAGTTCTTTGTTAAGTACCTTAAAACCGGTAAACCATCAAGGCATGGACTGGAGGTCCATCAAGTTGGAGCGAGGGTTAAAGCAAGAGGAAGGTGGGGGTAGCGCAGCTGGATTCACGATGGAAAGATTGCCTACTCTTACCCGGTCAAAGCATGGAGAAACTGGTGGGGAGTCGGGGGTGTCTGCAGATTGTGTTGATTTGCAGGTAGGACCAGGAATGTTCTCCAAGGTATCTTCAGCTGAGCGGCAGGTTGAGGTGGAGGCGCTCATGAGCGTTGTACACATGGAAGGGGAGGTGCTGAAAATTCAGCAAAGGGAAGCCGAATCAAGTGCAGAGAAGTGCCAATGGAAGAAGAGAGATATTGAGTCTGTAATAGGCATTTTTAACAAGCAAATGGAGGTGAAAAAAAAATTGATCGAGGAGATGAGGGATTCTGGTATGGACGTGGGACGTGAGCTTATCAAGGTTGAGATGCTCCAAGAGCAACTGGAAATAGAGGAGCAGCACTTGACAGAAGTTAACATCGACTTGGAAGGGGCGGACACCCTCATGGCGAAGTTGGCCCAGCAGGTTCAATGCCATCGGCTGGAGTTTGATGCGTTGGTAGCTGAATCGTGGTCTTTCAAGACAGGAAGGCCTAGGGGGGTATTTTTTCCTAGACCGATGGTGTATGCCCCTACTGAGGAGGATGCTCTACAATTGTCATGCTTCAGCAAGGAGATTGATTTTCTTAAACTCACGGTTTGCTCTCTTTGTTCATTTCCCTTCCCCCATAGTGACATTATAGTTTCATCTTGCCGCCATTTCTATCATCCTTTTTGTGCATCAGTTGTGTTCAGTAAGAGCAATCGATGCACTAGCTTGGGGTGTCATTCTCTGCCACATCCAGAATGGCACCGGAGTTACGATTGGGGTGAGCCGAGTGCAAAGCTTGTGGAGAAGTCTTCAATGCTAGGTTTATGTGATGAGAGGAAGAAGATCCTCCAAGACCGATTAGATTTGGCAAAATCAAAATGCCCACTTGCTGGTAAGATGCTTCTCTATTTTTTAACTTTCAAATCTTATTATAACGCACACCTCTATAGTTGTTGTTAAGGGTTCTTGAAGGTTTGTAAATCTTAGTATAACCCACACGTCTATATTTTTTGTTAAGGGTTCTTGAAGGTTTGTAAATCTTAGTATAACCCACACGTCTATATTTTTTGTTAAGGGTTCTTGAAGGTTTGTAAATCTTAGTATAACCCACACGTCTATATTTTTTGTTAAGGGTTCTTGAAGGTTTGTATAGTACAATTACAAGTCCATTATTTTATGTGTAGGATATATGGTTGACCATGATACTTTTGTTGTTGTATTATTCAAACGCTCTCTATAGTATTGAACTAGCAAAGTTGTTATTTAAAAATGCACTAACAGATACAATAGTTATTACAAAAGAGTAATTGACAACGTAGTGCTGTTTTTTTAATATCAGTTTGTACCTTAAAGGATGTATGAAAATGTACAAAAGGGAACGCCAATTAGAATTTACATAGTGTGTTTATACAAAAATACAGTAAACAAATATAAGTACAATGATTTGTACTTATTATCTCTAACACTGGGAAAATTGTATTGCTAATTCACAAGCTTATTGTTTTGAAGTAGAGTGTTGTTATTTGTACCCCATTTATAGAGTACTAATTCACATCAACTATACTTATTGTACCCATTTTAAACTATTCATATGTACATTTATATAGTATACAAAAGCGAAATATTAAATAGTACTCATATTTTGTTCTAAAGTACTTGTTCTTTGAATTTGTATCAAGTCTATATTGGCCAGAACTACATTTTTTCTTTTAAGTACTTGCGTTTTTTGTTATACTCATTTTTTTGTAAAGTTGATACTTAATTTTCACTTTGTATTCAAGATTACATAGTGTATTTGTAAATTAGTACTGATAAAGTACAATATTAATTATTGTTTCGAAATCTATGTTTCTGTTTGGCTTCCTTTACAAATAAAATTCAGTCTGCATAATTTAGTTGTCATACTTTTTGATGTATTTAATTATGGATAAGTGTTCCCTTTTGGAGAAACATGGTAGTTGTTGATTTCAGCATATTGATTGCATTGCGTTGCTTGTTGTGCAGTTTCTTGCCAGAAGTTTGCTCATCCTGCAAACTCTCCAGCTAATTTCACAGAAGGAGCAACTAGCCATGCTATTAATTCACCCAAGACTATTCATTGGGGAGGTTCTGGATTGTCTAAAGTTGCTGAGGAGGACATTGCACCAAAAGAGGCCAATGATGTAGAAAATTCAAACAAGAGAGTTTGGGGTGAAGTTGATAGTCCGGCTTTGAAATTGAATGCGAGAAAGAGGAAGAAGAAGGCTAAAAAACCAGTGACTACAAGCGACAAGGAGACAGAGACAGAATTCAGCTCAGAGTCAGAATCAAGCAAGAATCATGGGCTTGCAGTGAAGGTGATGAATTTGCCATCTAGCTCCGGTACCACTGTCTCAAATTCAAAATCTCAGAATAAGAGCAGTGATAGCGATGTTAATGGATTGCCATTAGGTGATGAGGAAGTGGATTGCCAGGTATGTAAATTTTGTCCCCCAAAATAGTGTCATTCCATCCATATCAGCATGTGTAATCTTTAATTTCAAGGCTAATATGTGTTTTGTCTTCTTAGCAGATTTCCAGAGAAGGCGCTCACCTGGCAAATCCGCTTGGAGAAATTTGGGGGTTCAGCGAGAAGGAAGATGAGTCTTTACGGAATGATGCAAGCAAATAGTTGGCAGGGGTTGATGGAGACACTATTCCTGTAATGTCTAAAGGCAGTGGGGGTGTTGGTCAGACATTGCGTGTAGGAGAGGAGGATGACATCCAGGAAGTGGGAGACAAGATTGACATTCACAACGTGGGAGAGAAGATTAACATCCACGAATTGGGAGATGGGGCTGCCATTCACAAGGTTCAAGTGGGGTCTGACACCCGTGTACAGCAAATGGGAGAAGGGGCTTACACCATCAAAGCGGGAGCACATGCTAACACCTGCATGGCAACATGGAGAAGGCAACTGACCCATGCCTCCACGTAGTGGAAGAGGTGGCTGACACCTTCAACTGCACAGAGGGAGAGGAGGCTCACCTTGTCGAAGTAGAAGAAGTGGTTGGCATCTGCAAAGGGTCTTCTGAAGAACCCATGCAACCACTGCCCCTACCACCCCTACACTACAGTGCTCAGCTCGATGAGCAAGTCTCTTTACATGCGCAAAGAGGCAAGGCAAGCTGTGAGATAATTCTTGGGAAGGGGAAGGGAATTACTGACAAAGATTCCAAGATGATGAGGGGTTTAGATGAAGTGGTTTGTGAGGAAGGGGAGGTGTTGGTTAAGGAATCTTCTGCACATGTTAAAGGTGGAGGTAACAAACATGTTGGGGGTGGCGGAATTAGTGATTTGAGCACAGGGTTCAAGGTTGTTTTTCGGGAGGGGCACCTTGCAGCGTCAGAAGAATAGAAGGAGGAACAGGAGGAAGACACGGTGAAGGACGGTACTCTCAAAAGAAATAAAAAAAAGGAGAAGAAGGAGGGGAAGAAGAGGCACAAAGTTTTAGTTGAAGGTGAGAGAACCCAAACTGTTGTGGAGAACCTTGTAGGTTCAGAACCTAGTCCCTTCACAGATTTGAGGATCATAGCATCTGGGGTGGAAGATGAGGGTGTGGAGGCAGCATGCCATCCGGATGATTCCACCAAAGTTTTTTCACCTCCGGGCAGGAGAAATACAAGATCGCAGCAAGGACAGTTAACATTGTCTACGCAGGTAGACAAAACCTTGTTGAAGAAGCGTAGACGGTCATAGATACTTGGGCAATTGTTTTGTTGTTTTGAGTATAGGTTCTAGTATTTATTTGCATTCATAGTTTTGGTTATAGTAAGTTATTTCCGTTTGCAATCTTGGTCTCAATTAGCCAAGTATCATGTAGCCTAGGAAAAAATGTATCTTACCTTCGTAGTGGAGGCTACTGAAATAGGATCGGGGTGGATTGACCCCCTCGCTCGGCCTTACCAGGGGTGCATGTAAAAAAAAAGCCCCCTATTTTGGGCCGATCCAGGGATTATTATTGATGTTTTAAAACTAATTAGGGGTCTCTGATCCCAAATATGAATTCAAAATTTGCAAAGAAAAACTTGTGCGGAAATAGGGTCGGCCCACAGGGCCGAGCGAGGGGGTCAGTTCACCCCGGCCCTGAAATAGACACTTTGTTTTACAAGAGCTAACTTATGTAGTTTGTAGTTCTACATTCTAATGTGGTTTGATGGTTTTTTCTCTATAGGCTCCATTCAATGCTGAAGACTTATCTAGAGGCTTGGAGGCAATTCCAATCCGTGTAGTACCTAATGAATCAGAATTGACACCTTTCAAGTATATAGCTGCTAGTGTAGTTCATAATAATGCTTATATACATACCTCTATTGTTGGGTTAGGGAAAAGTGAGTGTTGTTCTTGTGTCTCAAGAGATTGTCTAACAGCAGCAATTCCTTGTCAGTGTACAAAGGCCACCGGTGGCGAGTTCGCATACAATCTAGGTGGGTTGTTGAAAAATAAGTTTTTGTCAAAGATTGGTAATGCTAGTAGGGGTTTCATTAGGGAGTGTAATTTAAAATGCCCCTGCCACAGTAAATGTGGTAACCATGTGGTTCAACAGGGGATGAAATATTTGGTAGAAGTGTACCATACAATGCATACTGGATGGGGGATTCGAGCTATTCAGTCAATCCCCAAAGGTGCATTTGTTTTTGAGTTGACTGGAGAGGTTTTGACAAATTCAGAGATGGTAATTAGGAACCTTGTAGTCTGTGATGGTCCCTCATATAGTTTGCAACTTGATGCTGACTGGGCCACTGAGCGGAAAGCAAATGACGAGACAGCCTTCTGCTTGGATGCCACTCACTATAGCAACGTTGCAAGATTTGTGAACCACAGGTTTGTCATTTACCATGTTCTATCTAGTGGTAAGCAAGTGTATGAATGCATTTCAGTTTTCTAATCAGTAGTTTCTGTATCTTTTGCAGGTGTGGGGATGCTAACTTGATTGATGTGCCTGTGAAGATAGAGAACGCCGGTAAAAGCTTTTACCATGTTGCATTTTTCACAAATCGAATGATTGAGGCGAAGGAGGCGTTAACATGGGATTATGGAATTGACTTTGAAGATCGTGACTCAACAATGCCGTGTTTCTCTTGTAAGTGTGGGAGCATGTTTTGTAGAGATCAGTTGTCAAATTCCATTTGATAACAACATGAAGGTCACAATATGTGTAGCATAATTTTCAATTGACTAAATTGTGTTTGATAAGTTGTATTTTAAAAGACATGTATTGTAATGCATGTGTTTTGAATTTTCCTTTACTTCAGTGATTATTAGTCTTCTACTCTGTACCATCTAAGGTAACTTGAAAATGAGTGCAAGTAAGGGTCCAATAACAGTTAATCAAAGTCTTTGAGAGAGTAACTAATATGAGAAGCCATAACATTGTCAATACAAAGTCTAGGCAAAGTCAATGATATTGAACTATGTGAATTAAACAATTACCAGAATTTGATTTTCAAGTTGCGTGCAACCAGTTCTCACGTTTTTTGTACAAGAATTAAGGCCTCTAAGGTCCAAGAACTAGCTACCGAAGCAATTAGAATGAACTGAAAAGCAACAGTAATATGACTATAAAATTTTGGGCCATTACATTCAATGTACATAGTGTACACTTTGTATAATAAAACGTATGAAATACGGCTTTCATGCAACCATTTTTTATGTTGCTAGTACTTGAATCAATGTATAAGAGAACTAGCAACAAGTATTGAAAGCAATTGTAAGAATAAGATAAAAAATCAACGGTAGTGTCAATATTCACATTTGGCCAGGAGTTTTCAACTTTGTGAAACAGAAATCAAACAGAACCATTCCTTATGTCTTTTTATAATTCCATATCTCACATATCCTAGAACCCTAAACCAATGCAATGTAGATTAATTGAAAAACAACAGCATCACAATTTTAAACTATTGAGCTAGTTGATTCAATACATACATTAGAATCCCAACCAAAGCTACTATAACAGACTGAGAGTTGCCGCAACTAAGTGTATCAAAGATAAGAGCACTACTAATGAAAATTACCCACAGCTAAATGGCAACAAAAGGTATTAGAGGCAATAACACTAAAAATAAAATTAAAGTAGAATATTAAGAGCTAAATTGTCTGCTCAAGTGAATGCTATAATGCATATATAATTTGATAATACTAGCCCACAAACGTCACATGATTATCCCACTTAAAACTGTCTGAAGCTGTATTTGAAGTATCCAAAAATACTCTGGTCAAAGTACAAATAACATAATTAGTATCCAATGATACTTGGTAGCATACAAATATTTTACAAACCTATGAATCAGACATCCTAGACTAGTAAAACTCTAAACATTGTTAAAGGCCCACCATTCCCGTAATGCGTCTTCACACATTCTCTGCGATTCAGCTGATAACTTATAAACCTGGGTACCTTTCACCCTGTGTGACGCAAGAGTCATAGGAAATTTACAAGCACGAACTAAATGAGCATCAACATGTGCATCCACTGCCCTATTACAAAATACATATGTGTTCTCTAAGCGTCCAAATTTTTTATAGTATTTACCCCGGATAACAACATCCCCTGCCATGAAAATCCCTCCCCATGGACAAGACAGAGGCTCTTCCAGTAAAAATTTGGTCTTTTCGCATTGAAGAATGTAGAACTCAACACCGTCTTCGTTATCGTCCTCTGCAGGGACCATGAAGTTGTCTCCAACTTCTACCATGTCGCCAATCGTCACCGACACTCCATCATGCAACCAATTCTCGACATTGTCCATCTCCTCGACTTGTTCCGCAACTGAGTAGGCGTTGACGGGTACTAGCTTCTGCACTCGCCAATCCTGCACATGTGATACTTTTTCACAGTTATCCCAGTCACCATCAACACAAGCAATACAAAAGCAAGATAATGCACGAGTTTTGAGAAGACAAGGATCTGTGGTAGAGAACCCCATGATAGAGTGTAGACTTTTGGAACCAGGAATAGTGTTACATCTTAAACTAGTGTCATCATGATTAACTTCTCCTTCGGCAATGTCCCAAAATACTCTAGACAGAGTAGAGGTAGTTGATTGATGATAGGAACTAGGAACCCGGTTTGTATATTTTTCCTCCAAAAATTGAACCACTTGTGTAGCATTTTGTAAGGGTCGAAGCGGATTTTCAATTTGCTCCGCTGCAAACGCTCTCTTCACTATAGCTCCTGCACCATCCCACTCCCCTTTTCCATGTGCAGATTCAAAGTAATTCCATCTCATAAGGCAACCTCCAGTTAGCATTGGGTATTTAGCAACAAAGAACATAGCAGTGGCACACTTAAATTGTGCACTGCAACCATCGCTAAATACCCAATGCTCTAAAGGTGTAAAACCAGAATCTAACAACCAATCCCAATGTAATAATAAACAATGCTGCACAAAAGATGAATCATGGATTTTATCATCTGAAATGTAAAAGTGTGTTTGCTTGAAAATGTCATTTCCCTCCTTCCACATGGTAATGTGAACCAGTATTGTGACAGAAGTGCTAAAGTAGTACAAACTTTGCACTTCATTCTGAATAGCAAACGAATAATTTTCAGCAAAATCAATGTGAGAAACAATTACTCCCTCAGGTATGTTGGTCATCATTAGTTGGCATTGCTCATCTTGCCATCTAGCTCTGAAGTTGTGTGTAATGAATGTTGTCACCGTCTTCTCCATATATGGTAAGAACACATGTACTGGAGTGTCTTTGAAAGCCTCCTTCAATTGTTTCTTAACCTTCCCTGTATTTGCATCCACTCCTATTTGGTAGTACTCAAAGCACTTCCATTTCAAAGTAAATGAAGAAGAATGACATAACTCCTGGTCACAAAAGGTTAGTAGATGAAATCCACAATTAGTACAGTCTCCCATCAAGCAATCTAGTCTATGCCATAAGTCATACTCACCCTTAGGACAAACACAAGCTTCCCACATTAAAGTCATGCGCTTGTAAACATTATCGTGAGCATGGCAACCACCCTCTGTACCTCCCTCTCCATTGCCTGAGCAAACTAAACAGCCACAACTACAATTTGTAGATGCATGCAAACCCCTCACTCTATCCCTTAGGTTATTTAAAGCAGTTTTCATAAAATCCATTTCCACATGGTAAATACAGCAACAAGTGTTCCTCTCTTTCAATTTCCTGACCCACCAAGGTTTTAACCTTTCGAATGCCCTCTGCCGCACATTACACTCAGGATGAGCTTCTTTGAAACGCAAGAAAAAACAAGTCTGCAAAATAAAGAAAACCACCACAAACAGAAGGTGAAGATAACTGAATGAAGTCATAGCACCCTTAGGAATGCAATATGTGTTTATGACGTTCTGAAAAATTTGTTCTACAGAAAGAATATAGAGTGAACTTACAATTAAAGTAACTTCATAATTATCATTGTACAAAAAGTATTAATTTCTAATATTTTTATCACAAAATAGTTAGTGTGACATGATAATTGTACTGTAGTCACACCTAGAATAGCTAAAAACACTATTTGTATCTAAATATACTAGACCCAGGACTGAACAATGTACATACTAAGAAGTTCCATGTACAAAAAGTATCTAAAAATTTGTTAGAATACAAGGTTATGTAAAATTGTACTTTATGTATAACAGAGATATACTTAGATCCGAGGTTTGTACTTTGGATTATGTTGAAACAATCAAAATGTTATATTTTGTACAAAAATGTACAATGAGAATAGATCATCGCCTCTTTTAAAATACAAAGAGTAGTGGTAACAATGAATATCAATATTTAAAGGGACCTAGTAGTATTACTTCTACTAAACATAATTATTGAAATCCGGTAATTGTATTTTACTTCTACTACAAAATATTGTTAGTGACTTGATTATTCAGATAAGGACATATGTAAATTCTCTTGGGTACAATAGTACAACTATTGGAAAGCATTAAGTACTAAATGAACAAATTAGTATTATAATTGTTTCCAGCTTCACAGTATGTGCTACACCGGAGTTTGTCATCAACAAGTCCATGAAAGACTACTATAAGTGCTTTATGTAATCATAACAATGAATGAAAGGCACTGGATAAGCATCAAGTCACCCAGAATTATTTTATTAGGACATGCATATATTTTACATTTCAAAGGCATTCCTATCTTATGAACTTCATGATATTTGTACTCAAAGCTATGGATTCAAGAATTAAATAATCTCAAAATTAGAACAGAACTTCAAAAAAGAACCATACCTGAGTTTCACAAAGGTAGTGTGTAGGATGAGGCTCCACCCATTGTGCACAGCCCACCCTGTGCCTGACAACATCCTTTTTGTTTGGTGACACCTTAGTTTGACCATTCCACCAAACATTGATACAATTCTTGACGTAATCAGACAATCCTGCTCTTTGAAGTCTATGCAATCGTAATCTTGGCACAATATCTTGAACATCGTTTGCAACAACCCTTCTTGTCAAAGCCAAGTTAATACTCTCGGTTGTTGTATCTAGAACTCGTGACAAAGCTCTGACCCCATCAGTCCCCAAACTTACGGCAGCATCTAAAAGAGCACTTTTCTTTGCTAAAAATTCATTGGAATTTGCAACTTTTACCAATTGCAATTCATGCTTGAAGTTACAAAAGAATGAATGAATCACCTTTGCTTCTTGTGGCCTAGGATAGTACATAGGAAGCAAAGGGCCTATAGTATCATGGCGCAAGAATTTCTCCATGACATCTCTCCTACTACTAGGACCTGGACAGCTTCGCAATTCATCAAGTACAAATTGAGATAAACGTAGTGATCTCCGATGCACTTCTCTCACTGGTAAGTGATCATTCACGTCACGATCAGGAGGCGCTACCGCTAAAAGTAGGGTCCCTTGTAAACTCTCCTTGTCACGTGTTCTTTGACGCGCCTTCCTCTCTCTTGCATTTTCTGTAGCTGCGGTTAGAACCTCTTCATGCATACGAGCCTGGGCAACTCTATCTGCTGGACCAGGTCTAATGCAACCATTCCTTGCACGTTTTCTTTGGGCAGCATTACCCATTGCAAAACTCTTTTGAAAGTACCTAGAACTTGTAAGGACAACTCTTGGTCCTTTCAAAACATGATCGATCTACAACTGCGGGCAGGATAAGTCCTCAAGTTAGACAATAAATGAGAGCTTGAACTGACCGCACTGTCGCAAGAAGAAGACACTGTACTGGTGATAACTACATGGGGAGGAGACTCATCTATGCTATTGCACTGGCCCCAATAGAATTCACTCTTCCCTTGCTTGGACAATGGAGTTTCTAACACATATCCAGAATCACTAGTCCACTGCGAACGAGCGGGCCCTGCCTCAGTTGATAAGCAAATGGAGCCCAGCTGAGTGGTTGGGACCAAATGAATCCCACGATATATTTTGTTTGCAGGAAAATATGTAGTAATTAGTTGTTGGACTGGAACAGACGGTATCTCAAACTCCGTCTCAATTGCAGGAAAGAAGGATGTAATTAATTTCTGAACAAAAGGAGACCTTGATGTAGACATTCTTTGGAATCTATATGACCACCGTACAGGCAACAATAGACAACTTGAAACAATATCACAGGAAGGTATGGGCTCATGAATCTCCAATGGACGGGCTCTGCAACACAAACTCAAGCATCGTAAGAAGATTGTGAATACAAAGTGTAGATGAAACTAATTAAGTGACAAATAGAACATGAATACACAACCAACAAGAAAACCAAGTCATGCAACTGAAAGGAGCGTTGTACTTCAATATAAGTTCTGCTACATAAACAACGTTGTTCATTCAATAAAAACATGGAGAAATATACGACGGGAACAGAGAAGCAATTTACCTTGACACAGACTCCGAATATGGCAAAATTTTGACAGAGAACACATTGGCAAAAAGAAAACAATTCACGTCAATGCAAACTTCACGGTTTAGCAATAGAAATGACAGCAACAGGAAAGCGATTTTTCTCTTGAAGGCAAGATCCGCGTTAAAATATGAAAAGCCGTGAACTAAAACGACATAGAATAGGCAAAAAATGAACGTTGGTACTCAACAGACATGAAACATGGCAAAGACAGTAGGGTAACGGACACGGAATCAACAAAACAGATAATGCTATAATTCAACGGACATGTAGCAGGAGAGTGAGAGCAAGAAAATCGATAGGTGGAAGGTGGACCGATCAAAATTCAGCAACCATGCAAAGAATCTTTTTCCGCGAGGAAGATTGAGCTAACTGAGAGAGACGACTCGACGTGGCTGATTGAGAAGAATCAACATGGCGCAATGGATCAGGGCTTGGCGGTCACTACAAATAGAAAAACCGAAATATATGGCGGCTTCATTAACGAGGGAATCTATATACAAAGTACTTTATGTACACTAAACACTCTGCTCCGATACAAATGAGCACGGATTTGCAACAATTTTTTAATCATTACAAAAGTGAGATAGAAAATTCTAAAAGGAAGCCATTCTAGAAAAGGAGGTGAACATTCAGGATATCTAAAAATTCTAAACAGAGCATAATTTTCTACAAAGTTATCCCATGTCAAAATATCTAGCCATAATTCAGAATTCCTGGCCACACCAGATATTCAATTTAAAATTGGAAGGCAGATTTGGATAGAATACCCTGAGCGGTCTTTTCAAGATGATGCGCAGCAGAATACGGAACCTCTAAGATGAAAAATAATGTACTATTTGGTTATTTGAAGTACTGTGACATCTTAGTAGTTGTTTGAAAAAGTACAAATTGAATATTCAATCAATGGTTTTATTACGATTTCAATCCAAACCCTATAAACTTAAGACACTTACCCTGCCATGAGACCATAGAGAATCCTCAAAAACATGTTTAAAGTTTGGATAAAGTTAAGTGCAAAGTAATGTATATTGTCATTTTTGGTTTGTGACCTAAAAAGTACAAAGGTCTAGTGTACTCACACCCAACCCGTCTGCTCCAAGCAAAGTACTGACCACCTTCTCTTCCTTGGATTAGCCCGTAGGGCCCCTTCTGTGCCCCGGGGCAGCATTCGGGCACTTATGGGGCCCCGGAGCAGATTGAGGTCTGCCCTCTCCGCCCGATGCAGACTTTAGGGCACCTTCTATATCTCAGGGCACCCTGGAGAAACTTCGGGGTGCCCACTATGCCCCTTCGGTCTCACAAGGTGCCTCGGAGCAAACCTCAGCGTGACCTGTGTACTCCATGATAGAGTAGAGGGCACCCACTCTTTCATAAGGAAAAGTGCTGGCTGTCTTGTTTGCAATTCAGTTATGCATGCTGCATGGTAAGTTGTACTTCTAATGACCTCATTATATTGATGCAATTCAATTTTGTTTGTTTGTTTGTCCCACTTTCTTTTGGATGAAGAGGGTACCATGATTCCTAAACCTCAAAGATCCGAAACAGTGTTTTCTTTAACATAGAAATGTGGCTTAATCCATTACTCCAAGGTTGCCTAAACTCTAGAACTCCACAGTTCAAGAATAACTTCCTTCTCCTGAAGTGGACCCTAAAGCATGCTTACTTCATCACTTGAGCCCTAAAATTGGTTTCAAATCTGAACCACAAGCTTTCTATTTATTTACTATTCTTTAATCCATTCTTTACAGTTCTTCATCCATTTTCACATATTACTGTCCTATATTTAGGAGTTCTTATCATATACTTTCATTCCATTCTGTGACCCTAAACCTTCCTAAACTTTCATCCATTTTTGGGGCCACCTTTCATCCCTTTCCTCGAACCCCATGTAGTCCATTCTTCCATTTCTATTCAACCATTTTGTTCAGTAAACTTCTTCAATTTTATCCATTCATTCCCATGCATTTTTGCCCAAAATTAATCCAATTATTCAGCAGTCTGTGATCACTTTTCCATCCACATTTCATCCACTTTAATATTCATTTTTCATCCATTTTTTCCTATTTTTTTCCCACTTTTTCATCCATTTTAATCTACTTTTTCATCCACTTCTCTTTCAATTTTTTCATCCATTTTTCATCCATTTTTTATCTACTTTTTCATTCACTTTTTCATCCATTTTTTCATCCACTTTTCCATCCAGTCTAATAAAGTTTTTCCCAACTTTTTTATAAAATTTCATCCATTTTTAAATTTTTAAATTTCCAATAATTATATTTTAGTTCTAATATTATTGCTCCCCGCTCATCAATTCCCGCTTCCCGCTCGCTGCTCGCTGCTCTACGCTCGCATACCAGCATTCCCCGTTTTTCAGCACATTGCGGGACTAGATTTTATGACTTTGAACATTTTTAACTTAAATGTTTTGCACTACAGAGTTTTGAGCTTTTAATCTTTATAGTGGAGAATTGAGTTGAGAGATTAGGGGAAAAAAAATCCAAAAAACTTAATTTTCATTATTAAAAAAATTGTTAAGTAGAAGTAGATACAAGATACAAAGAAAATCTAAAAGATTAATATCTTTTATATGGAATTAAAAAGCACTAATCCCAATGGCGAGATTTTTCTAGCAAAAAAAATTAAACTTTGTGGAACTTCTTTTTTTGAAAAATTATAAAAGTTGCATTCAGAAATGAATCCTACAAGTTATTTTTTCAGGAAGATGCTCTAAGTGTCCAAAAAACAAGATTGTCCATAACTTTCTCATAAAAAATTTAAATGAAATGAATCAAAGCTTTTCAGATATACAAAAATATAATCTATAAGAAAAAAAAATTAGAAAAAAAAAAAAAAAATTGCAAAATTCTTTTTGCTGCTCCCCGTCCAGGGTTGTCCCCGTCACGTCCTGTCAGTCCGTCAGGATGTCCGGACGGACGTCAGGATTCAACCCCGGCGTCCGTCAGGATCCAGAAAAAAAAAAAAAAAAATTTTTTTTTTTTTTTTTTTGTGGACAGTCTGTCCGTCCTGTGGACGGCTGGTCCGTCCCTGTGGACGGCTGGTCCGTCCCTGTGGACGGCCGGCCGTCCAGGTCGATGGCTGGCCGTCCAGGTTGACGGACAGGCCGTCCTCGAAAAAAAAAAAAAAAAAAAGAATTTTTTTTTTTTTTTGTGGACGGCCGGCCGTTCTTGTTGACGGCTGGTCCGTCCCTGTGGATAGACTGTCCGTCCAGGTCGACGGACAGGCCGTCCTTGAAAAAAAAAAAAAAAAAAAAAAAAAATTTTGATCCTGACGCAATTCTGACGCGTCAGGACGCGTCCGGACTGACGCCGACGGACATCCGGACGTGAAAACCCCACGTCACGTCCGGATAGACAACCCTGTCCCCGTCCCCTGTTTTGAGCTTATTTGGTCATAACTTTTGTTTCCAGGCACCGATTGTGAAAAAAATTATATTCCCAGAAAGCTAATCAATTTTTCTATCTTCAAAAAAAAATTCAAAAAATCATGACAATAATTCAGCTCACAGGTACCTACCCAAAATCCCGTTTGTCCCTCGAAGGGACAATGGTCCTTTAGGGGTTAACCTTTGAAGGACGTAGGCCCTCGTGACTAAGGCTATCACCAAAATGCTCCTATTATTAGACCAATAGGTACATTCTTCATTTCAACAATGAAGTCATTCATTGAACACTTTAGGTCCTCATCAACCTTCAAGGGTTAAATGTGTAATTGAAAAACACTTGAAGCACAAAATGCTTAATTGCTAGTGGTTGCTTTAATTCCTAAAAAATTTACTTAAATTTAAAAAATCATACTAATTTTTTTTCCCATCTAAATTTTTTAACAAAAAAACTTAAATAGAAAATACACTTTCCACTTGCAAAAAATATCAAAATTTTATATATCAATTAAATCCTAAAGTCCTAAGGCCTCTTTTCCATAAAAAAAACACACTCAAAATTGCCATTTCTATAGTAAAGAGCAAAAAAAAGTTTAATGTTTTTTTTGCATATTTAACTAGAGGATCTTATACTAGACTAATATAAGAATGTGTGGAAGAAATTTCACAAACTTTGACTATGTAGATTGCAAGATATTTGCATTTAATGTGAAAAGAACATGTTTTTTTGCACCTTATTCAACTACATTTAAGGGCTTTGAACCTTCACAACTTGTAATTTTTGCTCTATTGATTTTCAAATTTCTAGTACAAGTACTAAGTTTTAGGAAAAAAATATTTTGGTAACACAAAATTGTTAAGAGTTTATATATGGAATTGAAAAATGCCAATCCCAATGGTTGTAATATTGTAAAAAAATTTACACCTAATGTTTTTAATTTTTTCCACAAATATTGAAAATTGAGTGAAATGTAGGACTTCAAAGTTTATCTTAAAGTAGAGATTCCATAACTACCCGCAAACTACCCACAACTAAAACTCCTCATAACTTTCATCTCATTAATCAAAATCATAGAATGATTCAAAGCTTCCCACGTGTAAATAAATCTAGAGAACCAATTTAAAATTTTTATTTCTTAAGAAAGTGATTTTTAAAGAAGTTTTTTTTTGTTGACCAGTCTGCCCATTGAGCAGTAATAACTACATATCATACAATAACTTTTTAACCATGTAGTCAAAAGTTATGAAAATTGTTGGGCCTTAAAGCACATGTTATGTAAAAATTTTAAATAAAAAAATAAAAAATTTGTTTGTAGTGAACTACCCAAAGTTGCTTTGTTGCCAAAAAATGCCGTTCGATCCTTTAGAATTAACAATTAGGTTGCCTTATTCAAGTAAGTTACCTCATAACTCACCACTTGTCCATGTGGATGCACATGAGACACTCTTTGTTTGCTCTTGATATTACAGTACAATAAGAATTCACATATTTTTTTACAATGTAGATGACATGACATGGATTTCAACTAAGTTCGGGTTTTAAAGTTGGGGACCAGAATGTGACCTTCAATTGCACAAGACAACTTTTCTAGCTTTTGAAAATCAACAAGGACATATAGAAATTTTTGAATTATGTTAAATTTATTAAAAAAAATCAGCAAGAACCAATTCTAATTAGTGTTTGATAATTCTATTATTAAAAAAATTTATTGCATTAATTATTGATGAAAATCATTGCAATAATAATAAGTATTTGTGTAGTGAAATGTTGAGAAATTAGCGTGGGACAACCTATTTTCACTATTTAGCGTAGTCACAATGGTCATTTAATTTGTTTTAGCATTGCAATCATCAATGGACTCTATTGGTGTGAAGTCATTAGTCTGACTAATCTAGATTATAAATTATGTCAAATTGTAGCTTAATTAGAGTTTAATAAAATAATTTAGTGGAAAAATATGCAATTTTCTCTTGCATGAGGTTGGAGTGTGTGATTTTGGGTTGAATTTACCTCTGTTAACTCCTGAAGTCCCAAGGCCATTTTTCTATTAAAATCCACTCAAAACCGCCATTTTTATTGCTTTCATCCAAGAAAATAGAATAAATAAATAAATTTAAATCAAATTGTAGAATTTAGTACTTCATTAGTCTTAAATCATGTGGTAAAAATTTCATCAAGTTTGACCGTACAGATTGGAAGATAATTGCATTCAAAGTTGGGAAAAAAGATTTTGACCTAAAATTTCAGATGATTTTGATTGCCATTTGTGGATTTTATGTGCACTACAGACTTTGAATTCAAAAGTCTAACACATTTTCAATCATGTTAGGAATACTTCCACCCATTTTGTAAGGTTTTGGAGATGTAGAACACTTTCCAAAAAAATCTACAATGTGACTATATTGTAAAAAATGACTATACACTACACTTTTTTGCAATGATTTTTTCTACCCCATTATTTTAAATTTCAAAAATCCCAACGGTAGTTGAAAGATTCAATAATTTTATAAACTATGCAATACTTTTTTTAAATCCCTAAATTCTATGCAAATTTAAAGGCCTACCACTGTACCATGTGCCATTGCCACAACCCAAATAAAATTAAAAATATTTTTTAATTTTTTAATTCATTAAAACCTTTAAATTCAATAACTTTCACACCATAGTGGAAAAGCAGTTAGTACCTATTTTAAGGTGATAGTGATAGTATAAAACCATGTACAAGTGCAATAGACAAGTAGTTAGAGAATAACTTTTGCACACATGGCACACTGTCAATGGTCAGAAATAATTTCCATTTTTCTATATTACAGATATTCCTCGATGACTACACAAGTGCCCATCACTTTTGTTTTTGGCATTGTAGATTTTGGCCAAAAATGACTTCAAGACCACCTATGTTGAAGCATTTGTATGAGCATGGGTCAATTCAAAGAACACATTATACTTCAAAAATATTTTACAATTTGAAATAAATCTCCAATAACTCTACTAAACAATAAAAGCCTCGACATTCCAAACTGATAAACAAATTGATGAAATTAGATGCAATCTAATCTGGTATTTTCCCTTGAAGATTGTCATTATTGCTGCCAAGGGTATAGTCAATGCAATTTTGACAACAAACTACAACCACAAATACCTAATGAAGGCAATAGATTAGCACACTCCTTCAAAACAATTCTTTTGAATATTCTCCAAGATATAATACAATTTGCACATTACTAAGTTATTTTTCCACGAGAATAACACAAAAGATTTTCATTTATAAATAATGGAAGAATTAGAAAAGAAGCATGTGCAACCTGAAAAATAGTTCAACCCCATAAAAAAACCTTGTAAAACCTTGTTTCCAAAATAAGTTTATCCTCATCTTCAACTCCAGTTACATAGAAATATATTAACTTCCGACATGTGCAGCTACCATAACATAATACAACAAGAGAGAAAAGAAAATAAGAAGACAATGCTTATGACTTCATTTGAATCCACATTCACAATACCAACCTTAATTTGCACTTGGAAAATACATGAAAATCCTCTATCTATGAGAAGCTCAAGCCCTAATGCAAGTTGTCTTACAGCACATTGTTAGCAAAAACACAAGGAACCCCAAAACAGAGTAAGCAAAGAATCAAATCACTCCAAAAGTTGAAAACCCCATAGTATAGTTTTCCCTGTTTGGGTTGATATTCAAAAATGGAGTAATGCTCTTCAAAATCAATGCATCACTATGTTGATTCAAATCTCCTCTAGTTCTCTTTCACTTGTACTAATGACTTTTTCTTCAAAATAAAATTGCATGGCACTGAGGAGAAAGTTTGTTTTCTTTTCAAATTACATGGCTGTTGATTTTTCAGGGGTGCCTATCTCTTCTCAGAAGATAGTGTGAGAAGTTGCGTTCTTGACCTGAATAGAAAGCTTTGTACATGAAGGAATGCAAAGGCTTTGTTTTGTAGCATTTGGACATGCAAAATAAAAATTACGGTTTTTTCAAAATACAAAATAATTTAATTCAACTTTTAAATTTAAGAAAATCCATAACTTTCACAACGTAGATCTAAACACTATGAAATTGGCACAAATAGAAAGCTTTATGCACAAAGGAGTGCAAGGAATTTGTTTTGTGGCATTTGGATGTGTGATATGAAAGTTATGATTTTTGCAAAATAAAAGAGAATTTACATTAATTTTTGAATTCATAAAAACTTTGAAATTCAATAACTTTCACACCATTTGTCCAAACACCACAAAACAAAGTCCGGGCATCCTTCCTTGTTAAGAGCTTTTGAGCAATACAAAGAACACCGGTGGACGCCTCATGGTTTGTTAGATCTCAATGTATCAAACAAAACAAAACAAACAACCTAACTTAAGATATTGACTAGTGTGCCATAAGCCGTTGCTACATCCAAAATTAAAGTAAAATAATTTGTAAAAACTTTGAAATTATTTATTTTCACAACATAGTGTGAAAAGTTTGCATTCTTGGTAAAGTAAAAGTAAAAATAATTCTATAATTTTTTAATTCATTAAAACTTTGAAATTCAATACCTTTTACACTACAGTGAGAGGTTGCGTTCTTACTACAAATAAAAAGCTTTATGCACAAAAGAGTGCAAGGGATTGTGCACAAAATAAAATAGTATAATAGCAGTTACTACGTCTTTTGAGGTGATAGTATAAAACTATATACAAGCCTAATAGTAGGATAGTCAAGGAATAATTTTTGTACACATGGCATGTAGCCATTGGACAAAAATAATTTTCAATTCCCTACATTGAAACACTTGATCTTTGAATTTACTTCCTTCCTCTTCAATTCCTTTTTTCTTGCAACAAGTCCTAAATTGCATTAAAAATTTCAATTCCATAAAAATACAACAACAATTTAATGAGAGACTATAATTTACTCTTCATAGTCTTGCAATCACCGCTTTGGACACCCTACTACACTATTAGAATCAAAGCACAATAAACATGTAGCCAACACTTCCATCTTCAAAGTGCAAGTGTTGCTTTTTAAATACAAGTTATCGGGACAATGCTATTTTGCGTGCGGTGAGCGTAGAGCATAGAGCGGTGAGCGTACTTTTGCGAGCCCCGGGACCTCCGAAGTGGGTATTTTTTTAAAAAGTAAAAGTAGAAGATAAAATGTAAGCCAAACAAAAATCAGAAATAGAAACCAATCTACAACAGTAGGACCCTATAGCCATGATTATGGTCGAATGTGAGAAATCATTGACCACGGTAATAGGCAGCACCGGGTGGTTTAGTGGTAAACAAAAATGATTCATTCACTAAATTGAACACGTACCCTATGGCCGTGGATATCCATTGGCCGTTGTTATCCTATACCCGTGGATACCGAATGGCTTTCGGGTTCCTATAGCCGTTTTATACCCTCTGGCCGCTGTTACCCTATATCCGTTGATATTGTGAGGGTTTATGAAGAAATACTTCAAATAAACTAAGGTTTCTTAGAATATTATCACACTATTAATCCCAATAGAACCATTTCATATTCTTTAAAAAAATGCAACCATGAGTCAGTCTCGAAAAAAAAAAAAAAAAATTGAAAAATATTGTGGATTTAGGGATGGTCGTCAATAGAAACAAAATGTCCTTTGAAAGCATCCATTTATAAAAATTATATTGTGAGTGCATTAACTGCTGATAGAGGGAACAAACTGTAACCAATTTATGGACAAAGTGAGGATTGAAATCATGAAGAACTTCCACAAATTTGGGAGGGTTCGATTTTCAATGTAGTGCATGTTAAATAATTCCTCAGTATTAGAGAGCGTAGCCCAAACAAGAAAGACTTTGAGGAATTGGTACGATTTAGGTGATCAACGGAATTCAATTGCACTCTGAATGGATACTAAGAAGAACCATTACATCAGCATAGATAGACGGTGTAGGGTAGAAATGGAAACACAAAATGTATGTGGGTGAGAAGAACTCAATCAATAAATCCGGATGATAGTAATAATCAAAATGTAAAAGTGGAGGAACTGCCAGAAGATGCTGGTCTGGGTTCCATATCAACGTCTGCCTCGTCATCAATAAAACGACAAACACGTCTACGAATTCTTCTATTGCTACGCAAAGAGGTTGAAGAAGATTCTGCCGCCTGCAACATAGCGCCGCCTGCATCCTACGGCGCCATAAAGTAGTCTTTGGCCGGAGATCGGAGTAGAGTCATCACTCTGAGCCAAACAAGTTTGTATTAGTAAATTGTAGGCCATAAACAGAAGACTGAAAGATATTAGAATGAAGCACGAGACTTACTTACTAAATCTGTTCTTCTTAGTGATCTGCCGAATAGGGACGTCGAGTGAAATCTCTGGTGGATTGCCGGAAGCGGGAAGTTAAATTCGAGCTGGAGCTTCGACCTGGTGGAACTACTGCAACATAGCCTTGAAGATCACGGCGTCGTCTTTGAGAGCCACAATGTGTCGTCCAATACCTCTGCAAGCTCGAATAGAATTACCTGAAAGTAAATGAAGGAATTCAGTTTAGGATTTAGGCAAGAAAAATGGTAGAAGAAATCATCACAAGAGAAAACAGTACTCACCAAGAGAAGCAAAAGCATCGAGGATGATGGACCCCGGCTTGGTAAAAGCCTCGATCAATATTTGAAGGAAAACAAGATCCTTTTCACGGGCGCCTCTCCACGGAACAGATTCATTCATGGATTGAGAGGCCGCGGAAGTGAAATTGAGTAAGACATTGCTTTGAGCAACCCCCAAACCGAACTCCGCAAGTGACTCATCGGATGCTATCGTGAATTGGCTAGCATCCATGGCCTGGCAAATGAAGAGCTGAATCCGGAATCCTCTGCTCTGTGAATGGAAATTGCGACAAAATTGAATTAGAACAGGCAGAATGTAAACTACAATCCAGTGACTCGAATCCAGTGATTCCAAAAATTGATTGGAAATAGTATTTACCTTATTTGCTGAGCTGGAATACGATGCAGAAGGCAGGTCATTAATTCCCCACCACTCTCGATGTAGAATGAAGCTGTAGCCGTTTGCATACGACAGCACATCAGTCCGGATTCGAGGAACATTTGGGACAAACAACAGAATCCCCCCTCGCCGTGAAGAAGATGTGCAGCAAACTCGAAGACGCTTTCAGTCTGCTGCTCAGAGTACTCATTCCAAGCAGGGACATCGCCAGGATTCACTGAAATGGCCGGAACCCACAGGCCATCTGGGAGATCGCCAAGAATCAAATCAAAGCCACTATGCGGACAAGACTTGTTCAAAGCCTTGCCACCGTCTTCTTTCTTGACCTGAACATTATAAAGGATGGATCAATTAGGTTAGAATGGCATAACACGAACGCATTGGAAATCCAATTTGCCTCAAAAACTAAACGACTATTCAACCAACGAAACCGTGGAATTGTGAGCCCTCAAGTTAGCACTTGAAGCTCTGGATTTATTTTTCGCGATTTACTGTTAGTTTTTAGTGTTAATTCACGCAAAATAGCATGAATTAGTAGTTGAGAGGAGTTTGGTAGAAGTCCCTACCAGATTAGTGAGGAACCTTTCTAAGTTCATGGAAAGCACAAAATACGATGCTTTTCTATGTTTATGTCTTAAGTTCAGTATCTTAGAGTCCATATTAACGTATTAGAAAGATATGATGAAGTGAGAATTAGCCAGTTCTAGGGTCTTGTCCATGTAACACTTGACATGTGAATACATGTGACATCCTGGCTAAAGTGCAAGAGTCTATATCAAGGTTTAGAAGTATCTTGATCCAATTCATGTAGAATATGGATTAGTTACATGAAGACCTATAAATGTTGAAGAATATGAATCAGAATGCAAAGTAGAAGAAAGGCGAGGTGATTGGAGCTTACAGAAAGGTGCTTTTAGGGTAAAAGCATGCCAAGAGATCAATAGCGGAGCTAATCATCCACAACAACCCTGGTACCAGAATAATTTCCCCCCCGGGCGGAAATTATTAAGGAATTGCTAAAATCAGCATCCTTATTGGAGGTTTGGTTTTGCCCTTGGCCTTTGGACACTTTCCAAAAGATTGCCCAAAAGTTTCGGGATTTTACAAAACTCCACGATGACTCCATGAGAAGTCAACCGCCTTTGAAACTGATGGTAATTTCTTAGAAATTACCTAGAGTGCGGTAAAATCTCACTAAAAATTAGATTAAAGTTTTATGTATTAAATGAGCGACCTGTCAAGTTTGAAGACTTTCTGATAGTCAGAAGTACCCGAATCGGCATCGACATCAAATTTAACAAGAATTTACAACACGACGGCGAGTTGACCGGCGAGCCAGGAGCTAGCGGTGTCCGAATGTCACAAACAAGGAATGTTTTCTTACTACCACGAACCTTCCAAGCAACCCTAGCCAATTAGTTTTCTCGGGAAACTCAAATTCCATTAGTTGGGATTTTGACTTTTCTCTAGAATTACCGTTAGTGGTTTTTACAAATATTTACAGCCTGGAAGAAGGGGTAGGGGGTCCCCTAGACTAATTGGGGTCTTCTGAACGCGATGGCACAATCGGTTTTCAAATTGGAGTTTTTCCCTAAAAGATAGATAGGGTCAGCTCTTAGTTTGACTTTTTTAGAGTAATTTGAGGTTAATTAACAAAATATCTTGGTGAAAATCGAAGATTGGATTTAGTTAAGATGTCAAATCTTTCCTTTAAAAGCCAATTTAGATTAAACTAAGAATATTTGGATTTGACCTAGGATTAAATTGCAAAATATCTAGGTTAATTAGGGTTATTTTCATAAAATCTTTGGGGACAATCAAGGATTTGATTTAGGCAAGATTTCAAGGCTAATTAAAGCCTTCAAGGAACTTGCTTGAGGACCTTCCTTCCTATTAAACGAAGATTAAATGCAAAATATCTCATAGTAGTTTAGAATTTAGTTAGGTAGTTAGTTAAACGTTTTTTAACCGACAACTTACCGGGGAGGGCTTGGCTCGAGTATAAAAGGCCTCCCCTCGAGGTTGTCGGAACCCTCATTCTTATACCCTCACTCTCATTTTCTTTTCTCTTTGGTACTGACACGTTGTCAGACCAAACCTTATTTCCATTTCCTTATTGTTGCTCTGTTGTGCTACCAACACGTTGTTGGAGCACTTTAAGCCAAAAATTGGCTAATTCCTTCTATTTCTTTGCATTTTCCGCTAATTCTCTTGTGTTTTGAAGGACTAGAGGGTCCCTTCAAAACCTATTGCTTTCTTTTGAATTTGGAGGTTGAAAGCCCCAAAACTTTGATTCTTTGCTTAAGATTACTTGAATACTAATCCATTGTAGCACGTAAACGCATTTGGTACTAAATACTTAAAGCGGCGAGGCTTGACCTTGCCAAAAGTATTTTAGACTAATTTCCTACTCAAAGTTCGTTGTATAACGGAATTTGAGGTTTAATTGCTAATGTTCGGTTAAACACTTTCATGTGTACCTCCTTTAGCAGTTAATTGATTGACTTTGACTTGAAATTTCGGAAGATTCGTTTCTAATGTTCGGTTAAACACTTTCATGTGTACCTCCTTTAGAATCTAACTTTCGAAATACTTAAATTGGCTTAAAAAGCTCCGTTTGTCCTGGGGTTGCTCCCGCACGGCGAAGCTTTGACTTTTTGAACCCTGGAAACGGATACTTGAAACTTAAAATTGTTCGATTTGACCTGGGGTTGCCCCCGCACGGCAAAGCTTTGACTTTTTGAAAGTTAAGATTTGCCATTTAAAACTCAGATTTACCTCATACGGCGAAGCATTGACTTCGAATCTCAAAATAAGGTTCTTTTGAACCTTATTTAAAGTCCAAAAGTCGTTGTTTCATTTCTCTTTTGCATGGGCACATGGTGAAGGTATTTTCGCCTCCAAGTGGCCATTTTGTTGCCTTTAAATTGACAATTGTTGCTTTGTTTTTTCCTTTAATTTGCTAGATTCTAGTTTTATTTTGAAGAAGTCATAAAGTTCATTATTATTGTTGTTTCATAATTTCAGTTTGAGAATTAATTCGCCTTTTATTTAGTCCTAATCTAGTGTTATTTTCTTTTTCAGTATTTGATCCATATAGTCACAAATTCAATATCTGAAATTTCCAAAATTTTCAGTCTTAATTGGATTATTTCTGAAAATTTCAGTCTATTAAATTTCAGTTTAAAGGCCATACAGTTCAAGGCAGCTGGGGAACGACTGCGGGAACGACTACGGGAACGATTGCGGGAACGACTGCGGAACGACTGCGGGAACAACTGGGGAACGACTGCGGCGGTTCTCAGACAAGGGGACGGGTACCAGCGGCCGGTTCTTGGAGTAAGGAGGGTATCGGAAGGTGAGTGCAACCAGCACAACTAGTTCGAAAGTGAAGCCTGGACGATCATTCAGTTGGGAAAGATTCTGAAAAGAGTCTAACAAGTACTGGAGTCCAAAGTCTGATTATTCAAACAACATTGCGGTAAGCAATATCATACAACATCTCTTGAATTTATAAAATCTAAGTGATCATACAAAACTTGTAATTTCAATTACAAGAAGGGTAGGCCGTTGCTCGCCACCCCAACCTTTGATTTTTAAAACTAAAATTGAACACCGAGAATTTGAACTAACGCTCTCGGTTCTTGAACCTCTCAAATTCTCTCTCCGCCATCGCCAAGAATTCAAACAACAACAACATCATAAGAAGTGGAAAAAAGCGAGATCATAAGAAGGTTAACAAGGAAGGACGAAGAATAAAGGAGTTAAGGTTAGTATCTTACTATTGAATTTTGGAATTGTTTTGATTATTTTATTCTTTTTGTTAGTATCTTACTATTGAAATTTGGATTGTTTTGATTATTCTATTCTTTTCGTTAGAATCTTACTATTGAAGTTTGGATTGTTTTGATTATTCTATTCTTTTCGTTAGCATCTTACTATTGACGTTAGATTGTTTGGATTGCAAAATTCCTTTTACTATTCATCGATAGATTTGTTTTGATTATTTTAGCTTATTTTATTAGATTACTATTCATTCGGTTGATTTTAGTTATTAATTAGGATTCCAAAGACAAATTAGTTGTTGTTTTGTTGTTTGAGTTTTGTTTTATTAGGCCTAATAAGCCAAATAGATACAAACAAACACCAACTAATATCTTGGAATATTTAACAAAATAACTATTAAACAATTGGCAATCGAATAAACTACTATTCATTGAAAACTTGGGAAAAATGAATTAAATTTATTATTAATTTCCTAAAATCAAAGGATTAGTTTTAAATTGCCAAAACTAACAAACTTGGACTTTTTAGATAGGTTTAGAAACAATAATACTAAGATTTCTTCCAAATACATGAAAGGCAATGGAGAATTTTAGGAGACGATTATGATGGTGTTTTGCGATGATGGGACGATCGACATTCTCGATACTGAGGTATGAATTTCCAAACTTTTCTTTTGTTTTCTCTTTTGCTTTCATTCTTTAAAAATTAGATTAGAAAACTAAAATTAACAAAATTAGGAATCCGATAGCTAGTTAAAATTTAAAATCATTGGAAAACCTTAAAAAACTTAACTATAATCGTGAAAGTAATAATTAGATTAACTTTGAGTGAATTTGGAAACCGAAATAGTAATTTCATCCAAAGGAATTTCAAAAGAAATCTAACATAATTTAAGAATCTAGGAAATATTAGAATAATTGGGGAGATTAAACCCTAATTTATCCCTTAAATTCTACATAAAACTTATTTGAAACCGAATTCCATCCAACTAAGGGGAATTTTCATTCATTCATAAGTTTTTACCTAGAAGTCCAAAATTCTTACTTTTTACCATTATAAAAAGTAATTTATCACTTTACCCATAAAAAACCATAAAACTATAGAAAATCACTAAATTTAGAATAATAACTTAGAATTAGGCTTAATTAAAGAACAATTAGGAATATTCTCAAGGAACACTTAGGGGATCTTTGGAAACCATAATCTTTTAGAGAATCTTTTGAAGATTCCAAATCCACCTTTTACTTTTAAAATTACTTTAATTTGAAAAGATAAAAGTGTGGATGAAGATTTGACCTAAATTTGGATGAAAAATCCAAAAATAGGTTAAAATTAGTTTTTTTTTCAAAATTCCATTAGTTAACTTAATCAACCTTTTAACTCTGAAATTTAGATTTATTTCACATTATTTTGCTATTTTTAGTTGACGGATGAAGTTTTTAGGATAGAATTAGGACCGGATTTCATCCACGCATAACGTTTGCTAGGAATATCAGAATCCAGCTTGCTTTACCATTTCGGAAAGGGCAAATTGTATTCTTTGATTTACATTAGGTAGAATTTTAGTTAGCTAGAAGTTTAATCGCATTTAATCAACCTTTAACAACCTTTATTTCTTAACTATTAGTGTGTTTTGAAGCATTTAAATTAGGTAAAATCAACATAACAAAGTGTCCATTGCTTGGAAGGCCAAAGAACACTACGTTTAATTTCATCCCCTAGAAATTACTTTTCATGCCGCTAGAATCCGTGTGCACGTTTTACCTCTGAAGGGGGGAGATTAAACACTCACATTTTTGGTGTGCCTGCCAGGAGTCTAGAGTTATCTCTTCTAAGGGTCTAGACTTGCTCAGGCATTTAATTGCATTTATTTTACTAACTTAATTGTATTTTTGCAGGACTTCATTCGACTAGCCGACAACAACCACATCCTTGGCATACAAGGCAATGAAGTGCGGCATCAACCATGGTTCTTCAACGATGTTTGCCTACATCATTATGCTGGGGAACTAAAGTAAAAGTAGGAGTAGGTGTAGGAGACAGCTCATCACTATCAAGATTCAATAGCCCTCCAATAGCACCTAGCTTTCACATTTCTAGAGAAGTTAGTTCTCCCTTTAACCCTTTTAATTATATTCGTGAATTGTGTGACTATGAATTGGTCACTAAAGTACCCTCACCCTGTACGGTTGGATTAGGTTTGCTACTGCCCCTACTAGATAGCGGCAATCAAATCAAAACACCACCAACGTTAGGTCTAGAATACTTTAAAGTTCCTAAAGATGAATCCAAATTGTTACCATGTTCCGTTGAAGTGGACTCGCTATTGCCTCCATCTGTTGAAGGGAATCAAATTAAAACTCCACTAACATTGGAACATTGGGACATTCTGGAAGATGAAAACGAACGAGGACTCGTACCATTAGTGGACAATATTCCTCTTAAGAATGCTTGTCTTCTGGAAATAGATGATACGCAGAACGTAGACTGGGACTCCATCTTGCCAGAAGAAGACCTTCTATCCCCATTACACATACACAAGACCTTAGCAGGCTTGCAAGCAAGCTCCGATGTGGCGGTATGTCTGCCAATACCTTTTGATTTGTACCACAGGCTTAGTAATTTCATTCACGTCAAGCCATCCAACTGGAGAGTCTCTAGAAAGGATTGTGGAAATTACACGTCATTAGTTCCAGAATACAAAGATATTCCCGGAAGGTCACATCTTACCCTCCGAGGCGTTTGCTGTTACATCGCAAAACATGCAACACCAGAATTTTTTGGAGCCATCCTCGTTCGACATCGCAAAGGATGCGGATAGCAAGATAGGAGCACATGGAGGTGAGTCGACAAATCCACTACACCACCACAATCTCAACTAGCAAAACAGCTAGATTACTACTTAAACCCTTTCCATCATTTCTTTTTATCTTTTCTTCTCTTTTACAATTTGTTTTTTGAAACTTTTTGCTTTTATTTTGTTTTTTATTTGTTTTTCATTTGCTTTTAGTTTTTATTTCTATTTCTTTGCTTTGTTTTTCAATTTTCTTTCTAACCCTTAAAAAAAAAAAAAAAAAAAATCCTCTTGTTTTGCTTTTAGTTTTATTTCTTTTATTTGTTTTGTTTTGTTTTGTTTTTCTTTTTATTTTCTTTTAATTGTTAAGTTTTAGAATCCTAATATTTGAAAGAACCGTATTATGGTTATGATTTCCGGCAAAACCTTGAATTTACAATTCATGGTTTTGATTTCCAGATTAGAGCTAAAGTATCTAATCTTTTACCTTGGGTTTCATACTGCTGGAACCCTAAAAAAAAGGAAGTAGTCGGCAAATAATTGAAGTAACCAATTTAGCTTCGCATAGAAGTTAACAGGACCTATCAAAAGCCACTATCCCGGAAATCATGTAAAAATAAAGGCGTCTTAGTGCCCACCATGTCCTAAACTAAGCGTACTCCATTGGTCCTCCAATAATGGACGGCCAAAGGCGTATGATCTACCAGATAAAACACCCAAATGAACCTATCACCCTAATTTTTTCATTTTATTTTTTATTTTTATTTTTTATTTTTTTGGTTTTGTTTTTTGTTTTGTTTTTTGTTTTGTTTTGTTTTTAGTTTTAGTTTACAATTTTTGTTTATTTTAAGTTTTCGTTTAAGAACCGTATCATGGTTATGATTTCCGGCAAAACCTTGAATTTTACAATTCATGGTTTTGATTTCCAGATTAGAGCTAAAGTATCTAATCTTTTACCTTGGGTTTCATACTGCTGGAACCCTAAAAAAAAGGAAGTAGTCGGCAAATAATTGAGGTAACCAATTTAGCTTCGCATAGAAGTTAACAGGACCTATCAAAAGCCACTATCCCGGAAATCATGTAAAAATAAAGGCGTCTTAGTGCCCACCATGTCCTAAACTAAGCGTACTCCATTGGTCCTCCAATAATGGACGGCCAAAGAGGTATGATCCACCAGATAACATAACCAGGTAAAACCTATCACTTAAAACTTCTTTTTTTTATTTATTGTTTTCTTTTAAAGTTTACAAGTTTTGTTTTAATTTAAAGTTTTCATTGAAGACAAATGTTATGCTTTGATTTACTAAAGTGATCAAGTTGAACATTTCCAAGGTATTCCTAACCAATTGTGTCTTGATCAGTTTGTGTGTCTTGATCAGTTTGTGTGTCTTTTAGACACAAGTTCAAACCATCGCACATTAGGTCACCTATCACATTTTGGTGCAACTTGGCGTCAAGCTAGGATAAGTTCGGCGCTTCTGCTGATTACTCATCATCAACTACTTAGGTAAGTCCTCATTTTAAAAGCTCTGTTTTAAAATCTTCAATTTGAAGTGGCGACCATGTTGAAGATAACCCACATGTAGGTGCATCTGTGGTGGTAAATTGGACCCCACATTGTTATGTAACCTTTCATTTTTCACATTTTTGGTAGCTAGGTTGCGAAATTAGGAAGTCGGTGCAACAATTTCCTCAATTAGCATAAAATTAAACATTGAAGCGCGAGCAATGTTTAAGTCCTTACCTATCAAATCAAGTTCTAATTGCTTTCAATTTTCTTTCAATTTTCAAAATTCTATTTTATCCTTTTAGTTGGTTGTGAAGGTTAGGAGATTAGGGCAGTGATTTTCTAGCCCAACGTAAAAGAAAAGACATCAGGGCAGCGGTGTTAATCCATCAATTGCTAAAGCTACTAAGTTCAATATTTTCTTTATTACTATTTGCTTTATTTGCTTTAATTGCTTTATTGATTTTCAGTTAACTTTCGCCTAGTAGTGGTTGTGAACACAAAATGGAAAGTGTAGCTAATTTTAGTATTAGTCTTCACGAACAAGCTACCCAATCCCCTCGGGCTTTACTTTAAGACGTAATCCTTCACAGTTAAGTGGTCTTGGTCCCTGAGGCTGTTTCTTGGGTGTCAGCCTTACACGTGAAGCTGCTAAAGATGGTTGCATGTGACATCTGGACTAGCGTAAAGAAAAAGCATTGGGGCAGCAATGTAATCCATCACTAGGCTTGAATCATGCTACTTTGATACTTCAACTCTAGTATAAAGCCAGAGAAGATCTCTTAGCTTGACACTAGTATTCATTTTGCTATATTGCTATCTCAATCTCAAAGGGAGGAGGATTGTCCAGAGGACAGTCAATGTACCACCCACAAACTTCCCAATTCTCCCTCTTCCACTTCCTCGCGATCTCATCCGATATCATGCAGTTGTCAGCACGTCTGTCCAAGTAGCTCGGGAAGAACGACGGTGTCTTCGACGTGGCGTTGCGGGCGTACAGCACAAACTTGAAATAACGATAGAAAACCCTGGCAACAGCCTGATCCAAACCGACCTGCAACTCTGGAGTATGATTCTTGTGAACTCCTTTGCCATCAAACTCATGCGAGAATGCAGTATCCCAAAGCTGGATACGAATTTGCTCTACATAATCCCTAATGCTAGGAATCGGAGATTCACCAGGTGGCTGGTAATTGATCACGACATCAAGCTCAGAGAGAGCGGCATCAAACAGTTCCTGCACAGAACTAGCCAACTGTAACCGGCAGTTAGTAACAACTCTGCGTGTCAAGGATCGGATACAAGACATAGAAAGAAATGGTTAATGAAGTTACCTGTGCCCACCAGGTCGCCTTGTGAAGCCACTCAGGAAAAGCGTGATCAGAGAACTTGGCTCTCGGGAACCTCATTGCTTCTCGAAGCAAAGCCGGTTTGTTCCACCGCTCCAGCCACTTGACCTTCACTGCCGCTTCCATGGTCGAGGTAGAAAGATACCACAACTTCTCCTGCGACATCTCTGGATCGTCTTCACGGTTCTCATAGTGAATGCGAACCTGATCTAGGAATTGCAGTATCTGCCTCGGATCTGCGATGGGAAGCTGCTTCTTCACATCAGACGACATGTCTTTCTTCACTTTATCGACAGCCTTCCCAATGGCATCATACAGCTTCTTAGTAGTCCGTTCCTTCGACTTCTCCGGATACTTCTCCTTGAATCTCCTGGTCGCATGAGCAACTGCGTCACCTAGCTCTTGCTGCAAGAAAATGAACACGCAATCAGGATTCAAATTTCATGTTATGGATGAATCCTAAAGAAGACAAAGCAAGTGCCGATATCGGCACTCCATTTCCTCACTCCCAAAACAAACAAAAAAAGGTAATAAGAATCAATTACATACTTCTTCATTCAAGTACTTATCAAAACCGTACCTGATATAGAACGCCAATAAGCCCGTCCAGCGTCAGCTAGCTCCTCCTTGGTAACAAGGTTCTCGAAGTAGGACAGGAGTTGACCAGCTATACTCTGAAGCCTGTACAGCTTGTGAACTAGGTTTAACTTCACGTGACAGGTCTGGTTTCTCCTATTCAAGGACTGCATAGTTAGAAATCAAAAAAAGCATGGTGTGGAGTTTAACACAACGACAAAAGGTCTGTGATTCGTGGATTACCAGTTCACTTGGTGCAGCGCCGTGAGAAGTGGCCCGATCTGTCCCTCAACCTCCAAGACAATTGATTCAACCGCATAATGCCAAGACGGATCGTCCCCATGGTCTCTGTTGATTATTGGCATCCATGCAGCCAGCCGATGGTTGCCATCCCAGACAAAAAACATTTTGCCGGATAACTGCTTCCACGAGTCTTCTTTCTGCAACTCCCTCTCGAAAATCTTATTAGCAGCAATCTACAACGGACTCCACGAGGCCACCTCCTTCTCCGTCACGTCCCGCGTTTTGCTGTCGTTGTCCTGCAAGGCAACATAGAAGACACCATGCCCGTCCATATATCCGGTACTCACGAAATGCGCGCCAAGTGCCATGACGTTGTTCTTGAGGTAGGGCGAACAGCAGCCAAAGCTTTCATCCGACAGAGCGGGATGTTCAGCTTGGACTTCTCCCTCGGCTTGAAACGGAGCTTGTCCAGCACAATGTTTGTATTGGCTGACTCCTGCACGACCATCTTGTCCATTTCCTTCCCAAGTCCCTCGGCCGTCATCTCCATCGTTGCTTTCTCTGTCTCGTACGCGTCCTTCGAGGTCTCCTCATCCTCGTTACCTACTTCCTCTGCAAAATAATCATTGTTAGAAAATATCCCAGAAAACAACCTCACACTCAAGAACTAAAAAGGTCTGGCTGCCAGAAACACGCACGTGACTCGTGAATTTCCGGCTGCGATGAAGACTGCACTCCACCCATTCTGCCTTGCTCAGTCATAGTACCCGTTTCACCTGCAAAATCGGAAACATTCATACGAATGCACTTGCAAAAACGAAGATACTGAAAGAGAACTTGCAGGATTGATTCCGTTCACAGCACCCCCTTAGGGGGAGTGCCGCTATCGGCACTCCTCCTAAAGGGGTGCTGTCTGCTTCGGCAGCTCCCCTTTAGGGGGAGTGCCGATGGCGGCACTCCCCAGTAAGGGGGTGCTGCGAATGAAATCAGATGGGGGGGATGGTGGTTACCTGGTCCAGTGTATGCGGATTGCGGCGGATTCGCCTCTTCCGTGTCCACGCCTGTCTTCTCCGTGCTGTCCATTGTGTCGCAAATCCCAGGGTTCTTCAGGGGAGCTGCGGCGGTAGAACACAAATCCAATCAGAAAACGGCACTTCAAAGTAAACCCTAATCCCGTAAACCAGTGCGCATAGTGGACTGGTCCGTAGAATTGGTGAGGAAATCCGAATAATTTAGACGGTGACAACCTACCGCGGAACAGGACGGAGTAAATTCTTCGTGAACCAAAACGAGGCGGAGCAATGCTGCACTTCAGGGGGAACAAGGCGATCTGCAGTGATGCAGTCAAAGAGAACAAAGCGGCCAAGCGTGCGGTGACCCAACAGCTGCGGACCCAAGACGGTGTTATCAAGAGCAAAGAACTCAACAAAGGACTTCGCGATCAGCGTGAATGTAGACGCCGCCGGCGGGCGAGGGAGATAACCAGCACCTTCCGGAATGTGGGCTGCACGGATCAGACCGAGGTAACCAGAGCAAATTCCACCTACTATGCGGTCTGAGCTAAATCAGAGAGCCTATTACGCGAATCCAACATGGGGCCAACTGCGTGAAACCAACAAGATGCCAATACTTCGGAACGAGCAAGCTAGGCAACGGGGGCAATATGCACGCAAATTAATGGATCAGGACCAGGAATCATACTAATTGAGTGCAAGACCTAATCTTTCTGATGATGCAGACCTGATATTGCGAGAGCGAATCGATGGGAATTGAAATCGAAGCCAGCAACGAGAGGCCACCAAATTGAACGAATCCAGTACTGAGCCGAATGACCCAACTGAACCAGGTCGGAGCCATTCAGCGAAACAGCATGGACCCAAAGGAGCAAAATCAACATGCAAGCCAACAGAGTAAAACCAAATGGCAAGCAAAGGCAGGGAAACCGAACTCAGGCCACATTACCGAATGGAGCGAAACCAACACTCAAGCCAAAACGTATGCCAACGACAACTTCCACTGTGAATCGACCATGAAGCCTCGCAAGTTACAGTCTTGCCCTCCGAGTATCTGCAAACGGGTCAGTCGGACCACCATATTGAAGCTCTAAATCACGACGTCCCTCAAAAAACAAAAGAGCATCAAAGGGCCGCACTAGTGGTTTCTGAACTGCATTTGCAATCAAACTACGAAGCTCACCCACAGAGTCCTGGTGCTTTCATTCACAAAGTTTTGAATCCTCTAAAATCTTCCTTATGCATTGAGTTCTCTGTGACTTTAGAAAGAGGGTATGAACTTCATCATTACATATACCTCAGATTATGGGTTACACCCTCTACTCAGTGCACATGATACCTGTTACATGACCTCCAAAAACACCAACAAGGATGTTACAAGACGAACAAATATTTTAATCGTCACATTACCTCGCTCTGAGTTGGTCTCTCTACTTGGTCCGTTTTCGCGATCGCCGGCACTCTCATCAGGTGTACTCCCACTTTCGCTGCTTCTTGGGGAGTTATTCTCTGGAAGTCGTCGTTGCATCATGTCCTCGGCAATATCTGTAGCGTTACCTGGAGGAGGAACCTGCAGTACGAAAACTGATGGTTCATCGCAAACAAATTCCAGAACTCTAACAGTCTCTCCTGCATCAGCTATCCTAGCATTTGATCGCAACTCCTTCATGATCCTAGTCCTCTTCAGGTGCTTCGGGTTTGTAAAGTAAAGTGCCCATCGTTTATGTCTCTTTGGCATTCTGAAGGATGTAGGAATTCAATGTTATTTCCACTCCCCACAATACTAATTACCCTAGTCCCATTTATGTATCATCACAGCTATTTCCTCATGATTCCAAGTGCTTCGGCCATAAAGACTACATTACGCACACCAACGGGGTGCTAAACACGTCAGACCTACCAACAACCACGGATGATTACAGGTTTAAAGCTGAAGTGAGAAACACTAATGGCGCCATTCCATTTTGGCGAACCGAAGATGACGACTGACAGGTCAGTCGTTACTAACCCGTTGCGCCGTCATATCTTGTTCAACATGGCGCTCTGTATCATGGAGGAATTTCCATTCTGCAAAATTCGACCCTCTACCAATTTCCGGATTTGAGTGTACTGACACTTGAAATGACAGTTGTCCGAGTCGATGACATCGAATTCTAGGAAAACTACTTGCGAACACCTGGACTCCTAATAACCCCTTGACCATTAAAACAAAACTATGGGTCGACTCTTCCGACCACGCATACATTTTATATGCAGTCAAATTCATTCATTGTAATTCGTACAACTTCTAGAATTCGTCTCCAACAGTGCACGGCTCTGACACTTTCCACTGCAACTGGGAATGGATACCCATTGTATAAAACCTGTTATACGAAATTTTGATTTTCTTTCATGTGACCATAATGAACTACTACATGGCGGCGACATCTTTACATAAGAAATGGGTACACTTTGTTGACGTACTCCTTCAACTCTACCTTACTTATTCTATGAATACAGTAGCTAGATTGTACCTGGTCTTGGTTTTCCGCTTAGCTTGCAAGTTTGTTGTTAGGTCTCCTCTCGAGTTAGGGTTGTCATGTCTACCTTGGAGGATGCCATCTCCAATGCGGTTGTAATTCGAGGAGATGGACCTGCAGTGCCTATTTCTTTCATCGTGGGGGAGGATGGCTTTGCTAGGGTTACTGGTTCTCGGCTGGCGTCGCGATTTCAGATTATGGAAGGTACTTTGCATTTGGATTTGGACGTCCTTGACGCAGAGTCCAGGCAGGTTTCTCATACAGTAGCGCAGATGTCAAGTGACTCTCTCGGAGGTGAGGTCTGGTCTTTGGCACCCGGAAATTATCGCGTATATGGAAAGAAATGCGATGTGGTCGATTGTACACCTAAACGTTCTTTTGCTACCTCAGGGGTTGTGCCGATGCTTCGGAACGTTAAATTAGAGCATGTCGATGGTCCAATCCTTGTTCTCAGTGATGACTCTGATAGTGAATGCATCCTTTCGACGCCTGTCCAAACAGCTCCCGACTTTGCAGAACCCCCGGTCGTGCGCGCTCATTCTGTTCTTGAGTTTGATCCCTCACGTCATTCAAGTGCATCTACTTCTAGGCCTCCGCTGCCACCTACTGAGAGTATTGTCCACTGCTTACGCCAATTGAATACCAACAAGGGCGCTAGATCAATTCTTAGCAAGTTAGATTACAATTCCATTCTGATAGAGAAGGTTGAATGCCTGCCACCAGATTTTAATGGTGATATAATCTTCGAGCTCCCTCCAATGGGAAAGTATACGCTATCCTCGAAGGCCGGGCAGTTGTAGGGCATGGATAAGAAGGATGATGGACACGCTTGGACTCAAACGGCTACAACGCATATCCAGTCAGCATCTAGACTTTCATTTAGATTGTCCCATTGCTTGGGTCATCTACGTTGCAAGAATACTGATTGCGAATATGGAAGTCGGCCAAATCGTTTGTCCCCGTCAAACGAAACTGAGTGGGAAGGTCTTGCTTCGTCTCCTTTCATTCCCGGATCTGGTCCACCATCTAATTCTACTGTGGTATGTGCCCTCTGTCTTGTGAAGCCTACTTGCTTAGATAGTTGTCCTGCAAAGATATATTATGTCCATGGCCCAAGTCAGATGACCCGTGCCTGTATCCATCTTGGATTCCATACACATCCTGTGAAACAAGGCAATTGTCAAGAATCAGGTGCGAAACTCCATAGTCTTATTGGCAAACAGGTAGAACGAGCTCCATCTGCGACAAACTCTGCCATCGTCTTGGAGGCGACTAAAGAGTACCTCGGCGAATTACTTCTATGTCCGGAAGGTGTGCCTCAGAAGACTCTCGCAATTGAAGAACTACTCCCAGTCTTGGACAAATTCAAGCAAATGTCATCTCCGAGTATTCGAAACGAGGTAACTACATTCCGATACCTCCGTCATTTTGGAGTCCTAGATAGCATCACAAAACTGAGAGGGTCCAGCAATTGGGCCTTCATTCAGGAGAATAGGTTTCCGGAACAAGGTGCGGACTCTGATAAGGTTTTCATCTTCAAAATGGCGGAACTAGGCTCCGGAAGTGGGGTCGACTTGGTCAGGCGTATGCAACCCGGAGGGGACTTGGAAAACGCCTGGATGATGTTCGACCGTGTCAAACGGGTAAAGTCTTGGACCACAATGGCCTGTCACGTCTATGACTCCACATACTATCGCATCATGACTATTGCGGTTTGCGATATGCAATCTGAAGATGTGGTAGCTCAACAAGTGTTTTGGAAGAATTTGAATGCTGTGTCCTCCAGACTTGGTGTTACTAATCCAAATTTCAAAGGGTTCATGGCAGATAGTGCTCAGGCGAACTGGAATGCTGTACGTGTTGTATATGGTTCTGGTGACCCAACTATCCCCATGGAGAATCGCGAGAGGACTTGCCTTTTCCACTGGACCCAATCACTAGATAAACATACCAAGGCAGATATCAGAGCAAACCTACAGGATCAGCATCGACGCCTCTGTAAATAATACAAGAACTCTGTATCATTGGAGGAGGCTCAGAGTAGGTACTTGGCCATCCGTGCTTGGTGGTTATCATCTGGAGCTTCAACTGACGAAGGACTTCCAAGACTCGACTTATGGCTCGCATTCTGGCATTTCCGATATCGCCAATGGGGAGGATTCATGGAATTGGTAAGTACAATTTTCAGTTGGGTTTTCGCTTCATTTCGCCCACCCTACAATTGCAATGCCGATATCGGCACTACTCTTTGATAGTGGAAATTCTTGCATGTCTTCTTCCCCTGTCACCTGACGTTCTGTAGTGTTCTTGCCTAAACCGCACAATTGCAATCCCGATATCGGCACTGCTCCTTTGTAGTGGCAGTTCTTGCATCTCCTCCTCCCTAGTCACCTAATATTCTGTAGTCTTCTTGCCCGCCGTGCAATTGCAATGCCGATATCAGCACTACTCCGTAGTGGCAGTTCTTCCATCTCTTCCTCCATAATCATCTAATGTTCTATAGTCTTCGCCCTCGTTTCAACACTCATCTTGTAGAATTGCGTGCAGGACCTTTCGCCAACCGAATTGGCCGAGATGCCGTCATGTAACTTGGCGGAGTTGGTCCACAACAAATGGTTGCAACAGTCGGGCAAAAGGGGAAATGATCTGTACGTTGCTTCAGTCGATGACATGGTCAGAGCATTCATGCAGGTTGTTGCCTACTACCAATTCCTGAAGGGTGGAAAGCCAAGTACTGGTCCGGGGAAAGAAGAACTCCGTCTTCGTATAGCCCAACGCACTGCTCAACGCTCCGAAAATTCGAAGGTTCTTCATGCCGCCCTCGCCAATATGCCCGGTGCTAACGTCTTCTGCACACGTGACCCGCATCTGGAAGGGGAGGAAGTTTTCATCTCCTTGAAGCGAAAAGCAGATCTCCCTCCGGGATCAGAATTCGACTCGCACCGCCCTGATAAGATCAGTGTCTCTCGCCCAAGGCGCAAGGCACAACGGCTCAATCCGGTGATTGTTAATGTCACTGCCGAGGACCCACCATCAGATCGCGAACTGAGTGAAGGAGAAGGTACTACTCCCCCACTACAGTCACCAGTGACTCATTCTCCGGCAAAGCATATCAAATCCGTCGAGGAGACTGTGTGCGACGAGCGGCAGTGGCATATTGCAAGACTCCCCAAGACGTCTGCAAAGGCTTGCTTTGCTCTCCAAGCCAAGACCAAAAAGAAATGTATGGCAAGGATTGTGTAGGACAATCGAAGTACGGCTGCCCCAACTTACATAGGAATGATGGACAACTACAAGAAGGTCAGATTGGAGAACATGCAGTTCTTCGTCTGCAATGATGACATCAATCGCTGTGTCAATGGAACTCGGCGGAAATGGGTACTCTCTAAACCTGTCGTCCCTAATGTCTGGCCGATTAAGATGGGCACGAACTTGACAAGGAAAGAGATTCTACATCTCGAAAACGCCGGCTTCAACCTTATGGAGCGCGTGATGCTATCCCCTCGAAAGTTGTTTGGAGAAGGCATTTCTGCAAACCTGGGCGACTATCCTCCTCCTGCAAATCCTTCTGATCACCCCACGAAGCGATACGGGAAGAACATTCGGAAGAACCCTGCCGCTCCAACAACGAAGCACCACAACAACTGCGCTTCTGCTCTGTCCATTGTCGGAGAGATCTGTAGTATTCTGATGGTTCCTCCTCCAGCTCTCGGCTGCATTGTTACATTAGAGTCCAGAAATATTTTGAAGGTATCTAAATATTTATTGACGATTGGTCAATTCCCAAGCTGCGACTGCCCATCGTTCAAGGATATGTCACAGAAGTCACTTGGCAAGCGAGGAGCATGGACGTACTGTAAGTACCTGTACTACATCTTCGTCATTGTTTGTGGGTTTGTTCCGGAGGTAACTATCTTTATGCATGCTCCTAGTTTCAGCTAGAATGAGATAAAACAGGTGCTACAGATTCTGCTACTAAAACACTACGGTGCATAGTCAGCATGAGTAGTCATATTATCGCTGTGTGATCCTCTCCCCTAATTTAAAGAAAAGGCGGTGAGACTTGAAGGGCCATCGCCGAAGTTTCTGAACGCAGCTGTTCTTGTTGTCCGCTTGCCCAAAATCAATTCCTATATAAGTTCTTCGAGGATTATGCACTCATCCTCTCATTGCATGATATGAGTTTGTACCTAAAATCCTAAGTGTCTGTCTCATATCCAAGCCTTCTTGGTTTTCTGAATCCCTAAACCCATTTCTGTTGTCTTTGCCAACTGCGGCTATCTTCCAAGTGTTTTGGAATCACCCTGTATCCTAAACTCACCATCTCCTCGCACCCTAAATTGATTGCATCCGCCTTCTAAACTCTCTCACATCCGCTAAACCACTATAACCACTATCTGTTCCTCTACCACCACTATAATCGCTCTTCGTCACTCCTCCATGCCCATTCTCTAACACGTACCCTAAACCCTAACTCTTGCAATCCCCTGAACAATATCTCTTCATTCCCTCTCGGCTTCCCTTCCACTCTTCTTCTCGCTTTGATCTACAGCCACAGATATCATATCTTCTCACATCCGAAACCCTTATCACCATGGTTATAGGACCCTGTGACAGATACTTGTGACTTCCGTCTTCCAGTACATGCCTTAACAAAATAAAACTCCTCTCGACCATATTTCTGCACCCTACTCCACGGTCATAGGTTGCAGAAATACGTTGGAGAAGAGTTTTATTTTGGAATACTCCGCGGTCATAGGTCCTACATTATTATTAATTTCAGGAGTATTCACACTTTAAATGTTCCATAACTTTTACTTTATCGCCCGCATTCTAAAAAATAAATAACTTCTAGCGCTCTACGCTCTCAAATCTACGCTCTACGCTCTACGCTCGCATCTCTACGCACGCAAAATAGCAATCCCCCAAGTTATCGATCATACTTCTTTTTGTGTTTTCAAGTGCAAGTGTCTTCTTTGAATTCTGTTTGTTTGTCAAGTTTCAAATTATGCCTATATGGAATTCCTTAAAGAGTCTGGTTGATATTATGTCTAAAATTGCAACAACTTTCAATTGTACATTTAGGCAAGCATTCTAGTTGTTGAGAATTCTAAACAATGGAAAACAATGTATGATGGAATCTGCATTGATTTGGATACTTTTGCTACGATCTTGGAACTTTTGCATGTGAAGCCCTCACTTTGCACATGTTGATGTCAATTTAACATTTATAGATAGGAAGATTAATTGAAGCAACTCCTCTATTACTTTTCAATTGGTTGTCATTAATTAACTTATCTCTAAAATTTCTTTCAGACATTGGTAGTGTAATTGATAAGTTGATGTAATTATATAAGTCACAGAGTCTGGATACTTAAACAAGAAGCATCGTATTGAGGTAATCGTTGCGTGACTTTGCATCTATGTCAACGTAACTACAATTTGCCAAGTTTCAAGCTCTTCGTAAAGAAAATCAAAATCAGTTTCAAAAATCATGTACAAATTGTAATTTCACACTACTATACATTGCCACACTTTATCTAAATAGTGTGACGGCTATTGATTTTCTTTTCCAACAACGACCTCACAACATGGACGGGTTTCAATATAATTACTGTGACCTTCACTTGCAATTTTGAAAGGCAAGCAAATTCTAGTAGATGGAGCACTTGTCCTAAAGTTTTTTTCCAATCAAATTGCACGACACCAAGGGTTATTGTTTTATTTTTGAATTGCATAGTTGTTGATTTTTCACAAGGGGTTATTTTTTTTTTCAAATTGCACGGATGTTGATTTTTCAAAGGGGAGGGTATTGTTTTCTTTTTGAATCACACAGTTGTTGATTTTTTTGGTGTGTGTGTCAGGGTGGGGTTGCCTATCTCTTCTCAGAAGATAGTTTTGTAGCATTTGGATATGCAATACAAAGTTATGTTGTTTTTTCCCAAGTAAAAGATAATTAAATTTTGTTTTTTTAATTAAAAAAATTCATAACTTTCACACCATAGGTCCAAACACCATGAAATTGGCATAAATAGAAAGTTGTATGTACAAAGGAGAGCAAAAACTTTGTTCATGGCGTTTGGACATGCGATGTTAAAGTTATAATTTTTCTAAAATAGAAGAGAATTTAAATCAATTTTGATTCGTGAAAACTTTGAAATTCAGTAACTTTCACACCGTTTGTCCAAACACCACGAAACAAAGTCGGTGCACCCTTCCTTGCCAAGAGCTTTTGTATGGATACCAAGAACGTTGCCGGACGCCTCACGGTTTGTTAGATCTCAACGTATCAAACAAAACAAAAACAAATAACCTATCTTAAGGTATAGACTAGTGTGCCCAATACCGTTGCCACAACCCAAATAAAATTAAAAATATTTTTTTAATCCATTAAAACTTTGAAATTCAATAACTTTCACACAATAATGTGAAAAGTTGCATTCTTGGCCCGAATGAAAACTTTGTATATGAAAAAGTGAAAGGGCTTTGTTTTGTAGCATTTAAACAAATGAAGTCAAAGTTTTGTTTTTTCCAAAATAAAAAATAATTTAATCCAACTTTTTTATTTATAAAAATCCACAACTTTCACATTGTATGTCCAACTACCATTAAATTGGCACAAATAGAAAGCTTTATGCATAAAGGAGTGCAAGGACTTTGTTTTATGGTATTTGGACGTGCAACGTGAAAGTTATGATTTTTTGCAAAATAAAAGATAATTAAAATTAAATTTTTATTCATTAAAAAACTTTGAAATTCAATAACTTTCACGCCATTTGTCCACACGCCATGAAACAAAGTCTGTGCACCCCTCCTTGTCAAGAGTTTTTGAGTGGTACCAAGAATGATGCTAAATGCTTCCTGGTTTGTTAGATCTCAGTGTATCAAACAAAACAAAACAAAAAATTTAATTTAAGGTATAAACTTAGATTTTCTTCTTTTAGAATTCTTTTGTCTAAATTATAAAATTATATTTTTCATTCAAACTACTGTGTCATGTGTTGTTGCCACAACCAAAATTAAAGTAGAATAATTTTGTAATTTATAATTTGTAAAAACTTTGAAATTCAATATTTTTCACAACTAAGTGTGGAAAGTTGCATTCTTGGTAAAATAGAAGTAATTAAAATAAAAAAATTAATTAAGAAAACCTTTGAAGTTCAATAACTTTCACACCATAGTGTAAGAGGTCATGTTTTTACTACAAATAAAAGGCTTTATTTACAAAGTAGTGCAAGGGCTTTTTTGGGGTGTTCGGACATGCAATACAAAAGTTATGTTTTTTTACAAATAAAAGATAGTTTAATTTAATTTTTCAAATTAAAAAATCCATAATTTTACACCCTAGGTCCAAACGCCACGAAATTGGCATAAATAGACTTAACGCCTAAAGTCCCATTGTCATCTTGAGAGACAAAATGGATTTTGGGCAGGCTCCTATAGTCTCAATATTTGTCGTGATTTTCTGAAATTTTTCTCAAGATAAATAAATATATTAGCTTTCCAAAAATATAATTTTTATTTCAATTGGTGTTTAGGAGCAAAAGTTATGGTATAGAAAGCCCAAATTTTAGTTAAGCGGGTAGGAAAAATCCTTCAAAAAACTTAAAATAATTTTATTTTTTATTTTTTATTTTTGGTATAGATTGTATATTGATCTAAATGTAAAGCTTTGATGCATTCCATTTGGATTTGTTATGTAAAAGTTATGGACAATCTTGTTTCTCAAGCAATCAGAGCATTTTTTTGAGCTCAATTTTCACAATTTGTAGGATTCATTTTTGAGCTCAATTTTCACAATTTTTCAAAAACAAAATTTTCACAAGATTTAGATCTCTTGCTAGAACACTTTCACCATTGAAATTAGTGTATTTCAATCTTGTCTTGAAGCTATTCATGGTTTAGTTTTCCCTTCAATCTTGAATCTACTTCTATTTAACATTTTTTTAATGAGTGAAAACTAAGTGTGTTTTATGAGGTTTTTTTTTCTAGACTCTCAACTCAATTCTTCATCATATAAAATTCAAAATCAATAGAGCAAAAATTTTAGGTTAAGAAGGTTCAAAGCTAAAAAATGTAGTTGACCAAGAAGCAAAAAAACTTATTTCCTTCAATGTAAATGCAAATTTCTTGCAATCTACATAGTCAAAGTTTTTGAAATTTCTTCCACATACTCTTACACTAGTTTAGTACAAGATCCTACAATTAGATATGTAAAAAAATTATTAAATATTTTTTTTGCTCTTTGTTATAGAAAGGGCAATTTTGAGGGGGTTTTTGATGGAAAAAGGCCATGGAACTTTAGGGATTAAATGGTCGCTTTGAGAGCAGAATACTTTATTCCCACATTGCCTAGATGTTGCCTTTAGCAAAGTCAAAGACTGTGGTTTTGTCTACCCTACCCCGGGAACGCCATTTTGCCAGAAAACATATGTAACTTTTGAATCTAAACTCCAGTAATTATAAAAAATTATATCTACACAAAGCTCTTGGGAATGCTCAATCATCTTCAAAAAAAAGTTTCAAGTAAAGACGATGAAAATTGAGACTATAAAAACCTATCCAAAATCCATTTTGTCCTCCAAGGGGACAATGGCGCTTTAGGGGGATAAAGGTGTTGTTGATTAGGTGTAAGAAATGTTCCAAAATATATTGATTGCTTGATTTTTGCAAGTAAGAGAAAAATTGAGGTAGAGTCAAGGAAAAGATAAAAAATAACTGAGTAAGTTTTGAAGTGGTAAAGAAGAGTCAAAGAAAAAACTTCTGAAGATAGGTATATGTAGGAGTGACCTAGATGTAAGGTATAGTACTAGTAGAAGCAAGCATTATAAAATCTAGGGGACTGTTAGAGACTTGTAATATGACGATAATTTTATAGTGTTTAGTGAAAATGCACATAATTCCAATGGCTTATATTTTGGTAATGGTACACATTAGATAGTTTTTCTATAAGGTACAAATGGTGGTGGAGTTGAAGGTGCCTTTAGAGAGGGATACAATGCCAAATTCAAAACTTAGTGTTGGCAAAAGCCACTTATACATTGCTTATAAAAGGCAAATATGGAGTGGGTGGATGGTAGTAGAAATGTGTAGATATTTCAGCACAGACCAATCTACTATGGTAACAATTAGCAAAGAGCTAGAGGAGCCATAGTTAAACAAATCTTAGGCTCTCTTGTCTAAGTGTTGGATGCACACTAAAAAGTTATGGCCTCTTTAGTTTGAAGAGTGAGCTCATTCAGACTGTAATTTATTCAATAGTCATTGCCTAACTCCATCTATGACTTTGTAAAGCAATAGTAATGGATTGATGTAGATGCTCCATTTTTTCACAAAAAGTTAAATTTGATAAAAGGTAGTAAAGCAACCATTTAAGGAATGTCTGCCTTTTTCATAGTTTTTTATGGACAAAAATATATGTAGATCATTTTTTAGAGAAAGAAAAATAGATGTGGAACATAACACAGTGGGTTTGTATTTTTCCAAGCATTTTTGAATTATTTATAAATTTTCAAAGATTGGAGGCATACGCACCTATTTGTGATCATATGTGTTTCCGAATCCGTCCACTTGCAACTTGTAAAGAGATTTGCGGAAATCAAAGACAATGATTGGCTCTTGCAATAGAAAAAATAAATTTTCTTTGATTCATTCAATTGCTAAAGTGGTCCATTTAACCCTTAAACGTTGAAGCGGCTGATGAATGGACGTTTTGCGGTTGATGAATGACAAGAGAATCTCTTGTGTAGGACAGAAGTGCAACTATTCATCTTCCAAATTTTGTGGGAAAAGGGAAGATCATCTACAGTAGTTTGACTTCCATTGAGTGCTTTGCATTATTTTAATCCAACAATTCACATGGTGTCAAAACATATGATTTCCACGGTTACGAGCTTGTCGTTTAAGGATTAAAGATCACCTCATCTCCATTCTCCAACTAATAATAGGGACAATTTTACAGCATACTATCTTATAGTGGCACGTCCATGACTTTACAAGCAACACAAATGATGTCATCCAAATTCACTTTTTGTTATTAATACTACTTGCAATAGTGGTAAGAGAATATTAACTAATCACAATACTTGACAAATATAATGACATTTACAATACTTGAGATTTATTGTTAACGACACTAGAATATTATTTTTAGTGTAGTGTCTGTACAATATTTTGTTGAAGGACTGGGCCATTGTCGACAATTCAGGGTTTCAGGGTTTTTAGGGTTTTAGGCGCATTCGCAATTTCTCAATCTAGAGCTCTGCATCTTCTCTTGTTTCTCAAGTCTCCACTATATTGTTAACACCCCACTTCCTCGCCCATGGACGCTCCCATCCCTCCTCAGGCAAGTTTTTCTCCTGCATTCGTCGCATTTGCTTCCTTGTCCAGTCTTTGAATCGCTCGCTGGCTTACTTGAGCGATTCAGGAATTTGAATGGGGATCCGAGCGAGGGTTTGCGAAGGATTTGTGTCTGTGTCTGTCGCTACGCCCCGTGATTTGCGTTTCTTGACGGGATGATTGTGTTTGGTGCCGTCACGCAGGAGGATGCTGTCTCACCTGCCATCAAAGCTGAGTTTGAGGAATGGGGCACTAAGACCACGGGAGGCGTGTTGGCTGGCATGCTGTACGGTGGTGCTCGTGAGGCTGCCTCTGCCGCTGTAAAGTTCGCACCCTTGATGTCGAGACCATTGTTGGATTTTAAATTTGCGCCTTGGGGTAATTACAATTCATAGTAATGAACGTCCTTTCACTTGTTTCTTAAAAGAATTCGATGACCTAATTTTTATTGACCTAATTTGCTTCGCAGAGGACGGAGCAATCTCGATTACCTATGCCCGGGGAGGACAAGCTGAGGCGTGGGAAAGTGATCCGAGAGATGACTGAAAATAAGGTTTTACGCATTGCCCGAGGGACAGTTTTGGGAGGTGCCAAGCTTGGAGCGTTTGTTGCTCTTTTCAGTGGTGTTCAGCATGGTCTAGTTGTACATCGCAATACGCGTGATACGTTGAACACAGTTGCTGCTGGTGGCATCACCGGAGGAGCTTTCAGCCTTACATGTATGGCCTACGCTTATTTGAAAACTATTATGAATTTTTTAGAATGTGCACCAGAGTATTGGGAATTTTGTAATCCAAGTGAACTAGTGCGGTTGACAAGCTCATCCTTCTGTTTGATTATGTGCTTCTATTGGCGGGCGTTGTATATTAGAAGTGCAAGTCTGCTACATTATTCCTTTCTGTAGATAGTTGCGAAGTAGAATATTTTTTATGATAGGGGCTGTGATTAGGAAAGGACAAAATTTATTTGGATTCAATTTTATGAAGGGTTGCAACATGTATTCTGTATTGACAGGGTAGTATTGGGTTCTGCACTCGGACAGTGCCAGGGTCGCTGTTGTCAAGAATCAGTTCGGCTGCTTTGGGCACGATTCTCGGTGCATCTGTGGCGTTGCCTCTAGGTACTTCTACTCTCTGCATCTGAAGAATTTCCTAGGCTTTGTTTTCTTTTTATTTAATGAATAGCTTGCTCATTAGTTGGTGTGAAGATAGTAGAGTTGCTTGGGGAATGACTGGAGGAAATCCTACAAAGATTAAAAAAAAAGAGACCCTATTAAGAGGGAGATGGGGTGTTGAAAGAGGGGCATCTCCCTCTTTCAACAGTTGAAAACCACCTCCTAGAGTTGGGTGCTAGCATTCACTAGTAAATGAAGGAGAAACCAGTACTATCAAACCTTCTTAACTGTTGAACCAGGTACCAACATCGACATCTACTATTCCTCAAGCCCGTAATAGAGAATTGAAGGTTGGTTTACAATTTTTCCTTGGAAGAGAAGACATTTCAAATATCTTTGTAAGGAATCTTACAATGTCAATGGTCACTCAAGGTTGGTTTTGCAATTTGTCCAAATGACCTTGGAAAAAGAGTCTTGACAATCACATAGAGGCAATATTGTTTTATGAGAGGTTGTGTCCATTTGACCGTTTTGTGGAGTGCTCCAAGTACAATCAATCCTCAAAATGGTCAAATGAACAAGACTGCTGGTCCTAACTTAGAATATTCATATTTTAATGTGTTGCCATTTTAACCCGTGGGCTTCAAATAGCTATGTCTTCATCTCAGCTTTTCGCTTGTCCTCAAGAAGTATAAGCCGTCCCTTCATAAGGCTATTGTATCAATGGAATTGCTTTCTGTCTTTGCATCATTATTTGCTACGGGAAGTTACTGATATTGTTTCTGTTCACCATCCACAGGTTGGTTGCAGAGTACCCTTCAAGCAGAACTGAACCCAGTGCAAGAACAGGAGGCACTTGAGTTACAACTGGTGGACGCTAATAAACTAAAGGCGAAGTATGAAGAGGGACAAGGAGTTGATGCGGTGATACGCCGTCTTGAGTCAAGAGTACCTGATCCGGCACTCAGATCCCAGGAGTAGGAATCTCAGACCTTCTTCCTGATTCTGTTAAAATACTAACTCTTAAAAGTGTATCTTGTGTGAGTCACTTTATTTTAAGCAATTTATTTTACTGCGCTGGTCATCTTGCATCCACCTCCTTTATTTGAAGTCTAATGACTTGATGACTCACACTCCTATGGTTCAATGACAGGTAGGCCACCCCTTTATATCGGAACCAACACTGAGTAGACACTGAGTGTACCTCTTCAGTTGTCCAGGTGCAAGTTCCTACTTCCCCAGGCCTGGAGTTCTCTATCTGCTTCGCTCCTCTCTGCAGACGACCTTTCCTGATTATGGTGCAACAGTTGTTGGAGCAGACATTTCATACGCGAAAATTCCGTTGCCTCGAAACGTTTGATGCTGTAGATATATTGATGGGAGGAGCAGACATGAATGACGTGAAACATACCCCTCAGCTTTCCTGTTTATGGTGCAATAGTAGTTTGTAGGAGACACTGTAGACGCAATATTTCATTGCTTCTTGACCCTGTACTTCCGGCAGGCACAAAAAAACCCGTCCTTTTGGCGAATGGTAAACTCTACAGGGTTCGGAGGACAAGTGTTTTCATCCAAATGTTTTTGGACTAATTGGAAATGTAGTATGCAGGTGTAGGCACCAAAAGTCCAGTGAATGATGATACCATTGTTCTTAGAGAAATATGGGTTCCCGAAAGATGGATCACCTAGTAGTGTACTTTGGCAAGTCGTGCACCTTTCTAAACTTGGCCTTGGATCGTTGAGTTGGTCGCTGGAAATCATCCTTTTGGGTAGTGTTTGAATCATTTGCTTAAAGAACTCAAGAGCTCTCATTGGAGGTCAAATTATTGGGCAAGCCCTCCCTTTTTTACACAAAATTCCAAAGATGAACATTCTTGTTTTACATTGAAGGGTTTTGTCATCCATTGGATACTTAGTGTTTGTACTGATGTTACAAGGTTAAGCTACAAAAATGATTTTATGAAATTAAAACCAACTATTGAAATGAAGTTTATTAATCTAGAACTGCTCTAATGTCCAAAAATTGGATGACCACCAAAATTGGAGAGGTACAATAGACAAAAAAAGATGAGATATCATTCATCCAAATTTTTATGGAGAGACATGGCTTGTGCTTGCATTGGACAAGTTGGTGATAGTATTGGTGATTGCATTTGTAGACAAAAATGGAGGTATTGAAGGATGGGAGTTTTTTTGCAAAATTTGGACTTATTCGACATGTAGAATGTGTTGAAATGATTTTTCTCTAGCCCAAATCTACAGTGGGGTAGTAGGTATTGGGCATTCCCTACTAGTTATTTTTTAAACTAAAATATGGAGTACAAACTCATAAAAAATGTATTAAGAACAGCATGTACGAAATAAGAAGATTGAACCACGTGCTGGTAAGGGTGCTTTTCCACTTGTCGCTAAGGCGGGCATTAGATAGGGAAGCAACAATGTAGTTGCAGGTGGTATCCACACCAGCAAACAATTATATATGTTGAACCTATGTGGAGGTGGACGTGGTTGTTACTAACACTTAGTGTTACGAACGTTGGTGGGATCATTTTTTTCTAACAGCCATATTAAGAGGCGATTGTAAAGAAACAACCTTATCTTCGAAAATGTAGATTTCAAGGCGCAAGCAATGCTTCTTGTTTAATGGAGTTTCTAATTGCGATTAACTGAGGATTGCAATTTAGTTATTGTTTAATCATCTTCTTGAATATGTTGAGTACGTGCCTATGCCATGCAACGAGCAGAGTGGCTTTAGAAATACTCTACAATTCAATGAGGGCGGTTGTGTTGTTGGAAGTGAACACTACAAATGTAGACTTCCTCCTTGAGAATCATGCACTGTGCCATAAGAATTTCATTGAGTAGTTGTCAGTCATCTAGTGATTTTGCCTTCTACAAGGTTTGCTGTCTTTATTGCGTCAATTTTTTTCAAGTATACTTTATAGAGTCACTGAATGCAAGTTGGATGATTGAACAAAATGTGAAACTAATTGCGTCATGCCATATTTCTATGCAGATTGAACGTCATGGGTAGTCATTTAAATGGCAGAGCAGTTGTTGGAGGTGGCGTTGGGAAGTCAACCAGCATTAAAGTATGATTAACCGTCTCATTCAGTGAATTTTACGTATGGAAGATAGTCAAGCTGTATGAAGTTGCTTTAGAGTCGTTTAGTATGAGGAAAACACGTCTTTTTGTCCATCTCTATGAAGAATTCAAACTTCTTGTCTGTAGTCTGTAATTCCCTACATTTCGTGTAAGCTAAAAGCTCCTTGAAGTTGTAGTATGTGGAAATCTAATGCTAGTCGTGTGAATTCCAGCAAATACTATTCAACGAGCTTCTTTTACAACCGGTCCAACATCATTAGCTCTGTAGAGTCATGCAAGTGCGACGTTTGGCCCCCTCAATGTTGATCCTCTATTTCCTCCCGTCTCACTTGGAATGCTTCCGTACAAGCTTCTAATGTTACCGCCCAATTGTTTTCCTTGAAAATGTTCTACACTTGTCATTATCACCGACATATTGAAGCCTTGCAATGTGATTTATTTCTTGGATCAAGATGTGTTCCCAACTTCCACTGCAATTTTGTTGGCCCTACCCATGTTGTGCTAGGAGTTGGTCGACCGTTAGACGTTGTAGGCAATTCCAACAGTGGAACACCTAATAAGAGAGCTAGGAAGGAGAAATGTTCAAATTGGAGTGCCTAAGAAATAAGAGCTCTCATAGATGTGAAACATACTCTTTTATTACGTGAAGTTGAGTGTAGAAACACATGGGAGCTTATGGTCCCGAACGTTGGCAAATGACAAAGAATCAGTGTCGAAGTAATACAAGCTGGAGTTTCTACTTGCCAAAAAGATGAGCCTTTCTACAAAAACAAATGAATCTCTTCATTTTAGAATATAAACGCATTGTTGATTTCATCTCTCAAAGTAGCACTACTGATGTATCGTATTGGAACATGAGTGTAGATGAGAAGAAAGTAGATGGTCTTCTTTGCTCCTTTTCTTTTGGCGTGTTCCACCAAATTGATCCCTAGTATAGAATCCAACTGTCAATGCAACCTCTTCATATACGGGACTTATTCTCTATCAATGACAACAACTACAGTACATCTCCTACTGCCCTTGGTGTTAGAGAATGTAGTTATAGCAGTGATGACTTCAATGATGATCCATGCAGTTCACAAGGAGGCCCTATAGACATCAATGACCAAAGCACAAGCACGTAGTCTCTACTAGTAGTTGCAAGCAATGGAAAACAACTTGCATCTCCTATTCTTATATGCATCTCTTTTGTCGTGAGTCCCTCCTTAGTTGGAAAATACACACTCTTTGCCGGTGTTACCCCTCAATTGTTGAGTTCATCCTATACAACTGAAATTGGCTTCCGTCACTGACTGGAAACTACATCTGTACATCAAAAGAGCATGTCCAGGCACTTTTTAATCGCTGAGGCTACGCAGGCCAAGGGTGATGCAATGGCAATCCAGATGAAAGACATGGCGATTGCAAGCAACAAACTGGAAAAATCAAAAATTGATTTGCAACAATGTCTATTTAATGAACAAATGCTTTACCAACATGAAAGGGACAAATAGCCCAAAGTGCAAGACAACCTCGACACATAGGTTAATTGCTTCAACGGTTGACAACGTTATCCGTCTGACAATATCAATACTATCGAAGGTGCATGTTGTTTCTCGCATTCCAGGTCACTCCACCCCCATAGTACAAGAATCGACAACTTCATAGAAACCAAGTGGTGTCCATTTTTCCTTCCTTACACTGTTGTTCTAAGATGTTCTCTTTTTCTGTTTGTAGAACAACAAGAACGGAAGTGTATTTGTCTATGTCTACAAGTGCTTTTAGTACATATGTAGTCAGTATTGCATACATGTTATTCATAATACTAGCACATACCGATTTGTACTTAGTAGTCATGTCCTTTATATATAAAGTTCGGGACTTCACTATGCATTTCTGTGAATCTACAGAATACAACTCTGTTTGCATATTACTATTATAGTAACTGTGCATTCATGGCCACATAATACTTATTACTGCATGTTGAGACGTTTGACGTTCCCATACTATAATTGTTATAGGCCGTTGATGTTGCCAAACTGAATGCCCTGTGGTAGAAGACAACAACAATGTTGCATACTACAAACCACTATAATTTCACAAGCAAGTATAGCCCTTCCCTCCCAAACAAGAAATACGGCACACGAAACTCAAGTTTGAAGTTCATAATACAAGACTGCAATTGAGAAAGATGTTCAGTATTCACAAATTACATTAGCTTTGCCATCCGTAGTTGGCACTAAAACTTGGAACGTGGGAAGTGGTCCTACACCATTCCTTCTATATGGAAGGCATAATGTCTTTATTTGGAATTGATCGTTATGGATCTATTTATAGCCACACCATAAAAACTATAAGACACCTGCACACCTGCACTAATGTTGTAAAGAACTACGATGTCCGCAGAGTCATTTGAAGTCTTCTAACTGAAATAGGTGTTGAACTAGGCGACAATGAATAGCTCCTGAAGGAAAACAATGAGTCCATTTGTTGCATACAACACCAACCCCCCATGTTATTGTGTCCAATTGTAGAGATGCAACAATGCATACTATGAGTGACACCTATCATTGGCCACCATGTCCTGCATAATGGCTTCATCTTCAAAATGCAGAGTAGCTCGTTCTGCATACACTCCACAATTGGCAGAGGGATATGTATAAAGAAGACAAAGACGGAAGGTATATAAACAAGACGGAAGGTCCGCAATGGTACAGAAAACAATAGATATGGAAGATCTGCTCAAATGGAAGTACCAAACAAATGTATGAAAGTATGAACAAAAAAACAAGGCAACCTTGTCATCAACTTCCATGGTCAAAAGCCTCTATGACACAACATTAGTTACTGCACCTTCAATTCCCTGCAAATGCAAACGTAGCACTTCTATATTAGTGACTATGTTAATATGAAGCATGCATTGATAGCCAATTGCACACTTCAGGAGGTAGAAAGGAACTAAAACTATAGGAACTAAAAGTTGGATATGCGGAAAAATTGTCACTGTCACCGAGAAAGCAGTGCTAACAACAACAATAGAGCAAACTCTGGGAAGCACTTTGGGGAAGACAGAAACTCTTACCTCCGCCAACAACATCAAAATAACGCTATACGTTGAAGTACTAGAAATACTCCAAAATCCCTCTGTTTATGGTGTCCTTTGCCATGGTCCTCCTGAGCGTCTCCATCCAAAGCGTAGTTTGCAACATTTCTAGGAATATCTAGACGTGGTGGAGGACCTCTGTGATGGAATACTTCAAGTAGGCGTTCTATCTCCTCATGCAACTAATTGAGGAGAACGTTGTGCAAGATTGCACAATAAGTGACGATGTTGGAAATGAAAGTCGCGTGCAAATCAAATTTCTGATGAAGCTCTTTGAATGTCTGCTTTAGTGAAGCGAAGGCATTTTCAACAATAGCCCTGCCTCGGCTGAGTTTTCTATTGAATAGCGCATCTGCCACTAGCAAAGCAACGCAACAATGATATAGAACCATGAGCCAAAGAAGGAGCGGGTAACTAAAGTCCTTGAGCAAGTACAGAGAGAAAAACAAAGAAAAATGGATTTCTTTCCCATAAGCAATTTCTTTGTCCCTTGTGGAAAAAGTGGACGATCGCAGCATCCTCGAGTCATTGAGATAGCCATGCCGATATACAAATTCAAGAAACGTTTGAAGTTGTCGACAACAGTTTGACAGTTTACAGTTCATTTCTATAGAAACACTATCTTGAAAGGGGATTGGTTCCACAAAATCACATACATTATCATCGTCCATGCATTCTTCTTCAAAGAAATAGAAGATGCGGTTGGTATTCAGAAGCATGAGTAGAATGATCGATGCCACTACCAACAAGTCAGGCGCTCCGTCAAGGACGTACATACCTTATCCAATATATTTTTGACTATACTTGCTGCACATAACAAAGAAAGAACACCGTCACCTAATCTGTCAATAGCATTGTCCACGAGAACTGCATGGAAGCAAGATTTTGCTATATGCAGCCTACAATGTAGTCAAGGACAACAGTCACAACGGATTTTGGCGGCCGTCTTTCTACGTACAACAACATTTCAGGAGGACTATTTGCACCATCTGTAGAACCCTAATTATACAACCACCAATGATTTCATCATGAAACAGACATGCTTCATCAAATGTTAGCATAATCCACTACAAAGGGAAAGGCCAGCGTAGAGAAAAAACTATCCTTTGCTGTCGCCTTTGTGTTGTCTAGGGAAACAACTTAGCAGCTTGTTGAAATTGTAGTCAGCTAGTGGTTAGTGCTCTACTATGTCCTTCACTACCATGCTAGTCCTCTGTCGTTCCTCCTAAACGAATCATTGTCTCCTCTTTCTAAAAAATGCATAGCCTCTGAAAGTACTGCTGTACTTATCATTGACAGCAATCTTTGGAAAGATATTGCCAAACGTGAATTTAAATTTGTAAAAAATATGCAAACAATGTTCTAATTGCTGAACATTTTGCTATATAAGCAACAACTACAACGGACAAAGTGTCAACACTTCGTGCACCATGGACAAGGAACCGGACGTTGGATAAAAACTCTACGATGGTGCAAAAATACACCAGTAGTCCTTGCTATTCTACAAGGCATTCAGTGCTTCTGGCATCATAGTGTGACCATGTCGGTGCTATGCACTGTCCACAAGTACTATTCCTTACAGTGGCGTCCGACTCGGAAGAACTGAGTGGCACTTCAGATTTGGTCCAAAGTCTTTGATTACTTCCTGCATACTCAACCGCAAATATATAAAAGCAAGTGGGAAAGCACCCTAAGAGAAACACCTCCAATACTCTAATCTAGTGGAATTGAAAACAATGGTTGAGCACTTGCGGTGGCTTCAAATCTAGGAATGCAATTAGATGATGCTTCATTGCGAACTCCAATAGAGCCTTGAATATAGAACATGACGAAAGCTTTTGGTTTGATGACATCATGTCTTCCGTTATACAACATTATTTTGAACTTGGTCTTTGCCTCTGTCAATGCAAGCATGCCAAGAATGGGCTCATATATTTGTGATCGGGCCAAGTGAACAGAACATAGTCAACTTTGTCAAAATCTCGTTTGTTTTGTTGCTCTTCACAGGCATGTGCATTGCAAGCTGCATATTTCCAAATACTTGGCAAAAGCATCCCTAAGAAATTTGTAATTGCCTTCTTATCATCACGTCCTACACATTGCAATTTTTTTCATAATTTATGAAGGAGTTGGTTGTTTGCAATCATGTAATTTCTATTGAATGGAGTACATGCTCGTGAAGGTCAACGCCTCAATTGTGCTCGTCAAACTTTATGATTTGTATAGAAGCATTTTGTTCTACTTTCTTGCAACTACCAACAATTGTGACTAAACTTAGAGATTCTATAGTTACTTCTTCCAAGTAGCAAACCAATTTCACTACATCATTTGTGCAAATGTTTTCACTTTTCAAGGCTTGTTGCACTCCTGCAATGAGTCTCGATGCTTCAGAGTTAAGTCTGGTTTTATTCCAATTTGAAATTTTGAAAATTTCCTAAAGTTGAATAATGTATAGCAATTTTTACTTTGGACCTATTACTATGGAATACTGGTTTTCTAATTTTCTTTTTAAAAAAAATTTGCACCATAGTGTTTTATACTATCATATACAATTTGGAGGAATTTTAAGATTTTAGAAACATACTTTGTTTTGATATGAGTTTTTTGCACATTTAAATTTAAAAAACTCACAATATTTTCCAAATTTTCACAAAAAATTTGAAATTTTTTCAACTTAGAGAGGATATGTAATGACATCTTTGGAAAAAAGAAAGATTTCATTCATACATAATTGCAAACTAGAATCATACATAAAGAGGAACTTTAAAGTTTGGGAAAGTAGTCATAGGCCTATCAATTTTCCAAATACATGAAGACAAGTTATAAAGAACAACTTAGAGGATTAATATAATGATGACTTTTGAACAAAATTTGTAATTCAATTTTCCAAACATATAGATCATATCTAGACGTTTGTCAATGCACTAATCAATATCTATAAAGTTTAAAAATTCTTTTTCAAAATGACTGTAAAATGAATATTAATGATTTTTACAAGATTTTTTTTTTGAATTTATATTATGAATTTAAATATAATGTCTTTAATAAGATTCTTACATTACTTATTTTTTATGGGCCATTGAGAGTTTACTCATCAACACTTCAAATCCCAAGTGGACTTTTGACATGGTCCTTGCAAAAAAACAAAGGCCCCATGAACTTCAATAAAAAATAAAATAACTTTAGGTTACAAATTTTGAAGATCAAACACGGAATTCTTTTGTTGGCTATGACCTTTAGATAGAGACTACACTAGAAGAAAACTGCGATACATTCCCTGAAAATGTGTCATTTGGTTTTTGTTGAGTTCTTGTTTCAAAATGCAGTCAAAATGCAAAAAAATGCAGTTTTTTGCGTTTTTTGCGTTCTGATTGATTTTGATTGCGTTTAGAAACAAGAACTCAACAAAAACCAAGTGACATGTTTTCAGAGAATGTAATGCAATTTTCTTCTAGTACTACAACATCAATTAGCTACATCTAACTTTTGAATATGAGTTTTCAAATCCTATCTACAATTGCATTCACACTACACAACAGAATTAGGATTTGGTTGGAGTGGATAGAAGTTCAATCACACCATTCTTGTTATAAATAACAACAATGAAAGTGAACTTGTTCCATTATGTATCATTCTTTGGAGCAATATTTTGGTAAAACAACCCTTTGTGATCAAAATTAGGAGTTCAACTTCTTGTGATTGTTGAAAGTTTTCAATTTTTTTCCCTCAATAGTGCAAGTGTGAAACAATGAGAGTAATTGAAATTATATTTTTTTGACAAAATATGATTTTGCTATGAATTTTTTAAATGTTCAATGCATTATAGTCCAAAAGAGTCCGTAGACTACCTTAGAACCAACAAAAATTGAATCCATCATACTCATTTTGCTCAACTAAAACAACTATAGTATTTTCTAACAAAGAAAGCCTAGAAAGTCAATTCATACAATGAATTCTCACAAAAAAAATAGAAGTTCCTAATGAAATCACTAATCACTCCATTAGTGTCATGTAAGACATGCATTGAAGCCAAAATTTAAAAATTTGAAAAAACCATGATGGGATCATTCTCTAGGTGTCCAATATAAGCCATCTGACTACAATGGGCTACTTTACCTTATGGCATATGATCTTAACCTTTAAAGGACCAACATGTTTAAAGGCCCAAAACTACTTCAAAGTACCTGTCCCTAAAGCAAGGTCAAAATCTTCATTAATATTTATATTTTAACAAATCCAACTATAGGATCCTTTAATTAACTTGTTCAAATACATTGCCCTAAAATTTTAGAATGAATATCTCCACCAATTGCAATTTCAATATGCCTAAACTTCAAAATATAGGCTTTTCTAACCCTTCCAAAAGGTAAAGATTTGTCTTTTGACAATTTTAGAAAAAACTTGTATGTCCTACCAACAAATGCAATTTAGTCAATATATTGTAAAATGGGGTGGAAACATACAAAAAAAAATTTAACCAAATAAACTTTCATGTTCATCTTTAAAAAAATTATAAAGTAAAAGACACGACTAAATGAAAGAAAAAACTAATAACTTTTACTAGAAATTAAAAATGGTGAAAATCTTCTACTAAAAAATTGATATCCTATACTTTTTATTTTTATTTGAAATTTCATAAAATTGAAAGCAAAAATTAACTTCCTAGGTTTTTCCTACCTTTATTGCCCACAAAATAAAACTCCTCATAACTTCAAGCTCATTATTCAGAATTGAATGGTTCAATTTTTTTCAATAGGTATCAATCTCTGAAATTCTAAAAATAATAATAATAGTTTTAGAATATATTTTTTGCTGCCAATTTGACACTGAAATTTTAAAAAAACTTCTAACTTTTGCAATATTTATCAGAATGATACGAAACAAAGCTTCACAAAGATCATGATGAGTAGCATCCATCCTAAAAATTTCATGCAAAAATTCCAAATTATGAAGTCAATAGAGGCTGCCCAAGTTCTCAAAAAGCCCAAAGTGGACTCCTTGGTCATTTAGGGGTTAAAATGAAAAATAAGAAATTGTGATTCATTGATTGTCCTACCAAAATACTGCATTGATACAAATTGAGATGAAGTCCCAGTCTCAGAGACTCCAAGCATTCACTAGCGATACATGACAATAATCGAAGAGTGTCACCTTAAACCTAAGCAAATTGAAAGGATTGTCGAGGGTCAATCTTGATCAACTTAAGAGAGACGGACTCAGCTACAGCACATTGTGATAGGTAAGTTGGGCCACTTGCTATTTTGTGTAAGGTCATATCCCCGGAATGGTAGGAATTTGAACTCCAGTATACCAGTATCACTTTCCTGTTGTCACGCAAAGTCATGTATTATGTTACAGTTAAAAGCCGTATCGGGACATGCAAGTGTAAACAAGGTCGGCTACTTTTGATCACGCTGCGGACCTCGCTCGACCTGAACGGACCTAGGAATCCATTTGCCAAGATCAACTTCCCTGTCCACTTTCCCCTGATATCACAAAGTCACCCATTCACAGTCAATAACCTACGAATACATTTAATACACATCATGAAGCGTTCAAATCAAAAGACTCGAAATGCCAGGGACCCTTGCGTGCTGACAAAAATGATGGATTGTAAAATTTCTGCTCGGAGAGCTTTAAGCAAACCTGAAGCGCTGGGGTCAACAGGAAACAGTCTCTGATATCTCTGCGCCCTTAAAGCATTTGCCTCCTCAACGCGCTTCTGCAACTCACGAACACTAGTCCCCAAATCTATCACAAATGGCATCCAATGTCGCACGTCATCATACTGATGTACAGGGAACTCCAAGGGCGAGGGCAAAGATGTATAGTGCAAATTTCTTATAATTAAAGAACGTCCTCAAGAGCTGTGAACGTCTTGTGTTCAAGACTGAGCAGAGTAACAAATCCAAAAGTGGTAAATAACTGACCATATTTATCAGTTCTTTGCGTATCAAAAAGTTACATGCATTCGTGCTAAAAGTAGCAGATGACACCCTTACCATCGATAAGAGGAAGATTTTGCAGCTGATTGAAGGCATCTATAAAACCGGCCTTCGCTTCCACATGAGCTTCTAGGGCTCTAATATGTCTCCGTAGTTCAGCTCCTTCCTTTTCAGCCTGTAGTGGTACAATGAGATCATTTCAAGTTGCATCACAATCTTCTACGATGATTGCCTAGCGAATATTATGGTGAACACTAGATAGTAAAGGACATTCACCTCTATAAGTAAACTTTGTCAAGCAAAAAGTTGGTCGAAGATAAGATACTCACAGCAGCCTTGCGTTTAAGAAGACTGTTCAACTCAGCGTCCAGATTGGCATCCTCGTCTTTCCTTACGTCTGAAGACCCGTCGGCCTACAAGGAACAAGAAATTGGTGAACCAGGTGGATATAACTGGAATGAAAATATACCAAGCAGAAAGTTTTCTTCAGCAATGCACAGTCAAGCTTCCCAGCAACCAAAATCACGTTTACGGAATACTGCTTCTCCAGCACTGTCGTCACAATGCAGATTTCGGAGGGTGGAGAAGATCGTTTGTTTGAGTTTTCATTTCACACGCTCAAAACCTTCGAAGTCAAAGTCGAGTACGAAGGCACGACTTGCATCAAGGAAGCTACCCAAATTTTGCGCAATTGCTTTTGATACCAGAAACGTGAAGCAATCAAAGGCAACGAGTAAGGCAATGATGACAAGCAGATTTCAGAAGAAACCACCTTACTCAAGATCTCTGGTGTTGAATATTTACCTTCTCGGGCAAGACGAGGTCAGGTGGTGTTTGGAAACAAACTTCCTTGCAGTAAGCCTCCCAAGGCACAAGATCATCTTCAACGAATTTGCTCAAAAATTTATCGAAAACAGTAGCTAAACCCTGCAAATATATCATATTTTATTCCTTAAGAATTCTCAACAATCAAAAACTCGTTTAGAACCTTCACAAGGGCTACAAAAATTACGCCTTGTGGCGTGAAGGAACTATTAAATACCTACCGCCAACAAGGTCGTCGCAATTTAGAAACAAAAGATATTTGGTCGCTTAGTTAATGAATGAAAGGAACCAGCAATTCGATCTAATGTATTGCACCTAAGCATGATCCCTGAACCGCAAAGAATATAAATGTGTATGACGATCTTTTGATTCAGAAATGCAGTGCGATCTGAGTAGCTTCCATTAAACAAGGGTTAAGAAGAACCTGTTTTAAAGCTTCTTGGGACTCCGTATTCGAGATTTTTAACAATCGTATGGCATGCCTGCGCGTGTACATGATACTCTCAGCTAAATTTGCACAATTTTATGAAGTAAATACAAATCTCCTTCCACAGACCCTGATATCGTCTTCGAACGACCGACCTCATTTCTCGATAAATCGAGTACTACGAAGTTTATGACAGTCCCTCTTCAAAATTCCTCCCAACAGTCCGTGAAGAAGTGAGCTAAAGTCGTGAAAATTAAAAAAACCATGAGCAAAATTACCAAAAGGGAAAAATGTTGAACATACGTTTCCATCTCTGCAAACTTGCTCAATGAAATTTCCATGACCTGAAACGCAATCAAGTGCACAAACCTGCTTCCAAGTCAGAGACATACTTTCTTAAGCCCATGCCTGAACTAGTCACAATCACGACACTTGCAACCGAGAAGTAATACCTCATCGTACGCCCTATCAAACACAATATCCCTAAACATGGACACCGCAACTACTTCAACGGAAAAATCAACAAGCGACAGATATCTAGCAATAAAATGGCCAACGTCAGCAACAGTATCGTTGCTTAATTCCTTAGACGAGATGAATGTAGGAAAATTCAAATTCAAACTAGAGTTATCAACTCGAACGAAACCTAAGAAAAAAACACTGCGCAGTTCAAACTTATAAAAACACCACCTCGAAAAAACCCAGGAGACATTGCATGTTCTTCATAATTTTCCGTGAATAGGAAATACAGTCATGCTACACACTTCCGCAAACACCAAACCCGCAGGCAAAAATGCGACAACATACCAAACAGCGAAGGAATCAAACGAACTCGACCAAAAACAAAAGTCTCAAAGGTTTGCTTACAGCATTAACGACGTCGGCAATGAATTCATCCTTGTCGAACTGCAGCAGATGTAGCGGGTAAGTCGCCAGAATCTTGTCGCGCGCATCGTCGTCTTCCATTGTTGCTGTCTCTCTCTCTACTTGCGAATCGCGAAAGCTTTCTCTCAATTCCACCGCCTCAATGGCTCCATCTTAGCGTCCCTGTAGACGGCAAACACACTCTCCATTTTCTCGAAACTAACTCCTGTGAGAGTCTTCACGTTGATATGTTTCCACCGAAGGCTGCTTCCATGGTGGTCGAAACGCCATAGCCAGAGAACAGGAGTCCATTGCGGGAAAAGAAAGGGCGGGAACGGTCAGATGCCTTGAGAGCTCTGAAGTGCATTTTCGGAATGATGGACAGAGTGCAAAGGATTCATTTAGTTCGTCTCTCTTTCTCAGTAAGAGTTCATTTTTTCATCCACCTATTTTTTTTCATCCGTCCATGTTGAGGAACATTTGAATGGTGTGTATTTTCAAAGGAAGGTTGCTATTATGTGAGCTTGGTTAGGAGCACGAGCCCATGAACCCAGAAGAATATACACTTATGTTAAAGGTGTCTATATTATAGAAACTTTCCATCAATAAAGGCCTTATTTGTTAAATTGAGACAAGTGGGGGTCTCATTTTAATTCCCTTATATATTTAGAATTAAAAAGCTTTCATTAAATTGAGACTATTCAATAAATTGAGACTTAGAAAATTCTATACACTTTTCATTATTGTGCAACCGCATTAAAAAGTAGGAAGAACCTATGATGAACTTTTGGTTTTTCATTTCATTATAAACATACAAAAATAAACACCAAAATGTCACAAACTCAGTCATTTTTTTAAATTGAGACTTCAATGTGTCAGTTGAATACTAATCTCCAGACTATCAAAATACAAAGGTTCACATATAAAAGATCTTTACTAAATAAATTCCAAAATGAATACATTGAGTGAAGAATAATGATTAACATTAATAATAGTAAAATACTATTAATAGAAAGTATCATCTTTTATATAGCACGCTACCAAAATAAAGTCAACACAATGTATGCATGTAAATATATGAAAGCATATAAAGTCCATCCTACTTCAAATCCTACAATCAAATCTACCGATATAACTAGGACAAACTATTCATCCTTGCATCGTAGATTCATTATTGTTTGAATCATCCACAAAGGCTACCATTGATGCTTTGATGATGTCCATTTGTGGCTTTGAAATTGCTATCCTTGGGCCTGAAGTTCCCTCTTGAATACGTGGCTTCTAAGCTGTCATGATACAGTCCGTGTTTAACCACATTGAAGATATTACTCGATCTTCATGCCACACATTCCCTTTTTTGGTATCCCATCCATCATACGTCTCCATATTAATGTATCATTTTGCAACTGGCATCCAATATTGGATTTTGATCATATGCATATGTCCTGGATCTGGATTCGGATTTGTAATGGCCCTAGCAAGCTAGAATGGCTTCAGGTCACCATCAAGAGGATGCACTACAACAAAATAACCTGCAAACATATCACGATTAACAAGAAATGAAGCACATGGGTGATCACGCCTACATCCAACAAAGGATGTGTCATGTGCATCTTCTTCAAGCGCTATGACATCCCTATACCAACAATTTGCCTCATCTTCTTCAATGATCACTATAGTGGGCCAAAAACTGTGTAGTAAACTTACACGTGGTTCTAAAGGTGCATCCAACGCAAGCTTTCACAATTTTCCAATACTCTTTTATAGGACCATTGATCCTCTTGAAATCTCTTGATTGCTTGTCATCAACCATTGCACTCCACAGTACAATGAACCCGTTCAAACCCTTTTTTATCTCGTCCAATGCCTTCTTCTTCCACGGAAATAGAGGTAGTGGAACATCGCTTGGCACTTTGGAAAGTTCGTCTTCAATCTCAGACTACAAGTGAATCCTCTTGCCGTTATCTGGCAACCAATCTTTGTCCGTAAAGGTCATCTACTAGAATCCATATGAAACTTAAACTGTTGGGATCTAGAATGACCCTCCAAAAAATCTCCGTTGGCGTCTAAGTACCCCTGCACAAATCGCTTGAAATCAGGAACTTCCTCAATCAAATGAGGAATGACAGGATATGTTTCACAGTCCATGAAGGATTTCATAAGCCTTGGAAGTGTCGGGTAGTTATTTCTTGTCGAAGAGGAAGGAGGGAGTCTAAGCAAATGTTGGAGTTGTCTAAGACCACTTTCGTTAATGCGGATTTGCGTCACTTCCTCAGAAAACAATGTGCGCAATGAATTCTTGGGTTTTTGTTTGAGATCACGCAACAACTTTGCAATGGATCCAATGGTATGAATGGAGTCTATTGGAAAAGTGTCCAATCCATACTATGCATATCAAACATCCCCATGACCATGGGCAATCATACCCGTTACAGCAATAGGCATTTTCATGAAGGAATCTGTCGCTTTTGTCTTATGAGAGAGATGCGGAGAACCAGTCTTAGAGTGATCCATTTTATCATAGATGACGGTTAGCATCTTCTCAGGATATTTCTTGGAAGTATGTTGATTTGCATAGTATAGTAGTATGTGGGCTTTTTGCCCTCCCAGATGTGTATCTAGATTTCTTGACTACTTCTCTTGTATGTAGGAAAGCAGAGTATAAGTACTCCTCAATTGCTTGTATTGATCACACAAACCACATTGTACAAACGTGTCTCCACAAGCCTTTGGAGTGAATTCTAGAAAAGAAGTCCGTCGAATGTTGCTCAAGCCACTTGAAGAAATTGGCTGCAAATTGAATGTTGCATTGGCCTCATTGATTTTCGGTAATTGGGCACTCCAAAGAAATGCTAACGGCAAAACCATTGCAGAAACCTTCTTCTCTGATTCTAGCGAACCCCTTTCCGAACCCTTCAATGAAGAGCATTGACGGCCATGTTGTATATGTGTATTTGGTCATGGTCATACAAACTGACACGCTCGAGAAACACTTGTTTCATGTGCCAAGAATGGATTGACCATATCCACACTCATAGGACTTCCTCCTCACACAGAGACTCTGCAATCTGCACCGCCACTTGGTCTTCACCAAGAGGCCTCCCATCCATGTCAACGACGACATCTGCATCGACATTTTGACATTCTTTGTTTGCAACATCATACCTCGCTTTATTTTGGAGGGTGACGCAATGAGGGTGCCATTTTGCCCTAGGGATCCCGTTACACTCGACAATTCCAGAAGGTATTGTAGGCATATGATTTACAAACTCTTCATATCCATGAGCATCCATTCTGCAGGACAAATGTTGCTAGTAAGAAAAAATATCGTCAAGTCAACATCTTTAATATCACTACTTCCACTTATGTAATTCTACAACTCCATGAGACTCTTCAACTATGTGATAGTAGAGAAAAAAATATCATATAGCTAATGACAGAAAATTTATATGAAATGATAGTAGACAATTTATGGAACTAATTTCAAATGCGAGTATCAGTGAAAAAATCAAGAACTTCACTACAGCACTCCTATCCTCAAATCAACAAAGGTGGAAAAATAACAAATGTCATTACATGTTTTTCAACCCCTGTGGAGGGCTGCGAGTTCCCCAGGGTTCCCAGAGTCTGAAGCTGTCTGGAACTGCGCCGCAGCAGCTGCGTGACATGGCACAACGAATGCCACGTCATACAAAAAATTATTTAAAAAAAAAAAAAAAATTGTTCATTTTGTTTTTCTATTTTTCTATTTTTCTATTTTTTTTTTATGAAATTTTTTTGAAATTTTTTTTTCTGACAGCTGCCGTTCTTTTGCTGCCGAGGGAACAGCGCCGGGAACAGGCCCAAAACGGCCCTCCAGACACCCCAAAAAACATCTAATGAGAACAATATATAATTACATAGTAGAAGGACTATATTCAGAAAATAGTTCTAAATTCTATTTGAACTAAGGAAGTCCTAAATATATTTATGGAATCAAATCAATTTAAAGTATCCTCGACTCAAAGATAGAGATTCTTTAGTTTCTATCCGGTATAGTACCCCTACATCTAAAAGTACTGAAAAGCAATATGAAAAAGCTCTACATTAATATTAGAAAAAAAAATGTCCTTGGATGAAATTAGTTATTGCCGAGTCGAGGATAATCGTCAAATTTCATACAAATAGTAATCATATGTGTTATCGTTGAGTCAGTGATAAACTTTAATGGTCATTCATGAACATGAAGCACTCCTATTTATCCTTGAGTTGACGATACCCACGTAACATTCCAAATGAAAGGGTTATTGTTGAGTCGAGGATAACATAAATTATTCTTACTTAAGTACTTCAAATACTCATTATATATCTATTGAGATGGATATCGTCGAATCGAGGATGTATTGTTTATTGATTGTGAAGGTATATAAATACAAATTTCCGTAAATATTGGCATAAATAACAGACCCTGCATACTTCAACATTATAGCAATCAGAAGTACAATATTCCCATACGGAACATTAAACAATCAGATTCTTATATTTCACTACTCTTTTCAGTAGAAAAACACAAACCTTGAAGACCTAAGAAGGCAACAGACGTTCAAAAACACATGCACAACTATATGCGCAAACTAGTCAATACAAAAAATACATTGTGTCTACAAAAAGTACCCTTGAGCAACTATAACCAGTGTGCACACCTGCTGCGGTTACGCTCTTCACTTTGGGCAAGAAGTCCCCCCAAAAGGCACAAAATATTTGCGGAAAGCAAATTGACAAAGCAATATGCGGAAATTCTACAAAAACAACTGAACAACGAGGAGAAGAAGTGACATTGCTGCAAAGGAGAAGCAACGGACATTCGTCGTGAAGGGGACGAGGAGACAAGGAGGACCTTTTGGAAGGACAAGGGCGGGAAAATATGGGCGCCAAATTTCAAAAATTTGAATTCGCTCCTAATCTATAGATTGTACCCATGTTCATCGTCCACTTTCTCTAATAGTGCTTTATTCCCACTTTCTGGACTGTTTTTTGTCAAAATTAGCCCATGCAAATGTGGCTTCACTAATACCAAACCCATAAAAGCCAGTTCCGGATATACTCGCTTGCTATTAGTACATTTGCTTGTCTTCTTGGACAACTGAAGATCAGATTTCAGGGATTTGGAATAAGTTCCCTGCTCTCTATAGCAATATCCATGTTACCACGTAACTTCCAATAAAAAAATCTGAAGCTTCATTTTTGTTTGTTTTTGTTTTTGTTTATTTTTCTAGATGAAAGCTTTAGGGTTTAGGATTTGGTTCAAGGTTTAGAGTACATGGGTTCTGTTTCACAATGAATTTTAGGGTTTAGGATTTATCATTCTCATTCTATAGGATTATAGGATACCATGTTTTTAGGATTTATGCTTAATCCTACACATGATAAAAATTAATTAGGGTTTGGGGGTTGCAAGTTATATTTTCACCCTAATTAGTGATTGAAAGTCTAAAAAATAAGTATTCGTTGCACCAAGAAAATATCATCTCTGTTCAACTACATACAACCAACGAATTGTTGTATTAGATTAAACATACTACAAAGGATTTCATCGTGGTGTTTTGAATTTAGGATTCAAAATAAATAGCGTACCCAATTAAAAAAAAATGTGTGAGGCAAAATTTAGGACCTCATTTTTCTTATTTAGACTACATATTTGGGGAGACAACATTGTATATCTAAAATAGACTATGCAGATTAAAGTGATATTTTGGATTTATATACTTTTTAATGAACTATAAATTAAACCTGTGTCGTTGTTCTTAATTTCACAATGTTTATAGGTTTAGGGTTCACTCTAATTGCACGAGTATTTTTTTGAATTCTTACAATGTTTAGAAACAATTGCAACTTGCACAACATCTTTGCATCTCAATTTTATGTGAATTCAATGACTTTATAATTTTTTGGCCATTTAAGTATAGGGCAAGTTTCTTGCCCCAATTTTTAATGTCAGGTACAAGGTCTTTATAAATGACCAACAATTGCATTTTTTTTTGGAATTATCTTGATGCACGAGAACTTCAATTTTAATAAACCTCTACATTGTGATTAATAAAAAAATGGAATTAAATGGGGCATGAAGCTTAATGGCCACAAATTCCTAAAGTCATATAATTTGAATATAAAAGCGTGAAATTTGGTGAACTCAAGGTGTGACTACTCATAACTTTAACAAGTTATACAATTTTGTAATAAATGGTCATATCAAAAAAAATTTAAGTATAATTTTAAAAAATTGGGTAGATTTGTGCCATTTATGTTACTTGTACTTAGGTCCAACAGATAAGAAGTCATGGATAACATTTGTAAATGAGATGAAAATAAATTGTGCAAGTTAGGAACACTCTTTATTATAGGAATTCAAAAGAATATTTCATCTTTGTTCCTTTTGAATTAACCCCTACATTAAAAAAAATTTAATGGGTAACAACCTTGCCCTATATTTTAACAATTCAAAAAATTAAATATGTGATTGGTCATCATTTCAAATTAGTTGACTTAAAAGTGTAATTAAAGAAAATGGGGTACAATTTTGTCTAGTACGTTACACTTAGGTCCTAAAAATAAAAAGTCATAGAATTCATTTATAAACAACACAAAAACAAGTTGTGCAAATTTTAATTACTATTCACGATAAGAAATGGATACCTCTACATTCTAACTTGATTTCGGCAAAGTAACTGTTTCAGGAAACACAAATCTTATAAATTAGTCACTACATGAAGGGAAAATAGAAAAAAATAATAACATTGAAGAGAAATTGTTAAAATGTCTACAAATGGAATTTTGAAAAAAAAATTGAGTGTTTAGAGATGAAAAAAAGATGTGCAAATGAGAAGAATTGCATTGATTTTTAGTTTTAAATTGGATTCCAAAAGTAAGATTGTAGAAATGAAGAACACACAAAATTCAAAAAATCAACAGATGAATAGAAACTAATTTTTTTATTCTAGAAAGTTTACTCAAAAATTGATAATATTGAGCTTGTTATTTAAGTTAGAATAGATTTAGAAACTTCTCTATGAAAATTTTTAATTAAATAATGGTGATAGCACTAGTAAATCAAATTGTACAGTTGAAAATTGATTTGAAACTGGAAATCTACAACTTCTATTTCCAAACCTATTCCAAAGTAATTCTTCCAAGAAGAACTATAACTATAACTATTTTTTCTAAATTGTCAATTTTAGTAAACTTAAAAATTAGGTCGGATGTTTACGAGTTTAAAAGTTCAACCAAACTTCCAAGCTACCGGACCTCCCTACCAGACCTGAATACCGGACCAGCTTACTGGACGTGTGGTTACTGGACCTCAAGTTTGGCATTGGACCTATATCTGCCAAGCCTAGTCTGGACACCCGATCCACTAGCCGAGCCTAGGTTGATGACTCAGCGTAGCCTTGGTCGGTCATCTCCCTCCTTGCACCAGAGGGGGGAGGGGGGGGGGGGCTCTAGCACATCCAGATGTTTACTCCATAAGCTTTGTCAGGAGAGGTGCACGACTTATGAGTGTGAGGTGTAGGTGAGGTGCACGACTTGTAAGTGTGAGGTGCGCGAGTTGTGAGTGTGAGTTGTGTTGGTGAGGTACACAAGTGAGTTGCCCTTGTGAAGTGTACGAGTTGTGAGTGTTTAGCGAGTTGCAAAGACCTCGATTTGGGGAGCCATGTAGGAGCTTGGGAGGTGAGAGCCGCAACCTCCAAGGTGGGAGCTGCAAGATGCGAGGTGGGAGGTGGGAGTCGCGAGTTGCGAGCTGCGACCTGTGAGTTGAATCATACTTAATTAATTTCTTTTTAATTTCTTGCTTGTTCTTTTTTTTGCTACCTTGCTTGCTCATTAGTTTTTAATTGTTGTACTTCCAAGCTTTAAATGCTCCCAATTTGAGTTCATCTTTTGATAACAACTGAGTACTTCAAAGCTTTGTTTGAATGCTTCCAATTTGTATAAGTGTAGTTTAGGATTTAGCTGGGTTTACATTCATCTGAACTAATGTAGTTGGAAATGTTGTACTTGCACTAGTAGAAAATGACGTCCAAATTAACAAAAAATCAACATATTTATGTTGATTTGGGTACTGCAATTTTCAAATTCACATTTTTTTGTTAATGGCGACATTTTTTTTTGTTGATTTGGACAATCTTCACATTTTTTTGTTAATGGCAACATTTTTTTTTTGTTGATTTGGACAATCAGTGACAAAATCAACAGAGTTTTGTTGAATACTTTTTGAACCTTTTAGAATCTTTTGGAATTTTTTAGAATCTCTTAACATTTTCATTTTACAATGTATTTAAAAAAAAAATTAAATACAAATGTCGGTGTTCCATAAAGTCAGCAGACTTTGAAGGTTATTTGCACATAATAAATGAAAATTTTCAAAGCACTTTCAACTAAAAAAAGTTGTGAAATTAAACCAACTTTCATCTCCAACAGTATTTTTGAGATTTCAAATCTCCAATCAAAAGATATGAACAAATTTTAGAGAAGTATTGGAAATTGTTCTTTTAGTAAATTCAGAAGACTTTGGAAGTTGTTTTGGTATAGTAAAAGGATTTTTTGGAAAACCTTTTAAACTAAGAGAAGTTGTAAATTCTAAAAAACTTTCATCTCTTATAATCTGTTTGAAGTTTTGATCCTTCAATCAAAAGCTATTAACAAAATTGCAGAGGATGTTAAAAAATGTCAAAAATGTCAAAAGTGATGATTTCCTAACCTCTCTCTAAACTTTGTCCAAAACTTTTGAGGAAAATCTTCAAATCTCAAATGGAATTTTGGAGATGAAAGCTTTTTTGAATTACTACCTTTTTTTAGTTCAAAATCTTTTCAAAAAAGTTCTTCTACTATGCCAAAACAACCTCCAAAGTTTGCTGAATTTACAATGAAATAATTTTAAAAACCTATCTCCATTTCGTTAGGTTCCATGTTAATTTCTACGCTATTATCCGATTTTCAAAATTCCAATATATATGGGAAGTATTTGAAAATTTATTTACGAAATGTAGTCTAAAGGGAAAAGGGAGCAAATATAATTTGCTTACAATGAAAGAAATACTAGGGATGGAAAAAGACATTTTCTTAAACATTTCTAGTCTTTACTTTGCACAATCAAACTAGGTTTGAAGTAAAAAATTCAAATTTTTATTTTTAGTAATTTTAAAAATAGAAAATCCAATTTGGTGTGATTAAGAATACAAAAATAATTAGAATGATTTCAAATTTTTTAGAGATGTTCCAAACATTGAACTAAGGATATTAATTGTTAAATTTCAAAAAATGATACATTTATCAATTTTTAAATTCTTTATAGAATCCGATTTGGTCAGGTTTGGCTTTCTACCCCTTTTGCTTGAAAATGTCTACAAACTTGGGAGAGTTTTTAATTTTTTAATTTTTTAAATAAAAAAGTAATACATTTGCCTTAGATTCTAAAACCATTTTTCTGGAGGGCAATAAAGCATTTATTACCTTCTTATAATTTTTTTTCTCCAGAAGAGTTTTTTGTCTAAAGATTTGATCATCCAAAATTATTATAATTTAAAAATCTAATGGTCAGTATTTTCCACAATTAATTTTGTGCATACTAGACAAAGTATCCTTCACTTTTTTACGGTTAAAATTAAAAATTTCAAACACATCCATGTGCAAAAAAACATCAAAATTGGACAATTCATTGAAAACCTCCATTGTAAAAACATTGTTAGGCCTTAAGGGATTAAAGCCAAAAAATTGAAATTTTATCCACAATGAGCTATCTAAAATCTCTATATTGCCAAAAAATGCTAATTTGTCATTTAGAGGTTAATTTTTTAAATTTCCAACTGGTTAAGTTTTATCTTTCAAAGACTTTATCCAGAAAAATGTATGTCAGTTCTTGAACTTGCAAGTGCTCGTTACATGTTGAAGAAATATGCTGGAAATTTTTACTTCAACCTTCAAAAAAATATTTTATATTCATGCTTGAAGGAAATAGTATATACAATTTTTTTTTTAATAACTTCATCATTCAGAAATCGGTGTTTACAAATTTCAGCAGACTTCAAGGGCCGTTTTCACATAGTAAATTAACTTTTTTTTTTTAACTTTTAACTAAGAAAAGTTGTTAAATAAAGGTATGTTTCATCTCCAAAAATCCGTTTGCGATTTGGAGTCTTCAGTGAAAAGTTATGGACAAAATTCAGAGAAGGGTTGGTATGGCCATTTTTCTTTGACACTTTGAACACTTTCTCTGAATTTTGTCCATAATTTTTTATCAAAGACTCCAAATTGCACACGGATTTTTGGAGATGAAATTTAACTTCATTTAACAACTTTTCTTAGTTGAAAGTTTTAAGAAATAAGTTAATTTACTATGTGAAAACGGCCCCTGAAGTTTGCTGACTTTCCAATGCAAATGAAAAAATAACCTAGAAGTAGTTAAATAGGAAACACACAATTCTATATACATGTGAACACACATGTGGTTCATTGGCTTAAGATGCTAGGGTTCTAACCCCAAGGTTTGGGGTTCGATCCCCGCCAGCGGCTTGCCCGTGTGGCGGCCAACCTGCCCACTTGGCGGCTTGCTACGTGGCAGCGAACTTGTCCGCGTGGCAGGCTTGCTCAGCGTGGCGGCCAGCTCGCGTGGCAGTTGCCATGTGGCATTTGTAAGAAATTTTTTTTTTATAAAAACTTTGAATTTTTTTTTTAAATTGTTGAAAATTTAACACTTTCTAGTTGCCAAATCAACAATTTCTAGTAACTTAATCAACACTTTTGTGTTGATGAACCACACAAAAGTGTTAATTTTCATGTCCAAATCAACACTGTTTTGCTATGCAATGTCCAAGTCAACACGTCCAAATCAACACTGTTTTGCTATGCAATGTCCAAGTCAACACGTCCAAATCAACACAAAAATGAACAAAAAAAATCAACATTTTTTTGTCACTTTGGACGCTGAATTTTCTACTAGTGTTGTTTGGTCATGTTCTGCAGTCATGTATTGTTTGGTCATGTGAAAATAGGGATTATGAATTTTTAATTCATTAAATTTACATTCATGCAAAGCCTTGACGTTGATTTCCGTGGAATTTCATGTTTGAGGTTCAATTTTTCAGCTTTACAACAATGTAACAAGGACTAAACGACTTTGAAATATCATATAAGCACATTTCTAAATCAAATTTAGGGTTTAGGATTCTAAATTAGGGATTTGGTAACTCCGATATTTGTATAACATGATTTTATAGGAAAATATTGGCCGAGGGACTCACCTCGATGTTATGTATCGTCGAATCAAGGATAGATATTCCTCCATGAGGACACCTATCCTCGCCACGACGATATATTTTATTCTGCGGAATTTGAAAATATTAAATAGATGAATGAGATGCTACCCTCAACTCGAGGATAAAAAAACTGAGATTTAAAATTTAATAATATGAAAAACTAAATCCTCTTCGATACATTAGACAACTTTGATCCTCATCAATTTTTTCTTAATAAAACTAAACCACAAATGCAATAAATTAAAGACAATAAAGGAAACCCAATTTCGCTCTAGGTATCCTCTAGTCAAGCATACCTATTCAACCAAGGACCATAGCCCATATTTCAAACTTGGAAGAATAGCATTGCCTCTAGTGTATTTTTGTCTTTTGAAAAAGCCATTTTGGGAGTTTAGTAAAGATGTGTTCAAGCTTGTAGGGTACTCAAAATTAATTTGGAAGATCTTCCAAAATTTTGGTAATGCACATATGTCTTTTTTTATTTTATCTTGAAATGATGATTTGGCTTACATGGGAGTTTCCAAGGCATTAAAGTATTAGGCCCAACAATTTTAAATGTTCTCTAGGCCAACTATTGGAAATACTACAAACATAATTATGCAAATTTACATCTTCATCTTGAAGCTGAGATGTATTAGAAAGTGTAGTGCCAAAATCAAGAAAAGAAAATTGGTATTTTTTAATTAAACTAACAGAAATTTTTAGAGTTTGATAGAATGGACATTTTAGTATCCGGATCAACAAAAATTTGTCAATGTTTTGTTAATCTAGTCATTGATTTTCTACTAGTGAAAAAATAGACCTTGGTATAAATTCTTAACCCTATACTTTATGCATATTGAGAAAACTTGATGTGAGCGCAGTGAATTTTTTTGGTTTTGACTACTTGTCTTTAGTAATGCAAAAAGGAGTCATTTACTACTTGTCTTAGGAATTAAACGGAAAAGGAATGATAAATGAACAAGTAGATGAAGGATTTTAAAAGCTGTGAATAAACTAGATTGGAAGAGTGACAAATTGTCTTAGCATCGGTTGATATTCAAGGTCACACACCTTTCCAGTAGCTTAAGATGAACAAATTGTCAACTTCTTCTCTCTCACTCTCTCGGTTATCTTTCACGTGTCTTAAGTGTCATACTGTTCTTGTAAATTGTGAACTCCTTCAATCGTGTAATACAAATCATCTTTTTGAACTAATTGTCTAGCACAGGAGTGCTGCGGTGAATCATTGTAATCCAGTGATTGGATTATTGAATTCTGTGATTGATAATATAACAAATTGACGTGTTAATTCCAAGTTCTTTCGCTGTGTGTTATGTATGTGATTGTGACAAATTGTGAGTGCATAATTGTATGAGTTATCGCATTTGGTCAATTTAATTGGATGCTTTTGATTGTGTTATGACTAATTGTCATACGAATTGCATAATTAATTTTAGTCCATTGAACTGCGAGTTTGCCAGTGTGGTTTTCATCGTAAATTCTTGAACTTGGTGAATGTTATTTGTATAAAACAAATTGTCAATTGAGGACTGTACTTGGATACTTGCTTTGGAACAATTTGTCAAACTGAGGAGTTGGAGCAGCCAGACGGAAGAATCATCTATGAATTATAAGTAGAAAACAAGCTCGGTGCTGGATCGTGAAGGACCAGCCGAGAACAATTTATCCGGTATGTAATTCTTAAACAATTTTTTTGAATTATAATTAGCATTATATTATTATTGGACTATTTGTCTTTGAATTGCAATTAGAATGCAAAATTATGAAATCATGTGAGGACTGATTATAAATCAATAGATTAAAATATCTTGTTGAAAGGAGTTTTGAGAGACAAATTGTCCATTTGAATATGATTAAATTATTATTTGTCATGTTGTTGTAAGAATGACTATAATATAGATTGATTTAAATTAGTGAATGAGAAGAGGTGAGTGTAGACAAATTGTCGTTGTAATCGATACAAATTGGATATGATAAAAATCAGATTGAAATTTTGATTGTGTAAGGAGTGAAATAATTAATTCTATGGATTTTTGTAAATAAAAAATAAATCCATGTATGTGAAATTGTTAAGTGTTAAAAACAATTTGAACTGTGTAATTCAAGAATCTATTATTTGTGATTTATTAAGACTAATTGTCATGCTTGATGTGTGTATAAAACTATGGTATTGTTGAAGACAAAGAAGGTCTAGCAGTTTGCAGACAAATTGTCATTATAAATTGAATTAAATTGCAAATCTGAATTATGTGTGTCATTGTTATGTGTATGAATTGAATTGTTTGATCTTGGAAGGAGAGTTGTTATCCAGTATTTAAATGTGACCTTTAAATTTGTTAAAGAATTTATTTCCCGATTGGAAATTTACAAATTGTCTCTTGATCTCTAATTGGTAAGTCTGAAGCAATTAGACAAATTATCAAAGACTGAGTTTGAAGAGTCAAACTGAACTAGTGATTAGTTCAAATACGGGTGTGAATTAAAGTGAACAGGTTGAGTCCTAATTTGGTAAATATGGAGCATGACTAATTGTCTTACCATTTAGCACAGAGTGTGTGAATTAGTTGTTGGGTGAAATTGAGTTGGGATTACTTGGTAGATGAGAGTATAGTTCTAAATGAGGTGATTTCGTTCTTAGACTCGATAGTTAGTCTGAAGATCAGCTTGAGTGGGTAAGACTAATAGTAAGTTCTTGTGCTTTGGTTTGTTTCCTGTATTTGAAATGAATTGTGTACTTTGACAAATTGTTGCAACTATGCAGAGTATATTAAGCTTGGTGAATGCATTGCAATCATGCCCTGCATTAGTTAGAGACAAATTGTTGTAGGACTGGGACTGATTTCAACTCATCTAAACTAGTGATTAGGCTAGTAAATAGTGATTGGACAAATTGTCTTGGTAACGCAAATCACCAATAATTAAGGAATATGGACACAATTATATAAATATATTATACAATTAGCATTTGTCTAGTAGTAGATCATGCGCATGACAAATTGTGGTCAAACCTGACAAATTGTTGGAACTCTCCCCTAGAACACTAGGCAGGACTGAGACGGCATTTCACGCGTCCATAGTATTATTTAAAGGATTGGCAACCAAATTATACAAATGGGTATAAGAGTGAATGTATGTTTCCTTTTTGTTTTTGAAATATTATAGTAAATCTCATTTCAATCTTGAATACAAGTGACCCTAGTCACAAAACATTAGACTATTTGACTATTCCCTAGATTTTGAACCCCTATACTAGTTCTCTGGGTATTTGCAGAAGTAGCAAAACTTAGACTATACTTGACGTAGAAGACTATATCATTAGGGTTTTTTGCATTTATGTGTAATATACACATAATTTATTAGAACAGTTTGACCATAACATAAATACAAAATTAAAAGAAGTAATTAAAGAATCATGTGTATTATTTTAAAAGTGTTAACTTGGTATTTTAATTAGGTGATAGAGCATACATTTGCATGAAAATTTGACCAAACTTGAATCATTATCCAGAATATTTGACCACCCATAGAATATTAGGCAAGACTAGAACAACATTCATCTTGTCAATAACATCAATAAAGGACTAAAAAAAGAAATTATTATTCCTAAAAATATGATTGTTAGTATACTATAAAATCCAAAAATAGGTATATTTGATTTTAGAATATAATATTATTCAAAAAATGATATTTGTCACATATTGATAGATTGATTATATCCACTAAGTATCAGAAAATTCATTTTTTCTATTGATTTGGTCACATTGATTTGGTTCACTATTCTATTGATTTGAACAATAATCTGTTGATTTGGACAAAAATCAACAGAAAAGTGAACCAAATCAATGCAACCAAATCAACGTAATTTTTTGTGAAACAAATCAAAATCTAGATTATAAATCATGAGGCCTTGTTTTTGCAATATAACATTACTCATTCAACGTACCATGTTGAATTCACATATACACATACAATAAATAATAATTTTTCATTTGTATGTGTATATGTGTATATGTGAATTCAACATAGATCCACATATGTGAATACAATATAGATTTTTGTTGATTTGGTTTAAAAAAAATTGAAGTGCTTAAAAGAATAGAAATTTGTTGTTACAAAATTTTATTAAATTGGTCAAGTTGTGACTAACAATGCTCTAAACAATAGAAAATTATTTATATTTTGTTCTTTTGGTCACACTTTTTTTAATAGTGGTACCTTAATTAATTTAAAAAAAAATTTAAATTTTTAAGAAATTAAGACTTTATATTGAATTAAAATCCAAATTTAGATAATATTCTTTTAGTCCCAAAATAAATCCAGGGTTTTCAGATATACTTGTCTCTTGGCTCTCCACCACTTGTTGGATAACAATTGAATCTAGTTCAAACACCCTAAAGCAAAAAAATCTACAGATACCACACTCTAGAGACTATATTGCAATTTAATCCCTACAAAAAGAATCAAAATGCAACTTCTAACCAACTCAAGGCAAAGGATTCAACCCACAACTATCAATAGATGAAATTCAGCTAGTGTAAAGGGCTGTGAGTTTCTCCAAGTTTTTGGGTTGTAGAAACTTAGCCACAGCAACAGCCTGATGTAATTGAGAGATTGCCACGTCAGATAATAAATAAATACATAAATTATTTAGTATTTTTTTTAATTTAATTTTTAAATTTTGTTTTAATTCTACTAACAAATCTCTTGTTGAAAATTTCCTAGACTTGAATCATGGGACATTGTTGGAATTGAATACCAAAGACATCAATGGAAATCACTGCACTAACGTTGCTGAAAAATTATCAAAATTAATATCATTAGAGCAATTCCAAAAAGGACAAAACTTTGTCAATTTTGTTGCCTATTTTCAACCTACGCCGTTTTATTGTTGACTTTCATTTTTTCACGCCTAGTAGGATTTAGTAGAAGCTACAATAACTATGCAATCCTTTGAAAATAGAAGCTACTCAAGCACTAATCTAGACATTTTTAGAAAATCTTAGATTCATTTCAGGATAGAGGAAGTATATGTAGAAAAGATTCAAAAAATATGAGCATAAATTCATGTTTTTCAATGTAAAAAAAAATTTAAGTCATTCAACATTTACAGTAGGACATTTAAATTTTTAGTGTTTTAAAGTGTTATCGGTAGTTATCTGTCTTTTTAAGATTTGAGTGTATTTCAAATATTACATTCAAGGACTTTGTTTTTTTATATTACTAGTGACTAGTGTTGACCAATAAACTTTAAAAATTAACGTTCATTTGTTGAAATTTTGAAATCTTAAAATCTCTAAACTGTAAAACTATGAATTTGTAAATTGAAATTTTTAATGTATAAAACTTCCAATTTTTAATGTAGTTTCTATGAATTTCTTTGATCTTATGAATTTTTGAATTTGTAAATTTTCAATGTTTTAAATTTGTAAATATATGTTTTTAAAATTTTAAACTAATCAAATTTTTATTTGAATATTTAATTTTCATTTAACCTAATTTGTTAAAAAAAATTATGTTTGGGCTACTTAATTTTATTTCTTCAATATAAATAAAATGATGAATGAATTTTATTTTTTTAATTCCAAAGGTCAAAACTTAGCCCGGGAGATTCACTCAATGTATTCTTTGGACATCATGTGCCATCAAGTAAGTTTTCTATCCCTATTTATTTTTTAATAAATTTTTATTGAGCTCCAAATTTTTGTATGTTGTTGCATAATCAATATATCTTTTATGTGAATTTTTTTTGGATTCAATTGAATTCAATAAGATATTCAAATGCACAATTGAAGATTGCACTAAAATGGTTGTATTTTCACTTCAAATATTTATCAAGATTGCATTTGAATGACAATTGCATCCAACTTTGGTATGCATAAACTTTAACCAAGCCTTCATTTATTGGAAATTTAAAAATGATTTAAAAAATATTATTTACCGTATAAGATAGGGGGTCAAAAGTGTTTTTCAACTATATAGTGTATTTATTTTCTTACAAAATTTGTAAGTAATTATTTCAAATAAAGAAAGTTTTCAAAAATTCACAATATGAAATTCCAATATAGTATAACATACTATAATTTTTTCAAACTATTTCATACTATAATTTTTTACTATATAAGATAGGGGTTGTAGATTTTGTTCGCACTTGATCCAAAGAATACATTGAGTGCATCCCCCGAGAAATTTAGAATTTTGGATAAAAAATGTTTTTTATATTTTATTTTGTCTATATTTTTTATTTTGCTTATATTAAGTAAGACATCAAGTAAGTGCATAAGCGCAAATGGTTGGCTATCAATGCACCAAAAGGTGACTAAAAGGTGATCAAACTATCATGCAGAATCAAAAAGAATGTTACATAAAGAATATCATTGTTCAATTGATTCAAAAGAATGTTGTTTATTCTCACGAAAAAATGATCCCATAGGCACTCTAAATTTGAAAATGGACCATATAAGAGTTGGTAACTATGTAAATCTAAAGGTTGTCACTGGAGTATAACAATGGAGTATTACAATATTTAGTACAAATTTCACAAAAAATTTACAAAAATTACCAATGCCATTACAATATTTATTCATTGTCCAATATCAACTTTAAAACAAAATTCAAAAATCAAAATTCAAACTTCTAATTGATTGATTCTTAAGTATTGAATTAAGGTGGCACAATGCAAACATTAATTTGAGGATCTAGACTAGTTATGAATTTAGACGATTCTTTACAATAATTTCTTTTCAATAATCATAGTAATTATAAAATGATTAAAATAATACAAAAATAGTTTTAAATTAGAGATAATAGTGAAAAACATCATGGTGTAATTGGTACATCTCTTTTAAGCTTGCTCTAAGAGAGATTTGATAGAAAAATTCCAAGAGTGATGTATTTAAAACTTTCAAGATGCTATCTTCAAATTGTTATAAAAATCCAAAATTTTCACAATTTTGAAAAAAATTGAAATGGAATAAAAAGTAGAGTATTGGAACTATATTTTTCTATTTTAAAAGCATTTAAAATCAAGGCCTACATAAAAAATTCAAGTTTGACTTTCATTATGCTCTATTGCCCCTTAGATATGCAATGTCCTTTAGGGATTAACAATAAGTTGCCTCTTGGCTTCATGACCAACTAAGAAATTGAAACTAATCAAACCTAGTTTTTAAATCACTTTTTGTACCTAAATAATCCCAACTATTGAACACCTTATTATTTGGTTTGCAAGTTCTCTAAGTAATGGTCCAAACAACACCAATCAACCTGTCTACTAAAAAAAATTCAAAACTATGATCAAAATTTTGTGTGAAAATTTTGATAAGATATTACCTTATTGTAATTGGGTGCTACAAAAAAATTACTCTATCCCAAAATGATTGAGACTAAGACAAACAACAAAGTTATTGAAACTTGTTTTTTAAGTATTTTCTCTAAATCTTCAAGAGAAAAAAATGATCATTTTTGAACAACGAGAAGATCATTTGAGGACAAAAATAAATTAAAGGGAATGGAAATATCATTGTGGGACAAAGGAAGTAGATTCTTTTGGGATAGTTTTGGTAATTAACATGATTGTTTTAAAGGTTTTTGCAGTAAAATCATTTTACAATTTTCAAAAGAGATATGTAAGCTGTCTGCTCATGTGAGACATATTATTTCATCCAATGGATGAAAAATTGCTCTGAACGATGGATGATTGTCATGACCAAATTATACATGACCGTGAGTTTGACTTTATTGGACTCAGTAAGTTAGGGACGTCAAAGTGATAACAAAGAGGTGTGCAAGTTGCACCTTCTTGACTGATATAAAGTAAAAAAAAAACTTTGTGAAAGCTGGAGGAATGTGGTACAGTACCCAGCAACTCTCAATCGTCACCCTTTTCTGTCATTCAATTTTTTTTTGCATATTGTAGAATATAATTGACATTTTTTGTCTTGCATAATAAATATTCAAATTTTTGCAAATCCAATCAAACATATCAAATTTGGGTTAAAATAAAGCAAAATTTTATTTTTGGTGAATTATTTCATTTAAAACTCACAGTTTTACATGATAAATGATTGAAAAACATGGGTGATGAATATTTTTAATTCAATTCTATAGATATGTAGGAAACATCCATGCACATCTTTTAGGTTAAAAAACACCCTATTAAGTAACAAAAAATATGATCTATGAAGAGTCCAATGTGAAGGGTCGTATGACCAAATTTTGTAAAATAGATATCTCTATTTTTTAACTAGATTTTGGCAAAGTAATTGTATCATTGTGCTTAAATTTATGAAATTAGTTATAGCATATGGGTCAAATAGAAAAATTTAGTTAAAAAATAGAAAAATCTATTTTACAAAATTTGGTCATATGATTGTTCACTTTCAACTCTTCTTAGATCATATTTTTGTTATTTAATACGGTATTATTTAACATGAGAGATGTGCATAGATGTTTCTTATATATCTATGCAATTCAATTAAAAATATTCATCACCGATGTTTTTCATTCGATTATCATGTAAAATCTATGAGTTTTAAATGAAACAGTTCACCAAAATTAAAATGTTGCTTACTTTAAACCCAAATTTGGTATTTTTGGTTGGATTTGCAAAAAATTGAATGTTCATTATGCAAGACAAATAATGCCAATTATATTTTATATTATGCAAAATTCTTTTGAATGGCAGAAAAGAGGGGACAATTGAGAGTTGTTGGATAGAGTACAATACCCCACCTCACTATCAAAGTTTAACCGTGGGAAATCATCCTTTGGGGTACCATGTGAATCATCTGTTTAAAAAAGAAAGAGCACTCATTGGAGGTCAAATTACTATGCAAGACCTTCCTTTTTCACATAAAATTCTAAGGATGAACATATGCACATACTTCTGTTTTATATGGAAAAATTCTTTGTCATTCAATGGACACATAAGGTTAAACAAACCATTATAGAAAAAAGATAGGGGACAATCTATTACAAGGATTTTTCCAATAAATGAAATTTGGGCCACATTCAATGTCTTATTCGGTGACATTAATGGAGTGATTAGGGACTACAATAGGAACTTCCACCTTTGGGTTGTAAATTCATTAGAGGAAGTGACTTTTTTGAGGCCTTCATGTTGTCAAACCATGTTAGATTGTTTTAGGTGAGTAAGATGACCATTATGGATACAATTTTTGTTAGTGGTTTGAGGGTAGTCAAGAGACTCTATTTGGTTCACAATGGGCCAACACACTCCAAAAATTCATTAAAAATTCATGCTTTGTCAAAAGAATAATAAAGATTTCAATTGCTCTTTGCCATTTCTCACACTTGTCTTTACGTGGAGCAATTTTTGAAGCAATGGCATGAGGGCAAACTCCTAATCCTGCACATGATGGCTGGGTGGATTGATCCCCTCGCTCGCCCTTGCGGGCAAACCCTGTTTTTTGCACATGATTTTTTTTACAAATTTTGAATTCATATTTGCAATTAGAAACCCCAAATTTGTTAACCCCTAAATGCCGGAGGCGCCATTCTGTGGCGTTTGGATGACTTTGAAACAGTGTGGAGGGAGACTGAAAGCAGTTTCTCATCCATTTCTTTTTTCTTGACCTCTCACAAAGGATTATGAAGAGTAACTAATTCAATTTGCAGTCTTGTGAGTGTTTCTCTTCACATGATTAAGAAATTAGTGAAAGAAACGGATCACATAATATGCCATTTTCAGTGTATTTTCAGAAGTTGTGGCTTCTTGCTCTACACCTAAAATTTCTCCACAAAAATGATATTTTTTGAAATTGAGCCCAACTAATGAAATGAAAGTCATCTATCCTACTTTCTACTCCAATTTGAATTTTGAAAAAATTCGTAATACTGAATATTTTATTGCAATTTGAACTTTGGATATATTTTTGATGTCTTCTATATTCTAATTATAGAAGGACACGGGATTTAATCTTACACCATGATGTTTGTCACTATAATGTACACCCATGGTGAAATTTTCAGATTTTTTGAAATAATTTTCTATATGATATGATTTTTCTTCACTTTTGTCTTCAAAAATTCTCATAAAAAATCAATTTTCCTCAAAAAAAATCTATTTTTTCTTTGAAGTAAAGAAGACATTTAGCTTCATCTCTGAAAAATAAATATAAAAAATTTCATACATATCTAGTTCAAAAATGGAAACAAACTGATTGATGGCATTGAGGGCTTAAAATTAGTGGTTATAGGTCCGTCCTTTAAGGGTTAAATGAAGTATGGAATGGCCCAAAATAGGGGGCTTTTTTTTTACATGCACCCCTGGTAAGTCCAAGCAAGGGGGTCAATCCACCCCCATCCACATGATGAACTGTTCTACCTTTATTGTCTGCAGCAACGTTGCAGGGTTAATTTTCATGTGCAAATTTCTGGCATCAACAACTTGACCAACAGTTGTCTGACGAAATGTCCGCGATAAATCAAGTGGAACGAGACAAATGGAGCCCTCATGGAATTGTTCCTCCCATGAACATGTAACTTGTCTGATCAAAGGAACCTGTACAGTACAGTACTTGCCTCTGGAGGTGACAAATTGGAAAAAGTCTACAACAACCCCACGGCATCATATGATATCTGTGCATAAAATCGACACCTTTCTCAAATTTTGGGGGGGAGGAAACCGTAACAGGGAGACTGGAGTTCCATCTACAGTGACACTGTTTTTAAGAATAATTCATGTTGTAGTGGCCCACATTTCATGGGCAAGTTTCTCAAATTTTTGGGAGGAAACCATAACAGGGAGACTGGAGCTCCATCTAGAGTGACGTTGTTATAATGAATAATTTGGGTTACAGTGGCCCACATTTCATGGGCAAGTTTGCCCCAAAGTGGAAGGACCCTTGATTCATGGGAAGCAAGCAAAGAGTCCCTTACCTTGGAAGTTCGAGAATGTTACGACCTTCTTCTGATTTTTGGTTTTTGAGTGACAACCTCTAAGGCTTATTTGTTGTCAGAAATGTCAATTCTCTTAGTTGCTTTGTGTTTCTATAGTTTTTTTTTTTTACAGACACTTGTTTCCATTTCAAATTTTCAAGTACCAAGCAAAAGAGTTAGAAAATATCTTAGTATGAGAAATAAAAATTTGTATGAGCATAAGGATTTCACTTTCTGGAAATGATGAGTAAATTTCATCAATACTAAAGGTAGTGTTTTTTAAATCCGTACTTCTTCAAAGTTGATGGACTCTATTGGAATTTCTGCCATTGCAAGTCTCATTTATGCCTTTTAAGTCTCAAGAATCAAACTAGAACTTGAAAATGACTTAATAGGAGGTATCATTCTACATCATATTCCGCATTATTAAAAATGTCCTAATTTAGTTTACAAGACCAAAATCTTAATAGATCCTCCAAAGTGAATGGTTGAATTGAATAAAATAGAATGTATATTTGCAAAACTCGAGTGCCTAGTTCTTTAGAAGATACATATTTTCAAATCAAAGCCTGACGCATGTAGCAAGAAGATACTAGAAAAGGCAAGGGATATCAATGAATAATGAGATATTTTGTGCCTTGTGGAAGAAGGGCTAAAGTACAAAGCTCATCTTTATTAAAATCTTATTTTCAAAATGAAGACTTTTAGCAAATTTTGGTTTTCACTTGGAACATTTACTTGTAAGTTAGAAATAGAGGAAAACTTGAACAAATTTCTAAATGTTGATTTTGTGTACATAGTGGCACAAATAGTATGGCTTATCTTCATGGGTATATTGATTTCTACTACTAACATATAAATAACAAATCTGAATCACCACACCACCATTTCTAAATGCAAAAGTCTCAAAGGTTGAAGCTACATTCTAAAGATGACTTGATGTAATTTTAAATTGATATCAATAGTCTTAGGGTTATTTGGGCTATTAGATTGACTTATTCAGAGTGAGAGAGAGGCAATGGGACCTTTCGAGAATAAAGGTAAAGGGAACAAGTACTAGAGACACTTTTTGTGTTTAAAGTGTTTCAAAATGAAACTATAAATTTTTGGGTTTAGCAAAGGCCAACATCATTTGGGGGTATCATAGGACACCTAAATCCTCAAATGACACTGAAATTCATGCCTAGCATCATACAGATAATCGCAGGTCTTGGTTTACACATATGTTATCCACAACACAAGTAGGAGCAAATCTTCACTTCCCTGGAAGTCTAAATTTAGAAGGTAGTGACATAGCACATGACAAGGAGCGCTACAGGACTTAAAGTTGGTGATAAGCATCCAACGAAGACTGCGTCCACTGCTGACGACGACTCTCGTCTTGTCAAGACACGCTCTTTGCTATTTGCAAAACTTCCAAAACATGCAACAATGAGGATTCCGAACAACACCTGAAGAGATAATTAGATCTCAGTTGTTCACACGACATTACCGGTATCGCAAAGTTCTTGAGCCTGCGGGGGATAATTTCTGAAACCACTGTACCATGGTTTTCAGCATTCCACCTGCCTTTAGATTCAACATGTGAATTACAGAAGAGCAGTGAAACAAAGACAAATGAGGGCAATAAGTCGGAACATTTCTTTTAAAGTTGTGGCAAATCAGAGTCCAGGATTCATCAGCAAACATTGTCGCGCAGGACTCAAATCTTTACAGATGACAGGGAGATGGGAGGGCGTCAAGATGATGTCTCTCCCACGCCTGTGATGTTCTCAATTACAATACCGAATGCAACATAGTAAATCACTCAGGGAGGCTTGAAGCTTTAATCTAACTATTTAAAAGTACAGATTGAAAATAGTATACAGTCCGAAAAGCTACAAGCAGATCCCAAAATAAAGCGAAGAAACAATGCCAAACCCTGAAGGTCGAATCTGCCTACTCTAGACCCAACTACTGATCGAATGTTCTGAGCTTTTTTATCACACAAGGAGATCATTAACAAGCAATCGCACACAATCTTTTGTGTCTCTCGCAGCTTCATTGCAAGAAGCCCGTCGCACACAAATCGGTCTATATCGGTATTTCGACAACCAAGATAATACACTGCCACCCTCTCACCTCGAAACCCTAAATCCTTGCCAGCCTCAACTGTTGGGCGGCATGCCAGGCGGTTGCTGATTCGGTGGCATTTGAGAAGGCGGTTGCTGCCACATCTGCTGCATCGGCGCTTGCTGTGGCATGTACTGCATTGGCGGCCGCTGCGGTTGATACATATTGGGGTCCATCGACATAGCCGGCCTTGCAACCATCATGGGGTTGCCCATCATGGCAGGGGAGCCCATGGCCGCTTGCGGAACTGGACCTTGCGGGGTCTGCACATAGTAGACGCCTTCGTAGCTAACAGGACTCCCCACGGGCATGGCGCCGCGAGGACCGCCAAGACCGTCTTCCTTGTTCAGCTCGTCGCGCGGCACAATGTCAACCAGAAAATCGAAGATATCAGTGCGAGTAATGGCAGCTGCAATGTCGTTCTTCTGCAATGTGCGCCGCTTGTTCTCTTCTGTGTGAATCCATGATCTGAGGGTGAGTTCCAGGATGAACATTTCACAGGCCTTTGCAAAGAGAACGGGAGCTTCGGCGGAGATCATTCTCACGTCCTCGTCCGCTTTCATGATCTTCTTAATTCGTGCGAGTGGCAGTTGGTGATTCTTGAAGTCATTTACCTGCCAATTAATAATCATCAGAAAATGGCATAAAACAGTTTAACAAATTACGAACTACATAAAAACTTATATCTAGAGTGTTACTAATGCACGCATTGCACCCTATCCACACCGCCTGTATGTTCCACCTCGAAATGTCACGCACTTCATGTCCGGCAACTTCACATAAACTGATTCCATGATTACCCAGCCAGGAAGATTCGCAGACAATGCGCAACCAACCACACTGCATTATCTAAAATGTGAGGAAATCCAAAACCTCGAAAGAATGCCAAAAGTTTGAGACAAGGCTCGACCTGCTCAATCTCACTCATCTGGTTCGCCCAGAACATTTGCAACTGCTGTTGATGTTGCTGCTGAAGGTGCTGGTAACTAAGCTGCGCCTGCTGCTGTTGCGCAAGAGCTGTCGGATAAGCACCCGGAGACTGCCCTTGAATCTGTCCTTGAGGTGGTGACGTATCCGAACCTCCTCCGAGTTGAGACGGCGAGGCCTGGTATTGTTGTTGCTGCATACCGAGGTTCTGTGCGTACTGCATCTGAGGCTGCTGCTGTGCCATCATACCGCTCATTGCCTGCTGCTGTTGTTGCTGTTGCTGTTGTTGCTGTTGTTGTTGCTGCTGCTGCACCTCCTGTTGCTGCTGAGCCTGCTGCTGCGCCAATTGTTGATGGTTCTCCATGATCGATAACTCGACAGAAGCTAATTCAGCTGCAAGTCTGCAATTCGGAGCTTCAACTTGTCGCGTGATGTTAAACTTCCGCTCGCTCCCAGTCCCCGAAAGAGTACTTGTACATATGGCGAGATTGAATAACAATATATCCAGGCACGCGAGATGCAACGTACTCAGTAATACCTTTAATCTACTACCGACCTCTTGAGCCGTGTACTACGTAGACAGTTAAACTTCCCGATCCAACTCAAACACTAAAAGCGCTCAAGTATGCCGTCCCTCGAAATTCAGTGCTACCAGAAACCGCACTAAAGTACCTTCTATTTTTATTTTTTATTTTTTATTTTTTCGTAATGCGTAGGCGTGAATAGTGTCGACAAATTAGCAGTTACTACTGCAATGGATTTCCGGCGCAGAAGATCCACCTGAAAGGCAGCTCTAGCGCTTGCCAGACGTACAAGATTCCGCAACTAAATCTCGCAGTCCACCCCGACCAAACTGCAACGGAAACCGGTCTATCAGGCTCGTAATGTCACTGGAAAACGATTCTATCTCTAATCAGGCTACAAACTTATGACTACCGTAGTGGCAACTGCGTATAATTATCAGCTGCTTTGTGTTCTCGACGAATTGGTTGAAAGGAAAGTCAAGTCTTCACTTAACTTTTCTCATATTAAAGATCCTACCATTTTCGACCACCTCGGACGGTCTTTCCTTCTACAACAACCGTCCGAATACCTTCCAAGTCCTCTCACACACCCCTCCTACAACACAAACTGCAAGAACCTGCAAGAACTCCACACCCGACGTCTCTATCTGTAATTAAAGTAAGAAAGCTCCACCACTACCGCTCGCCCCGACCGTCTCTCGCCTCCTTCACACGCGCCATCACATCGGCCTCACGGACAGTAATAATCGACGACTCACAGCCCCGAGAAACGTTGCTGCCAGAACCGCCCGGCCGCCTCATGCCATGATGAGGCTGGAGAGGTCAAGCCAAGCCAAGCCAAGCCAAGTCAAGCCCCTCGCAAGAACACAATGGACAAATGAATTACAAGAAGCACAGTCTGCGAGCCCTCCCCGCCACACCTTCGATCCCTCGCCGTGTTAAAGAAGCCCAGAGCGCTGCCGCCCGAGTGTTCCAGACTGCAGAAAATTGGCGCTCGAATCGTGTCATGGCGCCCTCATGGTAAACTTAACAACGACGACCGAGAGCGCGAGCGAGCAAGCGAAAGGCAAGCGATAACGCGGCGATAGGTAAGGCGGGGGGAGGTGGAAGGGAGAGGAAGGGCGTAGATGGGGTTCCCGTCACCGAGTGAAAGAAAGAGACGGAGCGGCTGGGGCTTCTTACCAAGGCCGGGCAAGGGCAAAGGGCAAAAGGGCCAGGGCCAGGGAACAACAATCGGGACTGTTCTGCCAAAAGGCCAAAGCGAAGCTCGCTGTTGGATAAGAGCCTTATCCCCGCCCTACTGGTCGCATTCTCCGGATCCTCAGCCGTCGATTACACCCGTCATCCGTGGCCGTTGAATGGTCTTCCGACTGTTCCGAGGTGGGGGAGTATGGGACCCGGGATTTGGCCACCCGGGTATGGGGGGATTACCGCCATCACGCGCTCTCTCACCCCCGCGAGGAAGGTTTTGGATTTGGAGGCGCGAGCGGGCGTCAGTTCGTCCCTCTGGGCAAGCATCGTTCGGAGACTGCCATCTCTTTGCTTTTCCGAGATTCAAGGTTTGGATACTTTGCGCTCATTGGTTCGGGGAAATTCAGGGCGATTGCGTTGGACTCTGAATTTCATCTCTATTGTTTTTCGTCGAACTGGACCCATTTGCAGGTGGGTGGGTTTGACTGTCAAAGTGCTTTTTATTTACCCTGGAAGGACGTCGCTGCCCCCATGAGGGAGGGCCACGCATTGCACGCCTACATATTGCCCATAAGGTGGGTACACTCAAAACCGCCACTTTTTGCTACTGAGCCTAGTTACTACTATTAGACTGGTCAAATTTTCATATATTCTTGTTGGCAAGTGAAAGGAGGTTCCAACGCACCAAAGAACGTGACATTTGGACATTGTATGCAAAATTTATTAAGGGTTGAAGTTTGTTTCTGGAAGCGCTCCATCCAAATAGGTACATAACTGATTTTGGAAATGTACACAACCTATAGATGGCGCTTTAAGGTCAGGTGCCATTTTGGGGGTGCCTACCTTATATGAATTTTAGTAGATGGGTTATTTGTTTGTGTGTGATATTTGGATTATTCCAAAAGTTGTAAGATGCAATTGGGTCAAATTCTTCTTTGTTTATCCATTTGTCTACATGTTTGTATTTTATGGCATTGGTTTTTTGTTGCGTGTATTCTTCTTCCTCTAAGTAATTTTTGAGCTTTTGTCACTAGAAAAAAATGAGCTAATTTGGGGCCTTTGATTGCAAATATGAATTCAGAATTTGCAACTTTTGTCATGGGTGGCAAATAAAAAATTCCATTGTTTTTTCCAAGGGTAAAACACGGGGCAATAAGAAGATCAACTTTCCCCGGCTATGAAGAAGGTAGTCATCAAAAATACTATTAATATTCTTGAATCAATAGATGTGTTTTTTGTTTCTATATTTAACAATGAAATCATCCATTCAACCTTTGAGGGCCGTAGCAACCATACCTCCCTGGAAAAACAAGATCTGTCACAAGGTAATTTGTCCAAAATGTTCCAATTTTTGGACATTGTCAAACAAATGGTTGCCTTTTCATCTATGCTTTGCAATCTAAAGAAGGATTGAGGCCATTGCTAAGTACAAAGTTTGATGATGCAAATTTCATAACAAGGGATATTTTGTGTAATATATATAATTATTATTTGCACGATGATTATTTTTCATTTTTTTCATTTATAAAATGCAATTAAAATATTTGAATATTTAATTTTATAAAAAAATATTAGTTTGTTTGTCATATTCTATTATTTATAATATTACGTATTGATATATTAGTATTGCGCACACACACAGACATATATATATTTTTATTTTATTTTTTGAGTATGAAAATATATCAAGCAATTCCTTATGTTAGCAAGGTCTTTTATTTAATTTGATGAGGATGAATTCAATTTGAAAGGGTAGGTGACTAACTTAAACAATTAAAAATATTCATGTAGATTCAAAATTATGGCATCTCAGTCACATGACTTTAAAGTTATACGACTTTAGTCATGTAGCCTCCAAAATAATGATCTTGAAAACCACTCTATAACTACTTTAAAAATTAGTTGATGGAACCAATGAATACAAAGACCTTAGTAACAATCTTTGACCAAAATTAACATTAGAATAAACTTCCATACTACATAGCAACTTTCGATCTTCTCTCATGAGTATTTAACCAATAAAGGACCAGAGTATATTCCAGATAAAAATTGTCAAAAACTATCACTTTTTAGGATAGAGAGAAAGAATTGAATTGTTTTTTTCAATTCAATTGCACAACTGCACAGGTGTACTAGACTACTACATTGACCCCTAAAGTTTTTTTACTATGTTTTCACCAAAAAATGCTTCAAAACTGCCATTTCTAATACAAGTACCAAATGTTAGAAAAAAAACTATATTTGGACAAATGTAACCATAGGATTTTGTTGTATGCTGGTTTGAGAAGATGTGGAAAAAATTTCAGAAATTTCCACAGTGTAGATTGCAAGATATTAGCGTTTGAAGTGACAAAAATCCTTTTTTTGTCCTGCAAAAGACCAGGCAGCTGCACTTTTCAAGGTCAAATCTTTATGAATTTCTTTTCAAAATGGTTGTAACTCTTTAAATTAATTCTTCAAGGAAAGTTGACTACATGCTTGAAATTTTTTAGATCATTTGGAATTGTACAACATATAGGAAACAAATAGTAAGTAGAAAGAAGTAGAAAATGATTCACAATATTAAATTGTTAACCATTTATTTATGGAATTGAAAAATGACAATCCTAATGGTTGTGAAGTTGTAATAAACAATTCTAAACCTTCTTTTTTTTTCTTTTCAAAAATATTAATTGAGTAAAATAAAGGACTTCAAAGTTTATTTTAGAGTAGAGATTTCATAACTACTTGTAAACTAACCTCAACTAAAACTCCTTATAACTTTCATCTCATTAATCAAAATGGAATGATTCACCATTTTTCATGTATATAGAAATCCAAAAAATAATTTCAAATTTTTATTTTTCAAAAAAATGATTTTTAAAGAAGTTTCTTTTGTTGCCTGGATTGCCCGTTGAGCAATGAAACTACATATCATTCAATAACTTTCTGACAATAGAGTTATTCGTAAAGTCATCCCTAGTTTGGTACCCAGTTTTAAACAAGCTCTTATACAAATTGGTGAAAGGAGGTAAAGCAACCCATATGGGATATGTAAATGGTTGGAGTTGTAAGTAACTTGTAAGAGCTTGGAGGAGCTCAATCTTAGTCAATGTAGTCAAAAGTTATGAAAATTGTTGGACCTTAAAGCTACTCCTTGGAAAAATGTTGTGTTAAAATTTCAAAGAAAAAAGAATTACATTCATACTGAGTTGTCCAAAATTGCTATGTTGCCAAAAAATGCACTTTGGTCCTTTAGAGATTAATATGAGAATTATTTTTGTAATTTTTTATTGTACAAATTTCAAAATTTTAGCGTTTGAAGTTCAAAGAAAAAAGATTTTTTGACTTGTCCAGTAGTATCAAAAGACTTCAATTCCTTCTAAAATGAGATTTTTGTAGTACATATAGGTTTTTATTAATAATTGTATCCTACATCATGTTAATTACATGGGTACAAAATTTTAGAAGTAAAAGATATTTTTTTGTAAGTAGCTCAAATTTTTCCAAAAACTTTGAGCAACATAACTTTTTATCTAAGAATTCAATCAGAAAAAAATAAATTTATACTTCCAAGAAAGAGGAATATGTCCACACCTTGTACTAAATTTTTAAAAATATCCATTCAAAATTAACCTCGTAGGAACCTACTCAAATTTTTACTTGGTCATTTTAGGGATTAATCTAGTCTTTAAAATGAGTTTTGAAAGATGCTTAAAACATTAAAAAATTGCAATTTTTTTTATGAATGAATTTGAAAAATATATTTTTATAAACATTGGGTTTTATTTAGAAATTCTAGTGATGATTTCACATGGAAACTACTTTAGCCAATTTTTTCAATGATCTTTGGAATTTATGTATTGACAAAAGTTTGAAATGATTTTAGGATAAAAATGGTGGACTGAAGCCAAGGTAATAAAAAATGGAATTTCAAATTTAGAAGACTAAAATTGAAGCCCATAGTGCCTTTTCAATTGAAGGAGTTCAAAGATATTGAGGGACCAATGGAAGTCTTTGGAGTTCAATTAATTTATGAAACAAAGGTGAGGAAAAATTTGGAATTTAAAAAATAATAACTTGAGAGTTAAAAAGGTTCTTGAGGTATTCAATGGGGCTCAGATCTTTGGAGTATGGACAAGTATGGGGTCCAATGTTGTCTATTAGTCTACATATACCTCCAAAGTCCACCATAACAAGTTCCTAGTTGCCAAGATTTCCAAATCAACTGAAGGCTACATACTCAAAAGACGAGCTTGTTACCAATTTTTCAAAGATCATTTATAATTGCCCATGAATGTGATGTGATGTTATTTATTTATTTATTAGAGATGTGACTACATGTCTCCTATCATAAATTTTTGGAGTTTTTTGAAAATATCATAAATTTTTTAATAAAAAGTGAAATAATATATATCAAATGCAATATATGTTCAAAACTTCTAAAAATCTCTCCATAGGTTTATGCGAGGGTTTATGTTATAGTAAAGAACATCATAATTCATTTTTTTAATGCCCAAAATACCAAACAATGTTTTTTGGCAACATATAAATTTTGAGCACCTCACCAAGAATGAAATTTTTATTTTATATCTTTGAATTTTTTACCATTGAGTGTTCAAGGAGTAGCTTTAAGGCACGATGATTTTCGTAACTTTTGACTACTTAGTTAAAAAATTATTGTATAATATGTAATTTTTTTCTCAACTCAGGTAGCCCAGGTAGCTTAGAAAAAATCACATTTTAATAGATTAAAAATTTGAAATTGTTTTTTTAAATTTATATATATGTGAAAAGCTTTTAATCATTCTATTTTGATTAATGAAATGAAAGTTATGAGGAGTTTAGTTTGCAGAAATTATAGAATTTCTACTCTAAAGTATATTTTAAATTCCTTTATTTAACTCAATTTTTAATATTTTGGAAATCAAATCAAATCATAGAATATGAATATGAATTATCTATTACAACATTGCAACCACTGGACTTGGCATTTTTCAATTTCATAACAAAATTCTTAGCAATTTTGTATTTTAATTCATTATCTATTTTTTTCTAATTACTATTTTTTTAAGCATGAATATGAATATTTTTAAAATTTTATATGTGTTCTCAACTTATCTCTACAAAATATCATAGTGAGTTGCAAGTTGAAGCATTTATACATTTTGGGGTAAAATGTTTGAAAGATGAAATCTAACCATATGGAAAGGGTTGAAAATACTTTTTTTTGAAACCCAAGCATCATCTTGCAATTGGTAAGGTATTTTATTTTGGAGTTTCAAAAGGGTGTAATCTGAAAAATTAACTAAAGGATCACATGATTGCATTTGCTGAAAAAATGAATATAGATGAAGATTTTAGCCTTGCATTGGAGACTATTATTTTGAAGCAGTTTGGGCCTCTAAACATGAAAGAACTTTAGGATTTAATATATCATTTCAAAATTAAAGAATTAGCATTTCACAGGTACAAATTCATTTTTCTAAATTATTGAATAATGCTTCAAAAATTGTTGGTCAATTTTTAAAGTAGAATTATAAATAAATAGTTGAAGAATATAAATAAAAAATTGATTACCAATAGAAATCTAATGCTTTTGGGGCTCCAATATTTGTGTAACAAATTCATTACTAAGGTCTCCCAATCCCCACAAAAGGGGGTCTCAAAACCTTCGATGGGGCTTCATTGGTAGTACTGAGATTAGCAAAGCCTAATTATTTCTTTCAAAGCTACCATTTGAATGTAGTAAACTATGGTTCCCCTTTTCTCCAAGCTATTGATGATGGTTGATACAGTATTGAAATTTCAAAATAAATCTTTAAAAACTATAGATATGGAAATTATATATTAAAACTTGTAAATAATTTAATAATGTATAGTTTGTTGATTTTTTGCCTATATTTAAAATTGAATAATTTTTATCATTCCAAAATAATATATTTTTATTTTTGGTTCTTAAAAAGAATTATTGTCAAATTGTCAAATTGTAATATTTTTATATTTATAAGTGTATACTAAAATTTAATGTATAAGCTAATTCAATTGTAAAAAAGGAAGATTTTATGTGTAGTATGCATGATAGGGCACACAAAAGTCAGTTGGTAGACTTAAAATGGCTATTATAATAAATAGACACCATATTGAAGCAAGTGAATCCAAATGCATTGTGCTTGTAAAGATGGGTGAATCCAAAACATTTGTGGCAATGGAGTCCAATCACACAATAAAATGTTGGTTTGTCCAAAGTCTTTAGACATGCTTCAAAAGACATACTCATTAGGAAAAAAATGAACCCTCAAAGAGGCCACTTTGTAATGTAAGTTCCCTTCAATGAAACTCACAGTCTCTTTTAGAGACATTGGCCACTATTCATCATTGAATAGTGACCACATTAAAAAAACATTTAAAAACATTTAAATGTTTAAAATTATTATTATTATAAAATAAAAATAAAAAATTGTTATAAAAACAATAAATCAGTATAAAATATAAAATAAATTCAGAAATAGCAATCTAATGCGGTCGCACTAATGCCACATCAGATTCAAATTTTATGTATTTTTGTAATTATTTTAGTATTTAATTTGTAAATTAAATTTAAAAAAAATTCCAGCGAAAGCTCCCCACTGGATCCACATCATCAAGCACTAAAGTAGGATGCTCTAAAAGTGATTTGCTTTAAAAGTGGTCACAAACATAGAGTTACATTTTACTTTCTTTAATGTACCAATAGTGTACATTGCAAGAGGTGATCACTTTTAGTGACCACTACATTTCAATTTCAAAAATTTGTAACTAATTCTATAAAAGTCCAAAAAATATGAAATGACCTAGATTAGATACCAATTTCATTTTTCTTCCTACAAAAATTTATTAAAAATTGTTTCAAGGAATTTAGCTTGACTCCAAATGCAATCAACTCTCTAAAGGTTGCTTTAATTCCTAAAGTTCCAAGGCCTTTTCCATCAAAAAAATACTCAAAATTGTCATTTCTATAGCAAAGAGCAAAAAAAAAATTTACTTTTTTTTTGCATATTTAACCATAGGTTCTTATATTTGACTAGTATAAGAATGTTTGGAAGAAATTTCACAAACTTTTACCATGTGGATTGGAAGATATTTGCATTTAAAGTGAAGGAAACAAATAGTTTTGCACATTGCTCAATTACATTTTGCTTTTTAACTTAAAATTTTTGAATTTCTAATTTTATATAATGAAAAATTGAGTTGAAAGTCTAGGAAAAAAACCTCTAAGAAAACACACTTAAATTTCACTCATTAAAAAATTGTTAAGTAAAAGTAGATTTAAATTGAAGGAAAAACTAAACTATTAATAACTCTATGATGGAATTGAAACACACAAATCTGAACAGTGGGATTATTCTAGCAAGAAATCTTAACCTTGAAGAACTTTTTTTATGAAAAAATGTGAAAATTGAGTTCAAAAATGATTCCTACAAGTTCTTTTTTTGAGAAGATGCTCTAATTGCCCCTATAATAAGATTGTCCATAACTTTTGCATAATAGATCCAAATGGAATGAATCAAAGCTTTCCATCTAGATAAAAATACAGTCTATATGAAACGATTTTTAAAAAAAAAAGTTTGTTTTAAGTTTTTTTGAAGGATTTTCTTTGCTTGCCAAACTACAAAAATGGCTTTTTGTGCCATAACTTTTGCTCTTAGGCACTGATTGAAATAAAAATTGTATTTTTGGAAAGTTAGTGTGTTTTCTTATCTTTTCCAAAAATTTCCAAAAATATTGAGACCGTAGGAGCTTGCCTGAAACCATTTTGTCTCCCGAGGGGACAATGGGACTTTAGGGGTTAAAAGCAAACTACCTTATTCATGTATGGGATTCTCACAATATAAACTTGGGTTCTCAACTTCTTCAATGGGAGAAAAGGGAGTGCAACAAACACTTCCTATATTATTATTCTACATGATCATTGGTCTAAATATAGTCAAATTATAAATGGATACTTGTAGTACCATGGTAGTGTGCACGTATGAGGTACGAGGAAATAATTTTATCTCAACCAAAAATGATTAGTTTATAGCTTATGAGAGACATGAGTTTGAAACCCGCTAATGCTATCAACTATGGTTGTGAATGCTTAGTTGAGAGGAGTGGGATTATGATTTTGTTACCAATGTAATTGAAGTACATTTTCTTGTTTAAGTTTGAACTCTATTTCTACTAAAATGGTAAAATTTGATGTGGTTATAATATGTGGCTAATTGGATTGAGGTCACAATCTACTTCTTAAAACTACCTCTAGGTCATTTGTGTAGTCATTTGGTTGGTCTACCAAAGCCCCTAGCACTAGAAGAAATCCATGTTTTTTTTTACTTGTCCAGTATTTTTGTGATGGTTTTTTCTGGACATCTATTTCAACATCTAGCTGTTTTTATGTTGTTTATGATGTTCATTGGATGTTATTGTTGACATAAAACAGCTAGATGTCAAAATAAATGTCTAAAAAAATCCATCATAAAATACTGGGCATGTAAAAAAAAATATGGGTTTCTTTTAGTGTAGCAAAGCCATATTGCTAGTGGTTGAAACAATTGTATTGTGGCTTCAAATAATTAATGCTTTAAAATTCCATTCTTTTAATTGTGTGCTTCCACCTCATAAAATGAATCCTATTACCTTAAACTAACTCCAACCTACAATGTCACTACTAGAATATATGACTTTTTAATTTTCATGACATATATAAAGTCCAATTTCCAATTGTCAAGTGGTCATAGGATTTAAGGAGGCGTACAACATCCTATTCAAGGAATAATGAGGCATTATATTTATTTGAATTATTGGTAAGTACAAGACTTAAACACATTCAATTTTTCAATGTCTGAATTAAGTTTCAAAACAAACAAGCCATACACAGACATATTCATACACCAAATAGATAGATTGAGTAAGTAACATTATAATATATTAAACTGAAAAATTGAAAAAATTGATTTTTGGGGGAATTTCAATATTTTTTAAATTATAAAAATTAAAAATATTCCAAAAATAAGTCTATGAATTTATAATTGAATAATTTATATATATATATAAATTATTAATTCATACTTCCTTTGTCCCAAAATCTTTTAGTTTGAAAAAATGTTCAAGATTAAGGTCGAAAATAATATTATTCAACCCATTTTGAAGTATTTCGAAAAAGTTATTATCCATTCACTGAATCTTCAAGAACAAAAATGATCATTTTTGAGCAACTAAAATATCATTTGGGGACAAAAAGACTTGAAGGGAACTAGAAGATCATTTTGGGATGGAGGGAGTAAATTACAAGTTCAAAGATTTCAAGACTTGCTCGTGGAGTGCCATAATCAAAATCTATTCTCATAACACCATCTTTTAAAATCTTATGTATCATATGTTTGTGATTTTACTAAACTAATATTTTTAACTCATGTTTTAGTTTGTGCTAATTATAACTTTTACATTTGAGGTTTTTTAGTTTTCATTTTCTAATCTACACCTTAAATTTGTTAGTTAGTTTACTATGTTTTGTTTGATATGTTGAGATTTCACGGACCTTGGATCCCCTAGTTGCATTTCTGGTACCATTAGAAAGCTCTATACAAGGAAGAGTGCAAAAAGCAATGTTTCATGGCATTGAGACCTACGGTGTGAAAATTAGGGACTGCTAAATCATTTTTCATTTAAAAAATTATTTTTACTTTTATTTTGATTGTGGCAATGGTACAAGGCACATTGTATTATTTTTTTCATGACTTCATGTCATAGTGTGCCTTGTGCCACTGGCACAATCCAAATAAAAGTAAAAATATTTTTCTAATTTTTTTACTTTAAAAAACTTCAAAATTCAATATCTTTCACACCATATATGCAAACACCACAAAACAAAGCCCATGTAGCCCTCCTCGTTGAGGGCTTTCTAATGGGTACCAAGAATGCTTCCGATGGATGCATGGCCCAAGAAATCTCATCATAACAAACAAAACAAAACAAACAAACAAACAAAATGTGCTTTGTTTCGTGGCGTTGAGACCTATAGTGTGAAAGTTATGGATTTTTGAGTTATTTTATGATTAAAATTTTATTTTTATTTTTATTTTGACTGTAACAACGGCATAAAGCTCACTAGTGTTATTTATTTCATGACTTCATGACATATTGGTGTGCCTTGTGCTGTTGCTACAATAAAATATAAATTAATTTTCAAATTTTTTTACTTATAAAAACTTTGAAACTCAAAAACTTTTACCCTGTAGGTCCAAACAAAGTCTATGCACCCCTCCTTGCCAAGAGCTTTCCAACGGTACCAAGCACATGATCAAGAGACTCATGATCCATGAGGTCTCACCGTAACAAACAACCTATCTTAATGGATGGGCTAGTGTGCCTTCTGCCGTTGCCACAATCAATATAAAAATAAAAACAATTTTTTAGTTTTTCAAAACCAAAAATAACTCAAAAATCCATAACTATTACATCGCAGGTCCAAATGCCATGAAACAAAGCCCGTGCACCCATCCTTGCCGAGGGCTTTCTGACGGTACCAAGCACTTGACCAGGGGACGCATGATGTAGGAGATCTCACCATATCAAACAAAACAAACAATTAGCCTAACTTAACCCCTAAAGGCCCGTTTGTCCCCTCAGAGGACAATTTGGGTCCGAGTAGGTTCCTATGACCTCAATTTGTAGAGAATTTTTTGGTTTTTTTTTGAGGTCGTGTGGTTCTGCGAGAGCTTTGTGGATATACAATTTTCATTTCAATTGGTGCCCGAGAGAAAAAGTTATGCCAAAAATAGAGTTTGGCGGGCAGCACAAAAAAATCACAAAAAGTCAAATAAATAAATTAAACATTTTTTTCAAAATCTATGTCTTTTTGTCTACATTTGAAGCTTTGATTCATTCTAGTTGGACTAATAATGAAAAAGTTATAGAGAGTCTTAGTTTTTCGGGCAATCTAAGCATCTTCTTGAAAAAATAACTTTTAGGATTCATTTTTGAATGCAGTTTTTACAATTTTCAGAAAAAAATTGTTAGACAAGGTTGAATTTGCTTGCTAGAACAATCTCACCGTTGGGATTATGGTATTTCAATTTTGTCTTAGAGCTATTAACGATTTAGTTATTCCTTCAATCTTGAACCTACTTCTACTTAACAATTTTTTAATGAGTAAAAATTTAGTGTTTTTTTCTTGAAATTTTTTCCTAGATTCCCAACTGAAGTATTCAACATATAAACTTACAAAATCAAAATCAACAGTACAAAAAATTTAAGTTAAATAGGTTCAAAGCCCAAAAATCTAGTCAAGCAAGGTGCAAAAAAACTTGTTTTCTTCACTTTGAATGCAAATATCTTGCAATCTATTTGGTCAAAGTTTCTGAAATTTTTTGCACACATTCTCATACTAGTCTAGTATAAGATCCTACGGTTAGATATGCAAAAAAAATAACAATTTTTATAGTTTTTTGCTCTTTGCAATAGAAGTGGCAGTTTTGAGTGTGTTTTGATGGAGAAAAGGCCTTGGGGCTTTAGGGGTTAATGGATGGATATTTCATGATTGACAAATTCACTAGAGAATTTTAGACTAGTAAAGTTTCCTTTAGAGGTAAAATTTGAAAAGACTCTTAAAATGTGAAGTTCTCAACCCTTACCTTGATTTGCGCCCAGCTAGGGAGAATTGACCCCCTCATTGCCCCAACCAAGGATAGTTTAAAAAAAAATTATCCCTATTTTGTGCCGCATTCATTGATAAATCTTCACCTCTCCCATCTAATTTGGGGCCTCTACTTGCAAATATGAATTCAGAATTTCAAAAAAAATTGTATGTTGCAAATAAAAATTGCCACCCAGTGGGGCAATGAGAGGTCAAATTCACCCTGGCAAAGCAAATATGAATTCAGTTGTTTGCAAAGCCCCCAATGGGACAGCCTGCCCAGCCCAGCCCAGCCCAGCCAACTTAAGCCTCAGACACTGACAAGAAGACGTTCCGTTTTCCGTTTTTCCTACCCAGTCTCAAGTTATGAATTGAGTACCTTCCCTCCTGCTCACAAGCTGACAAAGCAGTCTTGAGGATTGAGGACTATGTTTGGAATTCTAAACTGAACTCCCCCCAGTTTTTATTTTTATTTTTTCCTATCGTTGCCTGAGGTCCCACAACTCCGTCTCCCTCCATTCCTGGAGCTCAAAATGGGTTGCAACACTTTGAACTTGCGTATCACGGTCAGTCATGTCTTACACCTCCAGTCGCAAGTTTCGAAACACAAAGGGAGGGAGGGAACATCAATCTTTCCAAGATATTCGATTCGTGAGACTGCCCTAGCAAGCTACAGTAGGCAATGAACTGAAGCTCTCCGTCACGAATGATGGTTGTGACCGCTTTCATTCGGAATGTCGTGTCGTTTGCCAACCAGACCTACATTGGTGCCGGCTGCAGTAGGAGCACCACGAATGAATTCGTTCGCAGGGCTGCAGTGGCTCTATCCGAAGCAGAATTGGTGGAATTTCATTTCATTTGAGGAAGGGAGAATCGTTTTTTACAATCTGTATGTATGCCGCTTGGTACATCAGAACCAACAGGAAGGGAATAGTGTGCTTCGAAGAGGCGACAATCACAACATTCCGTTAAGTCCAATTTCATGAACTGATCTTCTGTAGTAAATATTAGCGAAATCCTCTTCCACGGCATCCTACTTGGTGACGACTCACATCTGGCATGTGTCATTGTACGACAAACTGCGTGGCATCTGTGCACAATGAAGCTCAAGAGATTTAAAATTTTAACAATAGGTCGCAAAAGACTCCTGCAATGTCAGCAAGAATCCGCATGTTCCTCTTCATAGTTATACCGTAGACAGGGTCAAGCAAGAGCCAATGCAGATAGAGCAGAACGATGGTAGTGCAACGTCAACAAATAGATTCAGTAGGGACTTTAGGCTCGCCAAAATACACAATTCAAATGCACATGCTCACGTCCGAGAATGAACCAAGAGATCATGAAGTGTGAGTTTAAGCCATGACATTTACCAAGACGGGGATGCTTTGGCTATTCGGCATATGATACCATTCCCAGAACCCCACCCTCGATGTACCTGTTAAGAAGCCGCACTGTCAACTTTGATGCTACTCTGGGACCCTTCAAAATCACGATGAATTGTCGCTAAACCTAAGCTTTTTTCCCAACCCACTTCGGGTTGCTGATTGGGGACTGATTGCTCTAAGAGGGGGGTCGGGGTGGGGGACTTCTAACCGGAGAATCCGAAGACCTCGTTAAACTTATCTACAACCAAGGTCCCGGAGTCGATACTCTCCAGTGGGTCCTTGCGCAAGCGGTGCCGCAAGCAGTTGGGCATGACTGCGCCGACATCCTCGGGCGTCACTTCGGATCTTCCACGGAAGGCAGCCAAGGCTTTCGCAGCCCTGTTGCTGACGATGTCGCCTCGCAGTCCGTCCACGTCGAGCTCGGAGCAGACTTGAGAGATTTTCACTCTCATGTCGTGGGGCACCTTCACGTCGGGTAACAAAGCACGCGCGTTGTCGATTTGGTCACGAAGCTCCTTCTGGTTGTCGTCGTAAGTCACACGGAACGTCTTGGGGTTCGCGTCGAACATCCCTCGTTCTTCCACGATCTTGACACGGAGCTCGGGGTCCTTCACGGTGCCAACCTGAGCCAGCAAACCATTCGAAAATTTCAGAACCTGAACGGCAATCCAAGTATACATTGACCACGGAAAATTTACATAGAAAATTTAAAACCAATGAGACCACACTTTAACCCTCTTTCACGGTGGCAATCTCTAGAATGACATTCTAGAATATCCTGCACACTTGCCACACAATCTTTTACCATAGCACACTTGTCAAACATTCAAACTAGGTCATTTGCAAATTCCAGAATCCGACAGCCAATCCAAGTAAACACTCAAACCTCTCAATCACGACCTCCAACAAAAACGACATTCCAGAATATCCTGCACACACTATCCTTGACTGCAGCGCACTCTTGCCACACATCCAAACTAAGTCATAGTGCAAAAGTTGGTGCAAGATTTTCAAGGTTTAAGAGTAAACCGGACATAGATTATTTAGAACCCTTGAGATTACCTGCGCGTGCATTCCGAACCGATCCAACAGCTGTGGCCTCAGCTCCCCTTCCTCCGGATTCCCAGACCCGATAAGAATAAACCTCGCCGGATGCGAGATCGAAATCCCTTCTCTCTCCACCGTGTTCCACCCCGACGCTGCCGAGTCCAGCAACACATCCACCAAGTGATCATCCAACAAATTCACCTCATCAACATACAAAATCCCCCGATTTGCCTTCGCAAGTAGCCCAGGCTCAAAGGCCTTGACTCCCTCCGTGAGCGCCTTCTCGATATCAATCGTCCCACACACGCGATCCTCAGTAGCTCCCAAGGGTAAGTCCACCATGTTGATACGTGAAGTAGCAACAGACAGCTTCTCTTTGCTTTGGACACGTTTTCGAACCTCCTCGCTCATCAACTCCGGATCATCAGGGGAGGAATTGAAAGGGTCGCCAGCAACCACCTTGATTTCGGGAAGAAGGTCCACGAGAGCACGGACTGTGGTGGACTTGCCGGTGCCACGGTCGCCCATGATCATCACGCCGCCGATCTTGGGGTCGATGACGTTGAGGATTAAGCACATCTTCATCTCTTCTTGGCCCACGATGGCGGTGAAGGGGTAGACGGGACGGGCGTTCTCCTTCGAGGCCACGTTCTGGGACACAATTGTTCGCAATACATCAGTATGGGAAGGAAAAAAGCCATCGAAAAAGGGAACTATTTACAGTCCTAGCACGGCACTTGCGAAAACGAGACCAACTTCAATGGTTCTAAACTTTCTATCACTGCCAATGAAGCTTCTATGAGATATTTGGGATACACAGTCTGTGGTTAAAGGCTCGGAATTGCGACCATATTCCTTCAAACTTCGGCAATTCATAGCTCATTCGCATGGTACTCAAAGACTTCCAATTCGGGCGCATTGGAATCCTCTCAGAAGTGAGAATAAGATTCGTAAAGACAAATTGCTGAAAGCCACGAGAACGGGTTCCAAGACATTCAGCAAAATGTGCAAGTCAAGAAGAGAAGAGCGGACTTGCGACCATATTCCTTCAAACTTCTGCAATTCATAGTTCATTCACACGGTACTCAAATACTTCAAATTCAGGCACATTGAAATCCTCGCAGAAACCACGATAAGACTCTTACAGAAAAATTCCCACCCAAAGAGCAGAAAATCACGAGAACGGGTTCGAAATCATTGCAGAAAAATGTGCAAACTTCAGCAATTCACAGCTCATTCGCACAGTACCCAAATGCTTCGTATTCTGGCGCATTGGAATCCTCTCTAAAACGATGATAAGGCTCGTAAAGAAAAATTGATGAAAGCCACGAGAAGGGGTTCCAAAACATTCCGCAAAATGTGCAAGGAAAGAAGCGAGGAGCCAAACCCCTACCTCGGTGGGCGCTTCCTGCACCGGCGCAGCCACATTGCAAACCCTGAGAGCGCTTGCATCTCGCCTCTCTCTCCTCGGGAAGCTCCTTGCCCAGGCGACTCTGCCCGTCACGCCGCGGTGGAAGGCGCTTGCTCGGGATGCAAATACGCCATTGCTCTGCTGCTTGGCGATGGTGGTGGTGGTGCTGCTGCTGGGGCTGCTTACGACGCCGCCTGCAGCTACTGCGGCCACGGTTCCGCGCACCAGCATGGCCATGGCAGGGGGCGTTGCAAGGGTGGGTTTTTCTTGCTAGAGAAAACCCCACGTCCAGAGAGAATTCGCAGGGGAATTGGGGTGTGAAAGAGGAGAGGAGGGAAAGGGAAATCTGCGAGGATTGGAGAAGAGAGGCAAAGAGAGGCATCCTGTGGTTGCCACTGGCTGGGTAGGGACCTCCACTGGATATGGATTCTCGTTCATCGTCTCATCCATCTGAGAATCTGTTCATCCACAAATCAACTTCGTTCATCCAGTCAGTCCAGGTTTCCACAGTCGCCTTCATCCCACCTTCAAATTCAAGGTATCCAATCACACTCTCTTAGGTAACTACACCTAAATGCATTCAAATAAGCAGTAGAGCATTGTGCTTATTATTACATTACTGAAGTTTTTGTTGTATCTTGTTGGAAGTTCAAAGAATAGTTTAGATTCCTTTCTTCTGCATTTTTTGAACAATGTAAGAATAAATCATGGTTTTTTCAAACTATTGAAAATAGGTGTATCTAAAAGCAATCCTAGGCTCTTGTGAATAGAAGGAGTATAGATAGGCAAGAATCTATAGGATTTGGTTTTTAAAAGTAGTCACAACTAGGTGTAGTTTCCTTTAACCCCTAAATTACCCCTAAATGTCCAAGTGTTGTTACAATAGATACTTGATAGTTCAGGCAAGCTCTTGTAATCTAAATTTTTGGAATGATTTTTTTAATTTTTTTTCAAAGAGTGAAAAACACTAAGCTTCTGGAAATACAATATCAAGTGGTGCTCGGGTGCAAAAGTTATGCCACACAAAGCTCAAGATATTCGAGAGGGGGCAATAAAAGAATCCTACAAAAAATTGAAATAATTTTTAAAGAAAATGATTTTAATAGTTAATAATTTTGTCTATATGGAAAGATTTTGTTCATTCCATTTGGATAAGTGATGTGAAAATTATGGAGCATCTTATTTTTTTAGGCATGTAGAACATATTTTTGAAAAAATAAAATCAATTGGATCTATCTTTGAATTCAGTTTTTAAAATTTTCAAAATAAAAATTGCACAAGATTTAGTATGATTGCTAGAATAATCTCACCATTGGAATTAGTATGTTTCAATTCCATCTTTGAGCTATTAAAGATAATACTTCTAATTAACAATTCTTTACAAAATTGAAATTATTTTATATTTTTTGTTGTTATTTTTCTAAACTCTCAATTAAATTCTTTGTGAAAAAAAATTTTAATCAAAATTTTAAGTTAAGAGAATTCAACCATGTCTTATAAACTAGTTTGCCATAGTACCAAAAAACTAGTTTTTTTCACTTTGAACTCAAATATTTTTTAATCTATGCAGTCAAAGTTTTTGAAATTCTTCTACACATTTCCATACTATTCTATTTCAAGATCCTACATTTAGATATTTAAAAAAGATAATTTTTGAATTTTTTTACATTTTGCACTAAAAATTGCAATTTTAAGCGTTTTTGAAAAAAAAAGGCCTTCAATATTTAGAATAAAATGTGTTTGGAAAATAGTGACCCAACAATTTCCAAGCATTGAAAAATGGATAGATAATCCAAAATGAACATCAATAGTTCCTTATCAAAAAAAATTTGGACCAATCCTAGATGTCTAAATCACACACGTCTTCAAATTTATTTGACATGCTGTGAGTATGACTTCCATCTTAGATGTCTATATCACACACGTCTTCAAATGTTGATACATGCAATAAATAGGACAAGCTCGAAAACATCTATTATTGCCAACTAAGTGCCTATTTCGGCTTTACATACTCTATAACCTGCAACAAATTAATATTATCATATGGATACACTTAGTAATGTGTTTGTACCAACCCAAACATCAAAGCAATGTGCATCCAAGGACATAACAAATAATTCACAAAATATATAAACTACAACTATTATATACTACATTGCAATGTTTTGTACTCATGAATGCAAGAATCTTCAAAGACAAACCTCCAAAACACAATCCTTCAATGTTTATGCCCTTGTCAATGCCCCAATCCAACACAATGTAATTGTAGTGCATACTATGCCTTAACATGCTGTGAGTATGAACAATTTCCTTCTAATGTGACCCACCAACAACCTAGGGCTTCACAACAACACAACATTGAATTCATTGAATTCACATATTGCAATGCCAGATTATCTTCAAAGTTTGTGCCACAACAAATAAATAAATATAACTCCCTTATTACCTACACTTGCAACCTTAACTAGAATACACAACCAAGAATGGTCATTATTACTAACTCAAGTGTCACCAACACCCCAAATCCAATCATTCTACCAACAATTTCAAATTTTTGTTGTTGCTATAAAACATGCCTTCTCTATCATTAACAACATAGACATTAAATATGCTACATACATTCCACTCTATAAACGAAAACTTAAAAACAATCGAACACTCTCTAGTATACATGACCAACCTTAAAATACTTACTACAATCAAGCTCACAATCTCTAACCTTCTTTCCTACCTAGTCATTTGCCTCAGACCACTCTTAACAAAATTCTAATCTCCCATTCCTTCCTTCAAAAATTACATAGCTAGTATAGAGTCTTCCTTCTTAAGAAGATATGTAGCCTAGGAGTCATTTGGAATGACTTTTCGGGGCCTATCAAGGAACTCTAAGTACACCAACTACTTAGAGTGGTTGGAGTTATTTCTTCTTTTTGTTCAAAAAATAGTTAGTCAACCTATCACAAATTATCTAATTTAGAGTGTAGGACAAGCTACTATCATAAGCTGTAATCAAGTGATAGAGTCCATCTAAACTTAGTCTTAGAAGCTAATTTGAGGGGCTTGGCACACCCTCCAAATGTGAAGTGTAGACTTGGAGCTCAATGTAAAATAGACTATCATAAGTGTAGGTCAATTTTGGCAGTCTTCTACTGAAATAATTTACTTTTTGCAATTCAATAGTTCGGCAGCTTGACTTGGATTTTTGACTTTGGCACTTTAATTTTTTAATTTTTAGATTGATTTTTTCTATTTATGCGTAAATGTGTTCCTTTTTCTAAAAAAATTCAAGAACAATTTTTGGATATTAAAAATTAGCAACAATGAGATTTTTAAAAATTTTCAGAAATAATTGTAGAAACTTTTAAAATTTCAGACATGATCCAAATTTTCCCTACTTATTTCCAAACTTGACCTACACATATGGTGTTTTTAAATTATTTTTTTCCATTTTATAAGGTGTCACATTGTTTACAATGTTGGAGTGAGGATATTCGAACGTAACAATATCTAAAATCATCCTGGAAATAAGGTTTCAGTGAGTATGGTTTGTAGAATTGAATTGTAAAATCATGTATTGAATATTGTTGCATTAAAAAAAAAAGTTTAGATTCTCTTAGAATGCATTTCCTAAACACTCCTATTCTATTAAGTGCAAAGTGTCTTGTTTTCATTTGCATTGTTTTTCATCCAATTGTTCTTACTAAATCCTAAAGATTTTCCCATAGCTTTTCAATGAGTTCTTGAAAATTGATGAAACCTTTTTAGTGTCATTGCATTGCAATGAGATTTATTCCAATATGAATGAACTATAGATTTTCGAATTGTTGAAAAAAGATGTATCCAAAATGGACTTTTGGCTCTTATGATTAGAGGTTGCACATTTTTAGCAAGAATTTGTAGGGAGCGGTTTTAGAAATTGGTCATAATTAGGTGCAATTACTTTAGACAAATTTTGTTTTCAAGTCTTGCCTCCTAAGAATTTGTTTTGTAAATAGTTAAAAAAATTTGTACTATGTCTCACTTTTTAAATTTCTGTAGAAGACCAGTATTAAAATTTTATAATAATATTGAATCCCTAAAGGTCCAATCAACCATTTCATTCTTACTACCTAACTTTGGGCATTGCTTCTGGGCAAAAATTAACATTTCTTCTATGCACACTAGATTGGGTTATCTTTCTATTTTTATATTCAAAATTTAAATAGCTATGATAAAAAAATATCAATAGAAAAAATACTGCAAAGTGTTCAATATTGTTTTATTGTTTTATAGTGTACAATTTGGAAAAAGTGTTGATGTTTTCATTGTTAATTTTAATGTCTTTTTTCACAAATCAACTAAAACTATAATTTTGATCAATCATTAAAATTTTCAAATGCTATAGATAGAAATTGCATTTTTGATGCATTTTTGAAGCTAAATCTTCACAACTCATGTGAAGAAAATCCATAAGTAGTTTTTAAAATTTTTAATGTATTTATTAATTTAAAATTCCGCAATTAGTACTTTTTTTTTAATTATCAAAATGAAGGGATAACATTTTGTACAATCTGAATTTCAAAACTAATTTATTTTGACACTTGAATATTGAAAGTGACCAAAAGTACAAAAAGCTGTAGAATTGGATACAATTTACTCCTTGAAGTCCTAAAGTTTTTTTTGTCAAAAGCCGCTCAAAATTGTTGTTTCTAGTGCAATGAGAAAAAGATCTATAAATGATATTTTTGCATATCTAACCATCGGATCTTGCAGTGGACAAGTATTAGAACTTGTGGAAAAAATTTGAGGTACTTTGACCACATAGATTGCAAGAAAAATGTGTTCAAAATGAAGAAATCATGTTTTTTAGCACCATGGCAAACTAGTTTATGAGACTTTGAATCTTCTTAACTTAAAAAATTTTGCACTATTTTGCACTATTTAATAAGATTTTGAATTAAGTGTTTTTTGAATTTGAAAAATTGAATTGAGAATATAGAAAAAATGAAAGTCCAAAAAATAACATGATTTTCATTCTTTAATTAATTGTTAAAGGTATTAGAAGGTATGTGATAGAGGAAAAAACCAAATCATTAATAGCTCTAAGATGGAATTAAAATACACTTATTCCAATGGTGAGATTGTTCTAACAATCAAAATTGACTCTATCAAACTTTTGTTCAAAAAAATGTGAAATTGAACTCAATAATGAATCCTATACATTATATTTTCAAAAAGATGTTTTGATTGCTTGTAAGACAGAATGTTCTATAATTTTTACATCACAAATCCAAATGGAATGAATCAAAACTTTCTATATATACGAAAATGCAATTTATGAGAAATAATTAATTATTTCCAAGTTTTGTGAATTTTTTTTTTGATCAAGTTCTATTTTGGACTTATTGTGGTATAACTTTTGCTCCTAGGCACCAATTGAAAAAAAAAATTCTATTATCAGATAGCTAAAAAAATTGTCTACCTTATGAGAAATTTAAAAAAATTCCACCCAAATCTGAGCTCATAAGAACCTATTTGAAATCCATTTTGTTCCATGAAAAGACAATAGGACTTTAAAGCCAAATGATAACATCATAAACTTTTTTGCACATAAGTTTTGGTTTGAAAGAATTATATGTTGTATATTTGCAAACCATATTTGTGCAAAGAAGTTCTTATTAGTGAGAAGCAAAGATCTGGTCCTCAGAGATTTTCATTGAAGAGGTATAAAGAACTAGAATCTTAATAGTGTTGGGATGATGCTTCAATTACTAAAGGTAAATTTTGTGATCCTAAGTTTTTGGCTCAAATATAGTATGTATCTCTATATATCTTCCCAAGGTGGCTTGGATTATTTTATGTGTTTGTGGATTGTTTTCCAATATAATTGATGTAGGATGTTTTAAGAAAAAAATCTAAGTCCAAATTTGTCCCTTACTAGTTGAATAGTGATGTTTGGGGTGCTTTTGGAAAGTCTACAAATTGTTTTGTTAAGTCATATAATTTTTTGATCAAACAGTTTGGTAGAAATGCTAGGAGATGGGTTGGATGGTTTTATAGTAGATTAGTATCTATAATATGCAAGAGATTTAAAAATAGATAATTTTCTATTGTATAGAAGTTTGCAAAGTGTACATTTTGGATTTATTTATTTATTGTCATGACTCTTTTAGAAATTGATCATCTTCAAATAGTTGTTGCAAATGATCAATTTAAAAATAAATTTTTATTAAGATTATTTTCTACTTTTCATAAAATTATGACCTTAATTTTGTGGATTTATACTTTTTAGTCTTCCAAAGAATTATCTTCTTAAAGACCTACATATTGGTTGTATCTTTTATTTAGAATAAGACATGTGTCCCTAGAGAATCACCTACAAAAACATACATTGAAGAAAGTTGAATTTTTTTTGTTAATGGTCATTTATTGTAAAACATTGAAAATAACAATATAAGTGCAATAAGGGCGGTGACATAAAGGAAGTGAAATTGGAAAATATGTGATCTAAACCTGCCTTCTTTGCAACACATTTTCCCTAGTAGAGTGTTTTTTCAAAAGAATTAATTCATCAGGGGGGTTTGCTCGGATGAGATCCACCATTTCCACAAAAGCTAGTTTCTTCTTATTTTTACTATCATTTGAACCTTCTTGTATTAATCTTCCTAGAAGAGGTGCGCTACAGTTCACCTTCGCAAGACAACAAATGGCATAGACGACAAGCCGAGAAGTCACCTCCAATTCAAAGTGGGCATCACAGCCTATACTTCAATAAAATTTAAAAGGGTTTTATCAACCACAAGTGCAGTTTTTATGTTGCATCTTCAAAGTCACTATAGAGCATATTAAGCTACGTTTTGATGATCAACAAACATGACTAATAATTGCACAAGAGACACTACAAGAAAATTGACCTTAACCAACAAGTGAATACAACTGCAAATATATTTTTCTTTGGCTATAATTTTTTGGATAATGACTGCAATGTAGAAAACTATTCTCTATTGACAATGAGTACCAAACTTCAAGATACTTCCTAAAAATAACCACAAAAATTGTGCAACTATAGTTTAATGGTGAAAAAACCCAAATTAATGATCTGCAAGAGATGAAATTAAATGAACTTCATCTGAAAGCTCCAAAGAAAACAAACACAATTATATAGGGTCTTCCAAAACTTGAAACTTCCTTTTGCAATTGTAATCAAGCCAAACATGACAATGATCAGGTCACCGTTGATAGATACCTTGATACATCCTATATAATTGTAAGCAATGCTAAGTCTAATAATCAACTTATCAAGCAGTTGTATTGTACCAAAGTTAAGTATTGAACTCCTTTCTGTGATGTAAACAAACCAAATATGAATTATAAATTAGTTCACAGTTGATGTATACCTCATACTGTATAACAATGTTCAATCAGCTATCAACTTATCAAGCAGATTTAATGCACCACAAAGATAAGTATTGAACTTCCCTTTCAATGGTTGTAAACAAGTCAAACATGAAGCATGATGAGGTTATTGTTGATGGAAACCTTATCCCATCCTATATAACTACAAACAATTAGCTAAGTCTAATGATCAATTTACCAAGAAAATGTAACGTACCAAGAAAACTATTGATTTTTTTTTAATTAGAAATGCAATAGGTTTTCTTATCTTAGGATACAAATAAGGTAGAGACTCCATTATCTATACAACACATTAAAGGCTCCATTCATCATATAAATGAGCTTTGATTTATGCTAACTACAAAAAGACCTCATCTATGGACACTTTGATTTTTGCAGTTGATTTTTAGCCAACCACAAATAAATGCGCAAACTTTGAAACGGTGCAAGTTTCTAGATTGTTATAGCTAAAGGCTCAAAGTTCAACTATATGGTGAATGGAGACTTTGCATTACTTAATGTAAAATTTTCCATACCATAACTAATCTATACCATCACATTATCCCCTACAAACACAAACACAAAAACTAGTTCTTCATTGCACCACTTCAAGTACTTAAAGCCATAAACTCAAATTCATCATACAACTCCAAATCCTCCTCAAACATTGAACAAAACACAAGCACATTACAATTAATTCAAACAACCACTCAATTGTCAAATTGAAAAATTGAGAATTGAACAAAACAGAAGCAAAAGACAAAATTCAAAGACCCTTACATATTGAGCTTTTCGAAGACACACCCAATGTGGAATTTGACATGGAAAAGTTCCACGTTCCAACTCCTTGCAATTATTGTAGGAATTGCGCTTAAATTACTTACAAATTAAAAAATTGCGCTTAAATTACTTACAAATTCTGCAGCTTTCAGTTTGATGACTTGGTATGAGATTCAACAAGACAATTCAATTGTGATACTCCATTCTATCATCAACTTCAAGAGCCTATATTCAAAAGATCACACTTGGTTGCAATTGTTGCCATCTCTTGTACATATTTTTTTTAAATGAGTCTTGAATCTAGCCCGAAGACTAGTGTGAATAAAGACTATAAAGTCTCTTTTGTCCATCGCTTCAAGGACGAGCAAGCACGCTTGTAAAAAGAGGTGCATCGCCCAACTCAACTCTCCTCCTTCAAAGTGAACTTGACATCATGACGAGATGAAGAATATGGAGACTCTAGATAGATTCAAGCGCTTAGCTTATTACAACATGGGAGCCCCATTGTGAAGCTATGAATGTCATCAAGAAACCCAAATTCAATTATGAGAAATGACGTCCCAACGTTCGTTCCCCAGTGCCAAAGTTCCCAATGTGGGGAGCATCACCTTTCTTAGACAGGGCCCATAAAAATCTCTATTTTCTAGTTTTAAGATATTCTAAGAAAATCATGAGTACTAGAACAAATGCAATGAAATAAAAAGATTTAGCTTTTACTTTTAGATGTTTTTAGTGTTCAATAAAAATAATTTTTATTTATTTTTAATTTCAAGCTTTGGTTATTATGCATACAATCATTTAAATATATAATTTTATTTATATTAGGTTCAAAAAATTATCCTAAATCCTATTTTCAACACTTTGAAAATTTGTGATTTATTCATATGATGTCCCAAAAATGTATTTTTAGAAAATTTAGAATCTCATTTTTGGCTTCCAACAAGATCCCACCAGATTTTTTTCAATATAATCATGACAACTATGCTAAATTGCTCATTTGTGCAATTTTAGGTGTAGTTACCTTATATGCTTTCTGTATGCATAAAAAATCCACGTCATTAACTTATTGTGTATGAGTATAGCCTTCATACTCAAAAGGTTGCTTCGAAAAGGTCAGCACTTCCAAACAATTTAGGGTTAAAGAAAATAGCGGTTGATCGACCTCAACGGCTATCCCCGAAACCCTAATTCTGAAGCCCTCGTCACTATCGCCATGGCGGCGCCTTCGCTTCTATAATGCTCACCCCGAGAACAACTTCAACCATCTTCCTCCATCTATTGTGCTCTCTTCGTTGAGGTTTATGTCTCTGGTCAGGTTTTTTGTGCTGAGTTACTGGGTTCTGTACATGAAATTCTGTGGCAGCATTGCTGAGTGCACCACACCGGTTCACTTCTGTGTCTCGGATATGGTGTCCTCCTCCTTCCCTGTTGCCAACATGGAACTCGTCTCTACCCTTACTCCGCTTATGCGGCATACTCGGGCCCTGGGATTCGACACCCCAGAGGAGACTTACATTAGTTTCGTTGCTTTAGTCTTCTGTTCTTCGAGAAGCGCTATGAGGATAACTTCTTTGTTTGGTTGAGAGCTCGCTCTGTGAAACATCCAAACCTCCTACTCATTCTGAGCGCTGTCTGTAATACTATGAGGCAAGTGATGAAACACTTTCGAATGGGTAATTTGCGCCTGATTTCTGTGATGCGAAACACCTTGGAGAACTGATGCCTAAGTTTTAGGGTTTTATTTTTTATGGCCAGTGAAGATTTTTTTTGGAATTACCGGCTGAGAAGGCTTACAAGCCACAAGCTGAGAACTGGCTGACTGAGGCTTTTAAAATTTGCTTTGATTTTTTTTGTCTGCCAACCTGCCACGAAGGAGGTAGCTTCTGCTGTGACCTCACATTCGACCAGGGTTAGGCGGAGATTGCTTTTCACTTCTCGATAGGAAGCCATCTGCATTGTTGCAACATGGTGCCATTTAGGGTGATAACAGTTACTCTACTTTATGATAATGTTTTAACTGCCCACTGATGATAATCTCCCAAGATAGGAAGTGCCGTATGACATTCAAAGCCATTGCCAGATTAACTCTTTCTTACCTCTGTATCGGGGCTGTTGTCTCGAAGGCTTGGTATTGAATAGGTGGTTCTGGCGTTGGCGAATGATTTGACACGGGTTTCTGAGGGTTTCGTATTTTCACTATTTCAGGTTTGCCATGCGCCCCTTTACCAATACCAAGAGTTAACTCAATACTTTATGGTTTAATGGCGGTTGCGCGAAATTAAAAACCGTGGTTATACTGGATCTTTGGGTGCTTATTGGTCTCTTGGAAGCCGGGAAACCCACGGGAAATATATCAATGAGAATAATCGTCACTGTTTTATCACTACAAACTGTAGAATCGGTTCTGAATAGAACACGCCGCTTTGTCGAGCTCTGTGATGTTCGGGTTTCGACCCAATATACGCTATTCTGAAAGCCCTGTGGCCTTGTGGACAGTATCAGCTGAGAGCCACAACGAGAGGGTATCGAAGTGTTCGGATAGATTCGGTACAAAATTCTCGAAGCAGCAGATCTGATCTAGCCTACGACCCTTAGCCCTAAAACCATTACCATTGCCTGCACCTCCTTTGCAAGATTTAAAGAAAGGTACTTTCCCTTCTCTACAATTTATAATCAATAAACATATTCCAAATGAAAATCAGTGAAACCTTTTACGCTGAATAAAAGTTTCGAAATGGAACCGTACTAACTATAATTGACATTACACCCTATGTAAATTTCTACCTTTGCTGCACTTGAAGTGTCCCGGGACTGAACATCATGTTTTAATAATCTACAGTTTTCCACAGGGAGTCCCTTGAATTCTCTGGTCCCCTTATAAACATGTACAGTTTTCCACAATGAGTCCCTTGAATTCTCTGGTCCCCTAGTACCCCTGTTCAGTGTACACAGCAGAGCTGATTCTGTCGTGACTAATGTAACCATGCGTAGGTACTTTTGCAGGGCTGTTATTCTAGGCCCAACTAACTAAGAGAGAGCTTGCAACGATATGAAGAACATACAGATCAATGTCTTGTAGCAATACTCGTCACCGTCACCATAAGCCAATTTGGTGCGAAGCTTGCTGACGGGTGCATTGACGTCGACCTTCTGAACTGTAGAGGACGGAGCCAAATTGTTTTCTGAGATTTGCGTCTCAAATCCGTTGTCAGTGGGTGATGTAGTGTGGAACATGAATTGTAGCTGCTTCAAACTTCGAAACTGTGTTCGGAAATGTAACTGAGTTTTGTACACAATTGGTTGCCGTACCTCGATGTAGTCTTTGTGGGTTTGAGAGTACTTCATAAGGCAAAATGTTTTGTAAGGTAGAACTTCTTTAGGATAGTTGATCAATTCTGGATGCTAAAGAGTTCAGTTGCGAAAGTGGTGAGAACGTGGATATTTGAATCTTGATATTATCTTTTAAAAAAATTTGAAATGTGGTTTTCATTTTGCAATGGATATCCACTTATTTTAAAAAATAAAAATGAATTCAAAATAATGTAAGTTTCATGTGCATGTAATGTGCAAATTGCTTTAGTTGCAAAATGAAACAGAAAAGTCTCCAATACCTGCGGGCTTTGAAGTGGTACGCTCCACATCAAGAACTTCTAGGCATGTGAATATGTTGCCATGATGGTGTATTGAAAAGCCATCGAGATAAATTGGTGCAAACCTCCATGCCAATTCAGTATTTAAGTGATTGAGAATAATGACACTAAAATGACCTTTGTTGTCAAAAATGTAGCCTTTGGTATCAAAATGGCACCTAAACAAAATGCTTCAAAAAAGTTGTGGCATTTGAACTTGGAAAATTGAAACTAATCTCATGTAAATATGTATCAAGAATATAATGTATGATTCACTTTGTTTCTCAGGCAAAGTGGATGATCTCTTTCACCATCCACTTTGTATACATCTTATTTTATAACTCCAATTTTTTAACTGCTGAAATCATTGATTTTGTTGAGGGAAAATTAGACAAGAAGGGTAGGACTTCTAGTATGTTAATTCTTAATTTGACATTTCATTAATCTTTGAATTTTAATTAATGGATATCTCTTGTATTCAACAATCTTAATGAACTCTTCAGAATTGTCATTGGAATCATGGAAAGACTAAATAGAACATTTAAGCATCCAAATTGATGAGAATAGTTACTCAAGAACAACAAGAATGATTTCTACTTAATGATTGTTGAATGGAAGCTGCCCGAATTATAGAAAAATTACTTTCTCAAAAAACAATAAATTGTATGGTAAAAAAAAGGGTATTGAAAAACATAATCTATTTTTAGCACCTTCCAAACCTTTTTTTATAGAAAAAATAAATATTAGGCAAAGAGGTGTTGACCTTGTTCTACATTTATGGTATACAATGATTGTAATACTTCAATCTAATTCTTATATAGTTGAGCTTTCATTTTATAAGTGATTCACAACATGTCTACTTTAAATTTGTGTGATTTCAATTAAAATTTTATATAAAACAAATCATTACTTTGACTTTCTGTTTGATTTTGGAGCAAATTTCAAGAAACTTAGAAAAGGCCTTGGATGTGCAAAGATTTATTTAAACTCTTCATGGTTACAAAAGAAATCATAAGAATATTTAAACCTCGTTGTGGAGGGCTAGTACATAAAATTGTTTTGTTCATTACTTATCCTTTGAAGGTTATATTTTCCTCCATTGTGTGAACTAACTTTCAATTTTAAAAGGAATATTTGTCTTTGCATGCATAACACTCTAAAACAATGTAGCATAGTTCCCTTGAATACATTTGAAGCTTCCAAAAGTATAATCTCAAAGAAAATATCATCTATACCATAAGCCAAAGAAGTTTGACCACTTTATCGTTTTGAACATGTATTCTTTCTACTATTTGAATTTTTTCAAGATACTTGATTTTTTTCTTAAGATTAAATGCCTATATCCAAAATTATAAACGTTTCTAAGAATATTTAAAATTTCTCATTAGTAACAATAACAAAATCAATTATGAAACTATTTTTGGATAGAAAACATTTTTTATCTACATATTTGTATTTTATTCACTCAATATTAGTCACTACAGTTCTATAGTAGGTGGTCTATCAATTTTAGTAGTTTGACAATGTACAATGGATCTGTTTTACATTGTTGCTAGCTAATAGGCAATATTTCAAATAGGCTTGATAGCAAGAACTTAGAAGCTATGCTTAGAATTGCATTAGAAGGGCCAATTGAGGAGTTTGATGATATTATTGATGATGCTATCCCTTTGTGGAAGAATGAGAGTAAGTATTGCTTCTTATTTGCTATTGCCCCTAATTACTTGTGTGATTCAATTCAACCAAGTTCAAGTGATACTTCTTATTTAATGGGGGACCTGATTGTGATAAAAGACAATTATCTTGACGTGCATGGTTTTTTTGTACTAACTAGTCTGCGAAAAATGCTTGGACCTTGTTTCGTATCCTTGTATTTTCCAAAAGCTCAACTCATGATAATGATACTGCATTTTACAATGTGTATGAACCCTTCAAAAGCATAACACAAAAAAACATAATCAACTATATATGCTAAAGTCTAGAAATATGCCAAAGTGAAAATACTCCCCCCCTCCGACAATTTGCCAAATGACAAAGAAAATTGTAAGATTTAAACTAACAAAAAAAGGCACTTTGGGAACACCAGAGAGCGGGCAAGTATTGGCTCATCCGCGGTTACAGATCTCACCTTGTCGGGCTTGACCTCCAGCCACTTGCGGGGAAGAATGAGCCAATACATGCCCGCTCTCTAGTACGTAAACCACTCCCAAGACAGAGGCCGTTCATTTCTTGAGAAAGTTATGTGGCGCAGTCAATCGTAATGCTTGATTATGTGGGCAAATCCGTGTAATTGGGCATTACGGATTCTTCATCCAACTTTGTTTTTTCATCTCAATTGTTTCATCTAACTTCAATTTTCCTGCTCGTGATTTACATCGGACAATGTCCTTTGTTGTCGGGCATTTTGCGATATAAAACGCCTCCTCGTTGGGCTCCGCCCTCCTCGTTGACCCTTTATATCACAAAATGCACTATACAAAAATGTCGGAAATGTATCGATTTTCCTATAGAACTTCCCTGACCTTAAGGTAGAACCACCCATTCCCGATCAGGGACCTAATTGCGATCAAATGTAAAGACCGTATTCATTTTAGAACTTAAATGTTCTTACACCATAGATAGCTTATGGTTTGTTGACCAAAACCATAAGCTATCTATGGTGTAAGAACATTTAAGTTCTAAAATGAATACGGTCTTTACATTTGATCGCAATTAGGTCCCTGATCGGGAATGGGTGGTTCTACCTTAACTGTGGTTGTGACTCTCCGTGAGTCTTCTGACAAGTGCGTCACGCAACCCCCAGAACACTGACAGCCAAATCTCTCCACAAGCCACCTTGCAACTTCGTCTTGCACATTCTCGTGGATTGTGCTCTCGTAGTTGCAACATGCGTGCAACTCACCCTTGTTGCCGAGGATTCCATCGCAGCGTCATCTCTGGAATAACTGCACTTTTCCACTCCTGAGGTGGAGGGGAATAGCCTGGAAACATCAATTCAATATCCTGAGGTTAAGAAAAACATTCCGTCCGCGCAATTAGCGGTTTTCACGCCCAGAACCCTACGAGGCTACGACCACGCCCCAAATTCCACCCAAATATGATATTCTATCAGGAGATTCGGAGCAAGATTCCTCAAGGGAAAAGGACACCGCAAAGATGCGAACTTGCCTGCTTTCTGAAAAGTTCACCGCCTTCACCGTTATCTTATAAGCAGCGAGATTGCTACAGTAGCAAGGTTTTGCCTTGATGACAGAGTGAGCTCAACGGACCACTTGCGGCAATCGATCTTCACTGGACAGGGTCTGAATCGTCATTGGGTTTTTGAGGGCTTGGTTCCCGTCATGGCGCAGAATTTAGCCGAATTTGTGGGGTTTTGAATTGGAGGAGTGGGCATGGCGAGTGGGGTGTTCGCGAAGAGTGATGGACCGCCGATGACGAAGACGCGACGGGAGCTTCTGCAGCAGCAGGTTGGAATCGAGAGTTTGTTCTTTTTCTATGGATTGCGGTTTTGTTGGGGAATCGAATTGCTATGGAATTTCTGTGGAGTTGATGGGGGTGGGCGTCGATTGTGGACAGATTAGGGCAATTAAAGATGAGCTGGGCGAGAATGACGAGGACGAAGACGATGTGGTGGCGCTGGAGAAGAAGATGCACGATGCAGGCATGCCGCCCAATGTTTGGAAACATGCACAACGCGAGCTCAGGTATGGAATCCTAAACCCTTGCAACCGTAATTCAAATGACGAGGATGGAAGTAACGTTGTTGCCCGCTTGGTTGTTGCGTTGCAGGCGTCTGCGGAAGATGCAACCCCAGCAGCCCGGCTATGGCACCTCGCGAACCTATTTGGAGCTTCTGGCGGAGTTGCCTTGGCAAATTGCGAGCGCGGAGCACGAAATTGATTTAGCGGTGGCGAAGGAGCGCTTGGACAGCGAGCACTACGGGTTGAGCAAAGTGAAGAAACGCATCATCGAATACCTCGCCGTTCGCAAGGTACTGTGGTTCGTCTCCACTGGGGAAGCCCTAGCTTCATGGATTGATCGTAGAAGTGTCTTGTTGCATGCTCATGTTGTGAAACATTAGTATCGTTTTGTTATGGAGTGTCGTAACTTGAAGGTTAGGCTGTCCAATCCCTTCGTCAACCCCCTCAAGGTGCTGGAATCTTCCTTGGTTGTGTGGAAGCCCTAACTTCAAAGTGGCAAGCATGGATCGATCACAGAAATGTCTTCTTTACATGTTCACTTCTTGAAACAATAGTACCGTCTTGTTGTGGAGTGTCATCATGGTATGAAGGTTAGACTGTCTCATCTCAAACCCCTTGAAGTTGCTTGAATCTTCCATTTGTCACCAAATTTTGGCTGTGTTGTTGATTTTACAGCTGAAGCCGGATGCCCGAGGGCCGGTGTTATGCTTCGTAGGGCCGCCAGGGGTTGGCAAAACCTCTCTAGCGTCGTCCATCGCCGGAGCCCTGAACCGGCGCTTCATTCGGATCTCTTTAGGGGGCGTGAAGGACGAAGCGGACATTCGAGGACACCGACGAACGTACATCGGAAGCATGCCGGGACGACTCATTGATGGAATCAAAGTATGTAATGCTGTCAATTCTCTTCTAGGGTTTAACTCTTTTGTGACACTTCATTTTTGTCGATTTTCCAAGGATTCATGGTTATAAAACAGTCCAGAACTTTGATTTGTGTTGATAAGTAATCGAAGAAATTGAACAAAAGTAGGTACCCGTATGACCAACCTAGAATAAAAGTATGTAATTCTGCCGATTCTCTTCTCGGGTTTCGCTCTTTAAGGATGCTTCTCTTTAGTCGATTATTCGACGAATCATGGTTATAAAATGATGAATTCAATTGATCATGTTTGTGAAAAGAATAGACTTCAGATGGGGCAAGCTTTTATATCACTAGAATCAGTCCTGAACTTACTAGTGTTAATAAAAAGGAAACAAAATTGAGCAAAAGTAGGTCTCCATTTCACCAACCTGTTCAAAGTGCTGAAATAGAAAGTATGCAATCCGTCGATTCTCTCCAAGGGTTTAGCTGTTTCGTCATGGTTCTCTTTCGTCCATACTCCCCTGCAGGACTAAGGACTCATGGTTACAAAACGACCAATTCATATGGAACTATTAAATCAGATGATGCCAAGCTTTAAATCACTGGAAGCAGTGCAGAACATTGCATGTGTTGGTCCAATTGAACGAAAGAAAGTCCCCATGTGGCCTACTGAATACTACTAGAAAATCATGAGATGGTAGCTAAACCCTAAACCCTAAACCGTTTTCTCGCTTGCGACTTTTTGATGAAATTCATCTCTTGCCTATGCCAGAGAGTGGGTGTGAACAACCCCGTCATGTTGCTGGACGAGATCGACAAGACAGGTGCAGATGTGCGAGGGGACCCCGCCTCTGCTTTGCTGGAAGTCCTGGACCCCGAGCAGAACAAGACCTTCAATGACCAGTATCCATACCAAACTGATTTCCAGTTCCTTCTTCTGAGTGATTTGTTTTGAGATGTTTTCGTTTCGTTTTTTGAAACGGGTGACCCGGACTAATTGTTCATGAACTCGTACCATTCTTGAGGAGATGCCTCGATACTCTTGGTAGTGTTCATGAAAATAATTTTGATTTTCTTTTGGATCATGATGCTTTCAAATTCTGAACTGAACATATAAGTTTAAATGCATCAATGAAAGGAATGTCAAAGGATTCCTGAATCTTGGATACCCTGTTTCCTCCTTAGAGTATCAGATGGGCTGAGGAGGTGACGTCAAGAATGTTATGGAATTTCTTTGACTCTGATTAGCTACTTGAATGTGCCCTTCGATGTATCGAAAGTGGTGTTTCTAGCAACGGCGAACAGAATGCAAAACATGCCAGCTCCACTATTGGATCGAATGGAGGTCATCGAGCTACCTGGGTACACCTCCGAAGAGAAGCTGAGAATTGCGATGCTGCATCTGTTACCCCGCGTTCTTGAGCAGCATGGAATCACAGATGAGCATATTCACATTCCCGAGGTGCCTCATCGAATTCAGTCTTCTTCATCTTGTGATGACAATGAATTGTGCCTTCCAAATCTGACGATGTTTTTGAAATGACCAGTTCTGATTGCTTCTATCGTGAAAAAAAATATAATGCAGATACGGCCGAAATTTATGTTCTCAGAATCAGTGAACAGCATTGCGTATGTTTCGTCAAAAATAAGTAAAATTGAACAAAAAGAAAGTCCCCAAATAGACTCACTCAAAAGTGAGATAAAAACGTGATTCCCAATTTGAGCCTTTTGGTCCTTTTAGGGTTTAGGGTTCTGGTTTTTTTTGTGGGTGATGGGGTGGTCGACAGACAACGGTGGAGCTTATTATTCAGATAGGGCCAAATTTGATATCACCAGAATCAGTGAAGAGCGTTGCATATGCCGATCAAAAAAATAAGGAAAATTGAGCAAAAGAAAGTCCCCGTATGACTCGAAATTGCCATAAAAACGTGAGTCCCAATATCTTGGTCTTTATTGTGTTAGGGTTCTGTTTTTTAATGGATGACGTGGTGGTCGACAGACGACAGTGGAGCTTATTATTCAGAGGTACACCAGAGAGGCAGGGGTTCGCAACCTAGGCCGTCACCTAGCAGCCTTGGCTCGAGCTGCAGCTGTGAAAGTGGCCGAGAAGCAGCAATTAGACCGTCATGAAGTGACTCCCCCACAAGCGTTGCATATGATAGACCACGGGGGAGGGGACTTGCTTCTGGAAGGGACTGAAGAAGTGGAGATGGAAGTGAACGCCTTGGGTGTGCGAGGAGATGTGGCTGCTGCTGTGAAACCCGATCCAATGGTGGTGGATGAGTCGGCGCTGGAGCTTATTCTTGGGGTAGGCTTCTTTTTTTCTCTCCCTGTGTGCTCTCATTTAGGGTTAAGATAGAGGACACTAGTTGTGCACTTTTATGCATTTTAACAGTAGTTGGAGTGTAAGTTTTTGAGAGATCAGTAGTGAGCTGTGGAAAAGGATCTTAGGGTACAAGAGCCAACTCTGTTGAGATCACATTTTTGTCACTGTGTGAATTTCTTGTGCAATTTCAAATTGAGAGGTCGTATCAACCTTCTTTCTATTCAAAGACGAGTGGCCATAGACATGTAGGCAAGTCATGTTTATATATCACTTTCTAATAAGTCTATCTTAGGGTATGTATGAAAAGATGAGTTGCTGTTGGTAAGAGGGGTCATAGGATCAGGTCTTTGACAGTTTTAGTATCGTCTTCCTTTATGCCGCATTTCTTCCTAAACGCAGCATTTTCATTGCATGTGTTTTCTGTGCCTGTGTGCAGCCACCCAGGTTTGATGGACGAGAGGCAGCAGAGAGAGTAGCCACACCTGGCGTTGCTGTTGGACTGGTGTGGACCGAAGTGGGTGGCGAGGTCCTGTTTGTCGAATCCACGGCCATGTTAGGAAAGGGGGACTTGCATCTGACAGGCCAACTGGGGGACGTCATCAAAGAATCTGCTCAAATTGCTCTCACCTGGGTACATCTAACGCTCTCTTGCCTGCACATTTTCCAATCCATCACATTTTGTAGAACGCGGGGTCTTCACAGTGAGTCTCTCTCTACTCTTCCTGACAGTCCCAATATCTGACTGTTGGAGGTGTGCACCATTGTTTAGGTGCGAGCCCGCTCTGCGGAGCTGAAGCTTCCCGTTGCTGAGGCCGGGAGTCTGATGAAGGAGCGTGACATCCACATCCACTTCCCCGCGGGCGCTGTGCCCAAGGACGGGCCCTCGGCCGGGGTGACGCTGGTCACGGCGTTGGTTTCGTTGTTCGCCAAGCGCAGCGTGCGAGCGGACACAGCCATGACGGGCGAAATGACGCTCAGGGGGCTGGTGCTGCCGGTGGGCGGGATCAAGGACAAGATCCTGGCGGCACATCGCTGTGGCATCCGGAGGGTCATTCTTCCGGAACGTAACCGCAAAGACCTTCAGGAGGTGCCTGTGGCTATTCTCGAGTCCATGGAGGTCAGTGACAACCCCGACTGTCCAAGTCTGTTCTCTTTTTTCAATGCAGTGTACAATTCCTTGAGCTCCCTGTATGTTCCTCTTGAACAATGTGTGTGTGTGTGATGGGCTTTATGTGTTCAATGTTGGTCTTCTTTTCTTTTCTGAAAGCTCTTAGGCACCTTGTATGTTCCTCTTGAACAAGGTGTATGAGATGCCTTTATATGAAGTCATTTGGGTTCAATGTATTTTTTTGTATTTTTTTCCTTTTCTGAAAGCAGTTTTGATGCAGTGTACTCTTTCTTAGGCACTCTTAGGTGCTCTTCCTGTATGTTCCTCTTGAATAATGTGTATGTGAAGGCTTTCTCTGATATTATTTGGGTTCAATTTCAGCTCCTGACGTAACCACACCTAACTTTTAGCGACATTTTTATCGCTGAGCATAGTTACTATTATAAAAATGTTCAAATTTTTAATATTCTTGTTAGCAGGTCAAAGGGGTTCCAACAAACCTAGAGATCCATTATTTGGATACTGTATGCAAAAGCTTGACCCATTCCAAATTGTTCAAGAATGTCATGAAGAACTCTTGTTTTAGAACCGTAAAGGTTCTACTTATCTGCCTGCCATTGTTATGGACCTCTTGCTGAATGATTTTTTGCTTTAGTAATAATGCTCTTATTGTGATATAGGTTATACTGGCTAAGCGGATGGAGGATGTGTTACACCAAGCTTTCGAGGGAGGTTGTCCATGGAAGCCTGCATCATCTCGTTTGTAGTACTAACCATCTGTATCTCCCTGTAATTATAAACCGTTTGTATTATTTCCATCTGGTGGTTTACCTCAGATTTCCTCGGTAGAAGTAGAGAAGTTGCTCAGCCTGCTATTAATTATCAAAGTTCTTGATTTACAAAGTTGAGATACTGAGTGGAGATTCACCGACTTCAAAGAAATTTTTCGTAGTATGTCGGTGAAATAGTCATACAGGTTCTAGTCCGCATCAGTTAAGTGAACTGAGTGCAGGAAAATCTGTATTGAATTACTCCGTTAAATCCTACATGGTAGTTTATGAAGTTTTCTTCCAATCATCTGAGAACCTGAGTTGTATGTTTTTTTTATGGATCCATTATCACTGTCTAGGAGCCCAAAATGCATGTGATAATTCAAATTCCTTAACAATAGAGTTGTCTTGTATTTTTACACCTTGTGTTCACTTTCACATCCTAAAAGTATGTAACTATGTTTTTCTAAATCTACCTCTCTTCTTCTATAACTTCAATGCTTGATTGCATAAAATATACTCCCTGTCTCAAAACAAGACCGGTATTTCATTTGTATTTTTACAAAGGAAACCCGGGCTTATCTTGAGATAGAGGGAGTATGGGCTCAATTACTTTTCGGAGGTAGAAATGTTTCAATAAATTTTCAAATTCATGCATTGAGGATGCGTGAGTGAAAACAGGTGTGAAGATTGAAGATGGCTTTTAGGATAACTAGTAGTACTGGCTTAGGGTTTCAGGAGTGTAGGTGGTCTACATCCCTTTTTGCACTTGCACACAACTGCTTTGCAATTTAAGAGTATGAAAGTGAAAGATGAGTTTTGAATTGGGTAACTTATGTCCACGCCCTGCGCTTTGGTGAGAGAGAGCAGAGGATGTGATACTTACAGAAAACGATATTAGAAAGGTCTGGATGTATTCTTTTCGTCTGACCAGAACGTGGTGAAAGTTCAGAGGAATTTACACTTATGATTAGATTGATTAAAAGTGGGGGTGACATAACATTATTCACCAATGCTAGGGGGTTCCCTTTTGCTTCTGGAGCCCCCCAGCAAGGAAGCTTCTTGAAAGAGCTCCGTGGTGAAAGTTCATATGGTGCTACAGAATCTGGCAGAGTTACCATCTGCTGCAGAGCCAATCAAATGGTTTTCAATTAAACTGAATTCTTCCCCAGGCATCTCGGGGAGAATTATCCCTCCAGCTGGGGGGAGGATGCAGACCCGGTTAGCAATGTTATGGACATGGAGAGATCAGAACCAGAACTTCATTGTTCCATGCTTTCCCACTTTACGACAGCTCATCTCAGAACAAACATCGGAAAAAAGCCACCCATTGTTACAATACTGTTTCAATGGGTTAACAGTACAACATTGAAAGTGTATTGTTGCAGTACATGAAACAATATACTTTTAATAAAAATGTACTACTCCCATTGAAAGTATATTGTTGCATTATTACTTGCGATAATGCAATAATATACTTTCAATACTATACTACTAACCCATTGAAACAATATTGCAACAATATTGAAGCAATGAGGGATACTTTCCCAATGAATGTCACAAAGCTTTTCGAGTTTTTGTACACAATTACATTGTCCATTGAGATGAGGAACATAGTTACCTCAATTCTCTTATTAAATCCAAATTTAGTAATAAGGTAGTGTGCTGTAAAAGCACCCATCTTCTTCAAACCACCCCTATTTTTAGGTGGAGAAGGTAGATGGGGTGATCCTTAAGTGGATTAGTTCAACAATTAAATGCATTGAGAAAAAATTGTTTTTTCTTTTGCAAGAGCTAATCATTGTCTTTGATATCTGCACATCTCTTTACAAGTTGAAAGTGGACAGAATTCAGAAGACCTATGTTCACAAATAGGTGCCTATGCCCTGAATCTTTGAAAATTTATAAGTAATTCAAAAATACTTGGAAAAATACAAAACCACTCGTGTTAGGTCCACATCTATCTTTCTTTCTCTGAAAAATGATCTATAAATATTTTTGTCCATGTAAGTCTGTGAAAAAGGCATACCAGCCCTTAAATGGTCGCTTTAAGAGCATACAACCTTACCCTACACCATGAAATTGAACATCACACTTCAAACAATAAATTTCCGAATGGCACCTCCAGCGAAAAAAACACCTAAGAAAACCACTCTCCCCTCCAACTGGTCGTTGCCACACTGTACAGTACCCGGCAAGCACGAATCGTCCACTCCATTTTGCCAGTCAAAAGAAAATTGTAGAATGTATCATATGGTTAACATTTTTCATCTTGCATAATTAACATTCACTTCTTATGCAATTCCGATCAAGCATACCAAATTTGAATTTCAGAAAATCAAAATTCTATTTTTGATGAATTCTTTCATTAAATTTTAATGATTTTATACAATAATTCATTGAAAAATATAGATGATGAATTTTTTTAATTCAATTGCGGCAATATGTAGGAAATACCTACACGCACATCTTTCCTTCAATAGGCATTTCCAAAAACTTTTAGAATTTCCTCACAAAGGTTTCAAAGGTTGTCGTGACAATGTCCAATTTTTGAAAAATAGATATTTCTTTATTGTAATTAGATTTTGGCAAAACAACTATACATTCATGTTCAAATGTACAAAATTAGTAACAACATAAAGGTCAAATAGAAAAATCTAATTACAATAAAGAAATATCTATTTTTCAAAAATTGGACATTGTCACGACAACCTTTGAAACCTTTGTGAGGAAATTCTAAAAGTTTTTGGAAATGTCTATTGAAGGAAAGATGTGCGTGTAAATGTTTCCTATATATTGTCGCAATTGAATTTAAAAAATTAATCACCAACGATTTTCAATCAATTATCATATAAAACTATAAATTTTAAGTGAAATAATTCACTAAAAATGCAATTTTACTTTTTTGAAACCCAAATTTGGTATGCTTGATTGGAAGTGCGTAAGAATTGACTGTTGATCATGCAAGACAAAAAATGTCAATCATAATATATATTGTTCAAAAATCTTTTGATTGGCAATATGGGGTGGACGATTCAAAGTTGCCGGGTACTAAACAATACCGGACAACCAAAACCTTATACTTCATGCGGTTGGAAAAAGACTCTAAGGTAGTATGCTCTAAAAGCGCTCATGTTCTAAAAGCGATCATGACACAGAGATACATATTGCTTTCTTCAATTTCTTCAATGTACGAACTGTGTACATTTCAGAAGGTGGTCGCTTTTAGAAACCACTGATTTTGAACTTCAAAAATTCATAACTAATGCTACAAAGGTCTGAAAAATATGAAACGACTTGGGTTAGATGCCAATTCCATTTTTCTTCCTATATAAATTTACTGAAAATTGTTTCAATAAGTTTAACTTCCCTGAAAAGGCGATCTGCTCTTAAATGGTCGCTTTAAGAGCATACTACCTTACCAGCTTTCACAGTTGGATGCTGCTAGTCGAGCTGATCGTCACAAAAATTAGCATCCATGCTCGCTCACAGTTTCTCAAGCTCAGCATTCCTTGCCACTAGTTTACAATGGGGGATTCATACCACCACTGTCTGCGCATGTGGTCCAGAGTAGAATCCCTCTGATCAAATTTGGTGTAACGTCCAGTGATCACCACAAATTCTGAAGGAGTGTGATTTACAGGATTCAAGACGCTCGACGTCGTGAACTCCACCGTATTACTACACAAGTTGATTTCCGTCCAGGTACCGTTGCTTCACATTGCTTACATAGACCATCGACACTTCTGGGTCTTCACCGTACACCAGCGGCTTGTTTGATGCCAGAGGATCAGTCCTCACATCTCCACTACACGGGGGATTACCCGACTGCTGAGAAAAGCAGTCTTGATGGCTTCTGTCTCCATCTCGACAATATTTTGCATCACCCGTTTCTCCCGAAATGCATTTCAACGACTCTGAAAACAAGATCGCCAAATTTGCATTGTGTGTAGCAGAGGGAATTTCTCCTCCCACGAACTGTAACCAGAGAGAATTGTTAGAGCAGAACAAGAACAAGACGGACTTGGTGAACAGGATCGAGCTGAGACTAGGGGTTACCTGACATGCTGCTGGCAATATGGCAGTGAAAGTATTCATTTCAGAAGTCGAGCTCGCATCACCCGTTTCTCCCGAAGTGCAATTCAACGAATCAGAAGACGAGTTCGCCAAATTGGCGCTGGGTGTGCCACAGCGAATTTCTCCTTCCACTAACTGTACACAGAGAGATAACATTTAGAGCAGAACAAGAACAAGACGGACTTGGCCGAACAATACTGAGATGAGCCTTGGGGTTACCTGGTGAGTTTCTGGCACTACCGTAGTGACGGTCTTGATGTCAGTAGTCGGGCTCGCCAGCGCACGTTTTGAACAGAGACCTTTAACAGCAGGGGTTATCGCATTCGGTAGAACTTTTCGGCCTCGGAGGACCTGCAAACCAGGTTGAACAAGGGCACAGTGTACTGTCAGAGAGCAAATGACCCAATTCACTTTCATTCAGAAACACTCATGTCGCAAAGGAAAAATGTGAAGCTGGCAGTCTTCAAAAAGCTAGATAATGAAGAAGGGTGAAAACGTACATAGCCGCCTCCTTGATGATTTCGGTAGCAGAGCAGCAAGTCCCCCTCTTGAAGATGGTGGAAGTTCACAAAATCCCCTGTGTCACTCACAAAGCCTCAGTCACGTCATCTCAATTTCCATTCACCAATGGCGTAACCATATCCATCGCTTCAAATTCTACACCAGAAAAAGATAAGTGTTGGAACTTGACTTCTTGAACGATGCTGGACGACAATTAACATGCTATCCAGCAGTTCGGAACTGCAAAACGTTCCATGAATACGGAATGCAATTCAGAAGTGGAATGTTCCTTGACACTGTAAGGGAAGTATACCAATATTCTCCAACAGATACATTCGACTCTTGTTGTTCGGCCAAAACCTAAAGACATCCAATCAAGTCAACCACATTCAAGTCAACACCCATCAACTCGATTCCGTATCTCATCTGCCCATGACGTCCCAAGCCAGGAGAGCTAGAGCTAGAAACACAACTTAGTCAAAACATCAATCGAATTCTTCATTTTATGTGCACCTGGTTCATGCCCCACAAAAACGGAATTTACCTGTACCGGGCTGCCCAAAATTTTCCATAATGGTAGTCCTGGAAAGAAAGCAGGATGCCATCCTTATCAACCAAAACCGGAAAATGTCTCTATGCGTCTTTCTGCAAGAATCGAACTCATGAGTATCATCGATGTTTGAATTTATCTCTACCATCAGTATACACACAGCACGCCACTGGCCTGACTGGAAGCTGCAGTGCATCGACTACTTCCTTGATTAGAATCTACACAATTATTCAATATAATGTGTGAGCCCCCAAGTCATAATCTGCATCGACAAGCATCTCGCTGCTGTGTCTGCATTCAATTAGATATCGATCTATTCGAGTTAGATGCCACAAACCACCACCCATTTGGATAAAGTACCGTCAAAGTCAGTATCAGAAGTCACAAGGTCATCCGCACTCAATTCTGTCCATAACATCAAGGTGAGTTATGAACTACCTTGATGCTTTTGACGCACACACTATGGCCACTAGTCTCATTGTTGGTGTAGGTCGACTAATCCAAGTAAGTTCTGAACTAGCTTAATGCTTTTGGTGCAGATAATGTCGATTAGTCTCGTTGTTGATTAACCAATAACCCTGGCCGCTCTGGACAGTTCACTGTTGAAGCAGATGACTGAGGGCACGTCATGTCACTTACCTTGGGCAAGACAATGCGTCCCAAGCTGCTCACGTCACTTGCTCGCAACACTTTCTGAAAGAGAAAGTTGTATCCCTGACACAATAATCATCAAAAGTCATTAACAAAAACGAGCGCTTGCAGGGGCAGCACACTAGCTACCTACAACAAACGTAGAGTCGAATTCCTTTCAGCGAATCAATCACGCTCAGAAAACCAGATTGTTCATGAGAGCAGTCTACCTACTTAATCAAACGCCTTTGGATCTTCCAATTGTGGCTTGAAAACGATACCAAGAGGAAGGAATTGAATCAGATCACTCAGCTTTACTTACCGTGCCGTTTCCATTGCTCAGCTCGGATTCCATATCCACTTGCTTTCGGTGATCATCGCTGAACTCGGGTTCCACGTCCACTTGCTTTCGGTGATCATCGTTGGTGGAGAGTCGGCACGGCTGTGACTGATTTTCACTCTTAACCCTCATCAGGTGGTGATGCTGCTGCGTCCGCGTTTGAAATCGCTGACGCACCATATAAGACTTCCGAAGTGCCCTGGTGTAAGCCGCGCCCCGGTTCACAATCTCGCCTGGACCTGCCAAGTACACCTTGGTGAGAACATGACCCTCACACTGTCTGAGAATGGGACCTCGTACTCCTAAACGACCACAAATTCACGATTATACAATGACCAATTTGATTGCAAAACATAATTCAAACGAATCAGAGAAGAGCCGTGCACGTGTGAATCGAAACATAAATAATACTCTGCTCCACAAAGCATGGTAAATATAATACTGCAGACAGCTATCAGAGCTCTAGTTTTTTTCCATCTCCAAAAATGTAGGAAAACGAATTGATACACCCTACTAGCAACGTGAAGAAGAGGAGCTTAAATCACTGCAATTTTCGGCAACATCCCACAACAAGGGACACGGCAAAGTGCACTGAGCATGCTTCACCCTGCAATGCAATTTGCCGTTCACCCAAGGCTGCAACTCTAATGTGAGATGTTGCACAATCTTTCTTACCACGAGGACTCCCCTTCGCGTCGAAAACATTTCCATCCCCAGAAGTTGTGCTGATTTCAGGGTGTGTGTGCCGTTGTGGCGTTGGTTGCATGCCAAGACGCACAATCTCTCGCCTGATCGCCACCATAACGTCTTCCTCATCTTCCGACTTCACAGCCCAGTGGTTGACATGCTCCAAGAGCATTTGCAGCCCTCGTTTTCCACCCCCCAGCCGTGCAACCGCGGATTGGAGCGTGTCTTCACGCACTTTGACTCCGCGTAAAATGTCGCTCAAGGTCACCTTGTTCTGGAGAGGGCGGAAGGACTTCTCCGGGGCTGCAGCAGAATCGGGCGATGCCCAAGGCGGAAAATCCTCATCGGCCTCCACTTCTTGCTTGACATCGCAAAAGAGTGTGTCCGTGTCAAGCGTGTCAAGCGTGTCACCCACCTCCCACACTGAAATCCACACCAAAGTTACATGTAACCACATTTTGGCATCCCCTCAAAAATCTGTAGCCATCTGGTGAAATGAATAGACTCATTGCAGGCTTCCGAATTTCATTGTGTTGTGAATTCATGCCAGGGGTTCTCTTTCTTTCAGGCTCAAGTCAAATCCTGGCCTCCAGAAATGCATTCCCCATGAGCATCCTAATACTGGTAATTCATGAAGCCGAGACATGTTATGGTTCTTAGGCGTTCGGTGTGCAGCAGGTTGCTCCGATCTGTAGAAATTAAGGACAATCGACGGACTACTAAGATCGTGTGAATTTTTTCATAGCCTTAAAATCGGAGGCACTCGCCTCACATAAGAACCTGTCAATGAATCTTGTCATAAGCCAGTGGATCTTAACCTACTGTTTCCTTACGGAAGACGTGATTCGGATGCAACCCCAAAACCAACCTGATGAGCAGTCGACTGGTGAGAACTCCTGAGCCTTGCCGAACTGCACGCACGAGTTCATAATCCCCACCGCCAGTTTAAAGCAGGCTCTACGCCGCAATCACTTGCTCCAGTAAGAAGAATCGCCAATGCCGCATCTGCAACGCACAATCTACGACTATTCTACAACGGCACTCCTGTGAAAAAACCGTGGTGATGATCATCGTGACAAAATTCCTCCGAGATGCACAGTCAGGGTCATGGGTCTTGAAGCCTATCTCTAACTTCTGCCTACTATCTATCTCTCTCTTCCGTTGTCCACGACCTCCATCTGCCCATGTCAAGCGTCCTGAACAAACTACGAGCTGAGCACCAACCCTACCTTGGCCACCCCAAATCGCAAGCTCCAACGGGATTCACCCCAACAACTTACAAGCTCCAACGGGACGGGGACGGACACCTGTGAAGCAGCGAGACAACTGGAACTGAATGCATTGAACAGTGATAGAGAGTTCTCCCTCAATCATCTGCAAGGGAGAGTGAAAGCTATTCATGAGAATTCTGTGACGGAGTGCCGAGGCTTCACGGCACTCAGTCCCAAAACAGAGGATCTGCGAGGTTGGGCAAACCGGGAGGGAAGCAGCCCATGGCTTCGGTACTGTAGTTTTACGACTCCCAACAGTCCCAAAGGGCTCGGGACGGCCCATCCCCGACGTCCACACTGGATGGTGCACAAAAGAGAAGCGGCGGGCTTTGGCAACAAGCGGCTAACGATTTTCATCCGCTGTTTTTTCTGAGAAAAGGGGGTTCAGTTGGAAAAAGGGATGATGCACACCTATGTAATTGTCACTAATTAAATGCATATTAGTATTAGCATGAAAAACATGAATTATTTCTTATTGGATTTCATTGGCCACTGAAAGAAATAGAATTCCAACAAACTTTAGTATGCATCATTTGAACACCTTGTGAATAAGTTATTGGACTTTCAAAGGATTGTCTGTAGATGTACCAATGACCAACACTAGGCTCTCATCAAATTTCATGCTTTAATTGTGCATATCGTAGTTCGTCAATATTTTGGTTGTAGTGAGGTTTTAGGATTTAGTAATGTAGATGTCATGTTTGGAGCAATTTTAGGTTATGGGTGCTCAAACCTTAACTACTTTAACCACCCTTGAATGACATTGAAGTTGAAAAGATTTGACTTCATTGAAACAAAGAATGCACCTATTGGTGTAATAAATGGTTTTCATTTTGGTGATTATTTTGGTCACGGGAGTTTGTGTCTTTTAAAGGTTATCTTCGAGAAAAATGTGGTTAAAAAAAAAGAAAGGCATTGCCTCACAATAATCTCAAAGAAAGTACCTACACCATAAATGAAGCTATTTGTTTTGTTTTGCTTTGTGCATTTATTTTTGTAAGTTGAGATATTTTGAACCCATGTGTCCCCCGATCATGTTCTTGGTACCATTGGAAAGCTCTTTGTAAGGAAAGGTGTAAGGACTTTGTTTCATGGCCTGTGGACCTACGGTGTGAACAATGTTGAAGTTTTGAAGTTTTTACAAAATAAAAAAAGTATTGTTTATCAATTTTATTTTATTTTGGGTTGTGGCAACAACATGCATGGGGCACTTGACACTAGTTTGAATGAAAGTGACTCATAATAGATAGTTTTATGGATGAACATCCGACATGTATGGATGATTCTATCCAAAAAAAATTCCCCTTCATTGCATCCATTCCAGGTGTTCTGCCCAGCAGAAGACAAAACAGAGGTTTGGCTGCATGAAAGTCCCCTGGAAAGGTAACTCAAGCGAAGTAGGAAGGCCAGATCATGCAGCTCCTGGAACTCTTCACGTGGGGCTCATTCATTGCAAGGGGCTCCTCAACTCCAGCAACTTGACTGGTTGCCAGGGAGTGACCGGAGGATGATATTTGCGGTTGCTGGGACAAGTGCCAACGTGTCATGGTCGGTTGGGGACACCGTACCCGAATCAAGATTAGGGGAGTGGCCGGGTAGCTCATCCTGGGGGTGCCGGAGGAATTGGGGGAAAGAATAAGCGGTTGCAATTTCAAACCATCAATCCGTCAAAAGATTAATTAATTAAATTAAAAAAGTTCTATATCGGTGATTATGGGTGAAAAGATTTTTAAAAAGAAATTTATTACTCTGTATGATTTTAACCCTTGAAGTCCCATTATCCCCTCGGGGGATAAAATGGATTTCGGGCAGGCTCCTATGGTCTCAATATTATTTGTGATTTTCTGAATTTTTTTTGTGAAGATAGAATATCACATTAGCTTTCCGAAAATGTAGTTTTTATTTCAATCGGTGCTCGAGAGCAAAAGTTATGGCACAAAAAAACCAAATATTAGTTCGGCGGGCAGAAAAAAATTCTCAAAAAAACTTTAAATTAAAAATTTTAAAAATTTGTTTCATATAGATTTTATTTTTATTTACATGGGAAGCTTTGATTCACTCCATTTGGATTTGTTATGTAAAAGTTATGGTCAACCTTATTTTTCGGGCAATTAGAGCATCTTTTTGAAAAAATAACTTTTAGGATTCATTTTTGATCTCAATTTTAACAATTTAAAATTAAAAAAAGTTTTGAAAGGTCAAGATTTCTTGCTAGAACAATCTCACTGTTGAGATTAGTATATTTCAATTCTATCTTAGAGCTATAAATGATTTAATTTTTCCTTTAATCTTGAATCTACTTCTACTTAATAATTTTTTAATGAGTGAAAACTAAGTGTTTCTTTAAAAAAATAAAATTTCCCTAGATTCTCAAATCAATTCTTCATCATATAAAATTAGAAATTCAAAATCATTAGAGCAAAAATTTGAAGTTAATAAGGTTCAAAGCCCCCAAATGTAGCTGAGCAAGGTGCAAAAAAACTAGATTCCTTCACTTTAACCCCTAAAACCCCGCTTGGCCCCTCGGGGGACAATTTGGGTCCGGGTAGGTTCCTATTGTCTCAATTTGAAGTGAATTTTTTTGAGATTTTTTGAAGTTGTGTAGCTTTGCAAGAGCTTTGTGGATATATAGTTTTTGTTTCAATCGGATGCCGGATGAAAAAGTTATGGCACAATGAGCAAGAAATGGAGATTGGCGGGCAGCCCAAAAAAAATTACAAAAAGTCAAAATAATTTTTTTGAGTTTTTTTCCTAAAAAATTATGTTCATACCCATACTTGAAGCTTTGATTCATTCTATTTGGACTAGGGATGAGAAAGTTATGGACAATCTTATTTTTTCGGGCAATTTAAACATCTTCTTGAAAAAATCCTTTTTGTTCAACTTTGAATGCTAATATCTTTCAATCCCTACGGTCAAATTTGATGAAATTTTTACTACATGATCTCAGACAAGTTAAGTACAAGATCCTATGGTTAAATTCCCAAAAAAGCAAAAAAAATTGATTTCCTTAAGTGAATACAATAGAAGTGGTAGTTTTGAGTGTTTTTTGGCAAAAAACACCCTCGGAGTTTTAGGGATTAAATGCAAATATCTTGCAATCTACATGGTCAAAAAATTTGAAATTTCTTCTACACATTCTTATACTAGTATAGTACAAGATTCTATGGTTAAATATGCAAAAAAAACATTAATTTTTTTTTTTTTGCTCTTTGCTCTAGAAATGGCAGTTTTGAGTGTTTTTTGATGGAAAATGGCCTTGGGACTTTAGGGGTTAAAACAAACAAACTTGTTACTTGAAAAAAAATAGGGTTCAATTTAGAAATTAACGCTTGAAAGACGAGCTGGTCACCATGGAAATCATGTGTTTGGGTAATGTGTGAATTGTTGGCTTAAAAAAATGCAAAAGCAATCACTAGAAGTCAAAATATTGTAGAAGACCTTCCCTTTTTCCACAAAATTTGGAAGATGAATAGTTGCACTTCTATCCTGCAGGAAGAGATTCTTTGTCATTCATCGGCCGAAAAATGTCCTTAGCTTTGTTTGTGGGTTAAAGGAAAATAATTAGATGGTAGAACTCAAAAAATAATAATCAAGAACATTGGTCAAATACACACATACACATGTGTATATATATATATATATATATATATATATATATATGTATATATGTATATGTATAATTTTTATTTATTTATTTTCATTATTGTTTCCAAGGGAGACTATTCTTGTCCACTTGGATTCTCATTTTAAGTGTCTCTTTTAATTGGGGGATACTTGATAGTTTGAGTTGGAAACTATAATCTCATTTTTTGGCATGATTTTTTGAAACTTTTTTTCAAAGTTAGAAATAAAAATAAATTTTTTGAAAATAAATTTTTTTATATCAATTAGTGCATGGGAGCAAAAAAAACTCCTTCTATCTTGAAATAAAATTTTCATCCTTATTTTTGGATGGCAATGTGAGTAAACAAAAAAACTTGATGTTTAAATTCAATTAGAGGTTCTTTGATCATACTTTACACAAATGCCATATTTAACTACTTTTAGACTTTAGAGAGAATTATAGACTTTGTAAGCTATTGTTTATAGAAAGATCTCCCGATAATTTGTAAAATGTGACCGCAATAATTTTGAAAAGAGAAAGAAAAATAATTAGTACATCCTATTTATATATGAAATGGAAATATGAGATCCGGATATCTTTCGATGTCATCCCCTCACATTACACAAGTACATACACAACGACAATTCCAACATTCAACCTAGGAACTAGAGATCCAGATATCTTCCGATGTCACCCTTCACATTACACATACATAATAAAAAATACAACACTTACTTTAGAACTGGAAATCCAAAGATCTCCTGATGGCATTTTTCTAACATTACAGAAATATGTACACAATAACGATTCTAACACATAGATAGGAATTGAATATCCAAAGATTTTCTGATGTCATTCAATAAAAATTACAAAAATCCATATACAACTACGATATTTGTACAATAAAATAAGGTGGATTTACCACCATTTATTCATACATAAACATCAAGGCATAGACATATGCCTATGCAAACAATGACACTACAATATTGTATAAAGTGCAACTAGTGTTTTCTATCCATAATCCGGCATTACCTAACATGTACCACCGGGTGTATTATATAAGACCGCTTGATATTTAGAGGATCCATGTCAACGAACACAAGAATTCGATTCCTAAGCAAGTTGAGTAATGCAATCCTACTAAAGATATTTGTGAAGAACTCGCATCTATTTGAATGCCGGTCTGAATTCTCCGGTACCTAACATCCTTTAACAAGATACAACTTCACAAAAATATCATTTGAAAGCATATATTGAAGGAGCTCTACCAATTTTGAAAGGGTCATCTTCGACCAAATACCAACGGAGGTCTTTGCCAACAACAATGTAATAAGTTCTTGGAAGCGCTAAACTTCAATCTTCAATGGACAATCTGAGACTGTGCCTTCATTGCACAGAGGCCCTGTCAATACAACGAGCAATACCTTCTAAATCCACACAATTCAACAAATAGTCAATCATAAAGTACCTTCAGCCAAAGAAAAGACGACCTGCAAGCATCGGGAGATCTCCCAATAAGTAACACTATAGTGGAAATAGTAGAAGGGATGCACGCATAGAGGATAAGACATAGACTTTAATTATTTCAAGACCTAAGTAAATTCTTTTACTAAGCAATCATGCGACATTTTTAATGCCAAGTACAAGAGATCCTCTCTAATACAGTCCTAGTAATATTGCAACAATAAGAGAAAGGCTTGCCAAGTACAGGAGGTCTGAAAAGTTATTATAAAAATCACCATTTGTACCGTCCATATTGCAAGTCAATTGCCAAGTAAAATAACGTAAGACAATAATATTATCATAACACCGCTGTCATAAAAGAAAAAGAAAATTTGTACTAATATTGTGGAAAAGTGCATTCACAATATCTACAAAATGCTTACCTTCTTCCCTTCAAGCGACTAGTATATTCACCAAGCAAGAATCTTGAATACTCTGAATGAAGTGTGGCGTGTAGGATTACAAAGCCTTAAGTACTCCATTGCAATTCATCATTTGAGAATTGCTCATTTAGGATGAAAAATGGAAGAGCAACTTCAAAATAAATATAGAATAAGGTCGTTATTCCAAATATGAAAGCGAATTATTCAGGCCATAAACTAGAGGTATATTTACAGAGTATTATGGGAAGCAAATCATTGTAAGATTCCCCAATACAAGATCATGGAGACGGCATGTGAGCCTTTAAGTTAGCACTTGGAGCTCTAGGATTATTTTTCACGATTTATTGTTAAGCTTTAGTGTCAATTCATGCAAAATAATATAAATTAGTTAGTTGAGAAGAATTTGATAGGCAGTCCCTACGAGATTGGTGAGGAGTTTCCTAAAATTGTGGAAAACAAAAATACTCTGTTTATCCATATTTTAGGACCTAGTTAAGAGTCTGAGAGTTTAGATTAGTAGTTCCAAGAGAAGTGAGGGTATGATAATTAGCCAGTTCTAGTGTTTTGTCCATGTAAAACTATGCCTGTAGAATGCATGTGACAACCTGGCTAAAGTTTAAAGTTCAGTTCACAGATTTAGAAGTCTTAGATTCAATTCACAGAGAATTTGGGTTAGTTTATGAAAGTCTTGTAGGTATTTACCATATGAATCCGAACGCAAAGTAGACGAAGGTCAGGGTGATTGGAGCTTACAGAAAGGTGCTTTTAGGGAGAAGCATGCCAAGAGGTCAATATTGGAGCTAATCATCCACGACAAACCCAGTACCAAATGATTTCCCCCTGGGGTGGAAATTAACAAAGAGTTACTAATTTTAGCCTCTTTATGCATAATGCAATTGGAGATTTGGTTTTATCCTTAGCTTTAGAAAACGTCTTAGAGATTTTTCCAAAAGTTTTGGGATTTTACAAAACTCCACAACGACTCCATGAGAAGTCAACCGCCTTTGAAATTGATGGCAATTTCATAGAAATTATCCAAAGTGCGGTAAAATCTCACTAAAAATTAGATTAGAGTTTTGTGTGCCAAATAAGCGACATGTCAAGTTTGAAGACTTTCTGTTAGTCAGAAGTACCAAAATCGGCAACGACATCAAATTTAACAAGAATTTACAACACAACAGTGGGTTGATTGACAAATCAAGAGCTTATGGTGTTGGAATGTCGCAAATAAGGAGTCTTTCCTTGCTCTCATGAACCTTCCAAGCAACCCTAGTTAGTGAGTTTCTTCAAAAATTGCAAAGTCCAATAGTTGGAATTTTGGCTTATCGTTAGTGGATTTTATAAGTATATACAGCCTAAAGGAAAGGGGTCGAATGTCCTCAAGAGTAATTGGGGTCTTCTAAACGCGATGGCGCAATTGGTTTTCAATTTCAAGTTGTTCTCAAGAAGATAGGAAGAGTTCAGCAGTAGGTTTGACTTTTTTAGAGTAATTAGTGATAATTGAGGATTAATTTGCAAAATATCTTGGTGGAAATCAGAGATTGGATTTAGTTAAGATTTCAAATCTTTCCTTTAAAAGCCAATTTGGATTAAACTAAGAATATTTGAAAATATCCTAAGGTTATTTACAAATTAACTCAAGGACGATTATGTTAATTTCCTAAATATCTTTGGGAAAAATCTTAGATTTTATTGGGACAAGATTTTCTTGCTAATTAAGGCTTGTTCTAAAAAACTCTTAAGATTAAACAAAGATTATTTAGCAAATATCTTAAGATAGATTAGGTTTAGCTTTAGGTTAGTTTTGAGTAAAAGACATAATATCTATTGGTAAATTGAGGTGGTGGAGCCTTCTAACAAGTATATAAGGCCTCCCTCCGAAGTTTGCTGAGACCCCCAAAACTATTTTCTGATTGTCGTTACTCTGCTGGAGTGTGGAAGACCCACACTTCAATTTGCTTGACTGACTTTGTCGGTATTATCTATTGAGGCCAAAATACGGCCAACTTTTGCTCATTTTTGCTTTCTTTTAGTGGAGGATTTGGTTAGAGGATGCGAGGGTCCCTTTACAACCAACAAAAACACACTAAAACTGTACCATCAGGAGGTTTAGTCCCCCAACACTCAATACTTTTGATAAGATACTAACAATTTGTGATTGTAACAGAATTTGAATTAAAACCTTAAGGCGGTGAAGCTTGACTCCACCAAAAGATTCTAATTTCAAATCCCAACCAAGACTTTGTTGTATAACAAAAGTTGGTCTGATTAATTCCTAATTTTCAATTTAAACACTTTCATGTGTACCTCATTTAGGACTTAAACTCTTGGATACTTGGAATTACACTTTAAATCCTTGATTTTCGGTTTAAACACTTTCATGTGTACTTCATTTAAGAATTAAGATATTTTTGGACAATTTGAGACCGTGATATATAAGTTTAGCCTGAGGTTACTCCCGTACGGCGAAGCTTTGATCTTTAAAGAATAAAGTTACCTTCGAGATTTAGGACAAAAATTAGCAGTTGCCAAAGCTTTGGCTAGTTAAATGCTATTTAAGCCCAATACTAACACCAAAATTGACTATTTTTGGTTAATTTATTGCGTCATCTACCTTGTTGTCCTAATTTGCCAAAGTTATGGATTTTTTAGTTTAGATAGTTTTGTTTTAGTTTAGATTTGCTTTCCTTTAGTTTTCCTAAAAAACCAAACAATTAATTTAGATTTGTTTTGCCTAGTTATCCTAAGAAACCCAACAATTAGTTTAGATTTGTTTTGCTTTAGTTATCCTAAAAAACCCAACAATTAGTTTAGATTTGCTTGTCTAGTTAACTAAGGAGTCCAAGAAAGCCCATGGAGAGACTAGGTTCCGGGGGAAGTCTGGTTTCGGAGAGAGTCACTAGTTTGAGGGAAGTCTGGTTAGGGAAGAGTGCTGGGCTTCGGGGAGAGTGCTAGAGTGTTGGGAGAGTCTAGGGCGTCGGGCGAAGTCTGGGGTTTGGGGAGAGTGCTGGGGTTTCGGAGGAGAGTCACTGGGTTTAGAGGGAGTCACTGGTTCAAGGAGTTTGGGTTTTGGGGAGAGTCACTGGGTTGTGAATTTAGTCCAGAGAGTGTTGGGTTAGAAAAGCTAAATTCAAGAAACATCAGACCATCAACTGGAATTAAAGAACAAACCAAGGTTAGGCCGTTGCTCACCACACCACCTCATTTTGATTTTTGTTCCTAAAATTGGTTAGTCACTCTTGAAAATCAAAAGCTCACTACGCATACATAAATCCATAACTCTCAACATTCCATAGCCACATTTCAAATGACAAACAAGAATTGAGTCCAAAACACTTAAAGAAGAAGAAGGAGACAAAGTAGTGGCTTTGGAGAGGAATTAGGATTAAAAAACTAATACTTCACAAGTATCTAACTATTCATTTGGGCCTTGTTCTTGATTTTGTTCATTTTTTCTATTCATCTAACTATCCATGTGGGCCTTGGTTTTTGTTTATTATTCTTGTTCTCTTATTCATTTACTATTCATTTGAAATAATGCTTTGATTTGTTCTTTTTACTATTGAAGAATTTGATTTTAGTCATTAATTAGGATTCCAATGTAAATTAGTTGGTTGAATGTTGGTTTAAGTTTTGTTTGATTAGGCCTAATAAGCCAAATAGGAAAAAAAAAAAGTCAACAAAAAGATTAAATTAATCCAACGAAGCTAATAAACTAATGAACAACAAACAAAATTAGCTATTCATTGGAATATTTATTAGAATTGGATAATACTAACTTTCAGAAATAATTCTTAAATTGAATAAAACTCCAAGGTATTTGGAAATAGGGCCTTGAAGTTAATTTTATTCAAAAGAATTAACTAGGAACCAATTATAAACACTCAAGTGTTTAATTTAAATTCCTAAAACTTAAGGAATTACGTTAAATACTTAAAACTAACAACATCTTGTAGGAATTAGTTAGGAAGAATGTAGAAAGGAAGACTTTCAAAACATTCTAACACCCGAGTTTGCGTGAAGGAAGGACAAAGTGCATGTGATGGAGGACGACGGATATTACGAATCCATCATGTTGGTGATATGCGACGGCGGGATCGTGGCTACTATGGACCCAGAGGTATGTTAGTCGTTCTTTTTAGTTATTTTGCTTTTTGAATTGGTTTGTTTTTAAATTAAAGTTAGAATCGTGCTTTTAGAAGTTAGTTTTTTAGATTAGCGGTTTAGAATCTAAGTTAGAATTTAGAACCTAATAGGTAAAATTTAGAGGTTTCTAAAAAACAATCATACTTAAAATTTAACCGAACAAATGAAAAGTTATTAATAATTAAATTTAACCCTAAGTTGGATGGAAATTTAAGGTTTTCATCCAAAAAAATCTTTAAAGAATCTTTTTAGGTAGGAATCAAACAAGGAATCTATATAGATTCTAAAATCTATTTTTACTTTCAAAAATACTTTAGTTTTGAAGGGTAAAAGTTTGGATGAAGTTTAAGACCAAATTTGGACAAAAAACATCCAGATAGGTCAAAATTCCAATTGATCTTAAGAATCCGTAACTTAAAAGAATTAATAACTTAACCCTAAAATTTAGAATTATTTTGGATTGATTTGCTATTTTAGATTAGTGGATTATGAAGGTTAGCACAAATAAAGGGCCGAATTCTATCCGTGGTAACTTTTACAAAGAATCTCGAAATCTAACTTTCTTTACCATTCTGGAAAGGGGAAGTTATATTCTATTAAGGAACTTTGATACAATTTTAGTTAGATTAGATTTTTTTTTTTTCCATTTTACCTAACCATAACGTTTTAACCCATTTAACAATTAGTGTTTCTTAGAATTAGTAGAATTTTACAGGATTATTAGTCACAAAAAGTGTCCATTGCTTGGAAGGCAAACACTTAACTAGGAATCACCCAACCCGGAGTAAATCTCCATCAAAACAGCCGCTAGAACTCATGTGTAAACTTTCTGACTGAAGGGTGGAGTTAGAAACGCTTACACGGCACGGAATGCAAACTATCTAGACTCGAGCATATGGAACATGTGAAACAACGTGTTCGTAGTAAAGACGACCGGATTAATCAAACGACAATAGCGGTCTACACTATATATACAAAATCAAGCATCGTGGGATCCCCCGACAGTGTGGATTTCTGTGAAAGTCAAAGAAGTCCATTGTAATTCTTCATTTCTAAACCCGAGTGAATTTGCAAGGAAAATTACTTTTACATTTACAATACGGCTATGGTTGCCATTAAAGATCACAGTTGTTAAGTACTTCTACCGAATTCAAAATCGATATTAGAGATCTAGATAAAATTGTAAAACATGTAGTATATAAAGACTAGTATCATGATATAATTGGATGCAGCTTGCAGCAAGGAAACACTCCCGTATCCTTAATGTTATACAATTCAACATTTGGAGATCTCCCAAGAAATACAAACTGCCTTCCAATCAACTTACAATTTTGGAGAGAACATAAATGGCCTCCACAATGTTGGTGCACTGCAATTTGCAAACAAAATGAAGAGTGTAGAAACAAACTTCTAATTAAATTCAAGGAAAAAACCATTAATGGTAGTATATGCATTAGGATGGTATGGTCGGATGGAAAGTGTAGATATGTTATACGCAGGAATTTGTAACGTAAGATCTCCTAATTTCCTAATCGCAATAAGCATATTCGTTTATAGTGTGTCCGAGTTTGCCTAGTATGAACACACTCAATCTTGAAAGACTTCTAGCATAATGGAAATTATAGAAATTAGAGTATCTTGAAGAGAGGAAGCGAGGAACCATATGGTAATTGCCTACAATAATATTGAAGTTGGAAAAAGTATCGTGATCTCTCACAATAATTGCATTGTATTAAAAAATTACAATATGGCCATCATTGCCTAGTACGAAAATATGCTTAAGTGACTTCTATAAAAATATAATTTACAATAATTACATTAAATTCTACAATATTTGCTAAACTATAAAGTGCTTGTCTATATTCATATACATATTGAAAAAATGATCGTGAGATCTCCGGATAAGGCTCGGTCATGCGTATGAAAGAGAAGCCATAATCAGGAATTTCCCTTAGGATACTCTTCGAAAGTTTGGAGAGCATTTAGAGTACTTACAAGGTGCAATTAAGTTAATTACAGTGAGCTCAAAAGTTTTAAATTGTACGCTAAGCAAGGTTGTCTAGACGTCTAATGTGGAGGAGAGGATTGTTCTTGACATACACCAATACACCTTGATTTGACTTAAAAAGATTGGAAACCCAAGGCAAAAGGGTCCCAGTGAGGAACTGATCTCCGGTATCACCAAACTATGTCTGGGGAAAACAGCACTGTGAGCGTTGTTTAGAAGGTTCTTAAGTGGACTATCGTCAATTAGTAGAATATTTTTTTTAGAGTCCAATTTCAGCATACTTATGAAGGTGGACAGATCCTTTATGAAGTAGGGCTTGTTTAGATTACGGCTATCTCTATAGAACGATCGTGTACACTCATCTTGCAAAAGAACAATGACGTCTTTAGCTTTAAATGATGTTGGCAACAACAGGTTGTTCAATAGAGGCTCCATGTTTCTCTTTGTCATGGTGCTTGTGGGCACTAGACTACCCACCCTTGGTAGTAAAGCGAACACCGACCAAGTTCTATGCTTTTATCCACTTTTTTAATATATGGGGGTGTTGTGAGCACGGTCCACTGTGCCTTCCAAGCAATGAATCTTTTTTTGCTAATGTTTTTTAAGTATCATGGATGGGCAACGAAAATAACTAGAAATGCATGTGGTAATTCACAAGCTAACTGCAATGATCAAGGGTGATAGTAAATTCTAACTCCCTAACTATCTATCCTATGTTTAGGGTTGACTGGATAGTTGGTGTCATTTCTAACATCCCTTAGAACTACGTAAAAGGGGAACCCTTATGTTCCTTCCATGAACCCCTAAGACGATCTTTGTGTTTTGACACTTCACCTGGAAGTTCTACTTCTAAAGACTAACCCTAAAGCTCAACTTTTACTCTAATTTCCAACTTCCAAATGTAAATCTAGATTTTTACTCCTTAGTATTAACTCTAAATTTTAACTTCCAAAGCTGACTCTAGGTTTTGACCTTTAACCCTAGGTTTTTACTTCTAGAATTAACTCTATAATTTAACTTCTAATTGTAATTTTTACTTCTACTTTGAGCGTTGATTTTACTCTATTTTTTGCTTCTCAATTGACTCTAAAAATTAACCTCTAAATTTAATTCTAACTTTTAACTTTTAACTCTAAGTCTTTACTTTCTAACCTAGCTCTAAGATTTGACTTGAGAATTTGACTCCTAGCTTATACTTCCAAATTAACTCTAACCGTTTTAACTTAGAGTTTAATTTTTATCATTTAACTTTAATTTGACTCTAGTTTTTAATTGCTAATTAATTCCTAGTTTAAATCTTAAATTCTCTTTCTAATCTAAATCCCTAATTTCCGTCCATGGTTCTTTTTGGATGAAATTTTAATTCAATACCCCCGGTTTCCCCCTACTACTTAACTTATCCCAACATGGTCGATTTGAAGCCAAATCCTAAGTGTAATATGGTTCCGGAGACCTCTATCCCTAATCTAGAAACTTTTGAATCTAACCTCTTACTTTGCACTTATCACGGCTTGTTAATTGTGTTTAACGGGCTGATTAAAGAAATCAACACTAATTAGGGAAAAATCACCAAAGTTTAATTCAAAAACTCACCTCTTCATTGCCGATTTCAGAAATCACTTCATCCACGTCCATGTATACATCCTCATGCTCCATGGTAATCCTTTGTTTTGTTTTATTTTTTCCAAGCTCACCGCTTAATTTGAGAATATGTTACACCCTTGCAATTTAACTTCCCTCTTTCCCTTCTTCCTTCCTTTTCTTTTTCCCTCTCTTCTTCTACACTAGTACTATTCCACCTAAGCTTTTATGGATGTCTGATAACTATAGACTCAAACTCCAAGGAGGTTTTAATATCCCTCCTACCCTCTTACACAATTTTATCTTTGTATCATCCTAATCCTTCTCTCAACGGTTACCACAAATTCTCAAGATTTTTTTCCTAAAGCCTATTTAGCCTAAGCCTAGGTCACTATTTATTGTCTCTCTCACTTTTTCTCCTATTTCACCCTATTTTCCTCCAATCCTCCTCCATTGTGTGTAGAGTGGATTTTTTGTTGGTGAGAGTGAGACTTCCTTGTGTGCAGTTACAATGGTAATCCGCTCTTTTCTCTCCTTCTTTTTGTTTTTTTTAGACCCTACTTCTACTTTTTGGCTCTAAACCTTTAGCTTATAAAGTCCTAATCCTCTACTTTTTAGAATGAAAAGGAACCTAAAACAAAAAGAACCCCGAGTGGGGTCTGGACTCGACCCCAGCTGCCTGGACCGATGGATTGGTCCCGGTGGGCTGGTTTTGCCAAAACTAAGGGTTGCTAAAACTTAAGGAAACTGGATGCTAGAACTAAGGAAAATCGGGCTTGCTAAGTTATGGAAACAAAGGCTAGATTGTTACAACTTGATAAATGGAATTTTCTAACGACCTACATATCTTGGAAGCTAAATTCTAGAGGTTTCCACAAAGGTTTTGGAAACTAGACTTTAGAACGAAACACCGGGAAGGGTAAAAGCTTTGCCGCTAAGTTGGATTTAACACCAACTTTAGGACTTGGGGGCACTCCGGAGGTTCAAAGCTCCGCCGCCTAAACTTTTAACACACACTCTAGGACTTCAACCTTGTCACCAGTTCGAAGCTTCGCCGTTCTCCAAGGGGGTCCGCACAATGAGAGGGACTTTAGAAGAGGGACAAGACAAAACAAATGCACATAGGGTCGAAGCTTCGCTGTCCCGGAGGGGGTTCCACTCAACAAGGAGAATATTAGAAGAAGGATGTCAAAAAAAATACATGGAGAGAACACACGAATTAAGACCACGTGGCAACACAAAGCTCATACACTAAAGGCCCCCCAAAGCGGCATCACCAAGGTATGGTGGGGGGTTGCCCTAGAGTTAGTACAAGATCTACAAAGACTCCTAAACCACCAAAAACTAACTCACAAGGGTACAAAAAGGACACACAAGGTGTAGAACACCTGCTCAACTTACAATAAAAGTACATAAAGAGTAATAAGGCAAGATAGAAGGACCCCCAAGGACCTTCAAATCTTGAAATACTACAACAATGGAGCCAAAATTGCTCCGAAAACATCATAGAGGTTTTTGGCTTCAAAGGCCAAAATATCCAAAATAACTTGGACCCACGGATCCAAAACAAGAATTGGGGGTGTTCTAAAGAGAAAAATGGGGCCCTTAAATAGGTTTCCAAAGGTCCCACCCCTCCCTCTAGAGTTCTAAGGTAACCTTATCAACTTGGATTTTCATCCTCATCCTCAAAGATTTTCATCATAATCCCTAAAAATCTACTTCTACCATCTATGCTGGACCAACATCCTAACTTTTGGAGATTAACTCTAATCGTCGGACGGATTGCACCGTTGGATCCAAAACGCCGTGTTTGGTCCAAGATACCATTACCCCCCCGTATCGAGGCCAAAAACCCATCGTAGGCTAATTTAATTTAAAAACCAAATCGTGGTAAAATCCTAGATCTTGGAGGTCTCCTATTTTGAGAAATGTGAATAGCCTAGGGTCTCTGGTAGGTACGAGAGAGTTGGAAAGGACTCTTGGTTGACTTCGTTTTGCCATCGTATGGTCCCGGAATGCCGGTCAACGTGGCAGGGACCCCACCACGTGGTTAATTCCCGAAGAATCTCGCCGGTTCGGGTACTTGTCACTATCAGAATGTCATGAACTTCACGGAGCGCATTACTAACATAAAACAAGCTAGTTTAATTTTTAGTGAGATTTTATTGTAACCTGGTGTGAGCTCCCAATTTGTCACTTGGGACTCGTAGAATTATTTTTTTGGAAATTTGCAATTTAAAGTTAAGAAAAATATACAAAAAGCCATAAAAAGAGTGTAGAACCAAAACAGGGTTGTAAAGTACCCATTATAGTATTTGGTCTAGATTTGTGTTTAGACTTAGAATCCCACCAAACCGGGCCCAAAAATAGGTAGAAAGAATGAAACGGTTGGATTTGTAGGATTCAAGTCACATAGGCCCAAAAGGGCTAAATCCCACCATGAATGTGGCAATTCATGGCTAAGTCGGTCCGAGGGATCCACAACAAGGTCACTAGGTCGGGTCCTAGAGTTAGGTTTAGAATTCTCCAAACTCCGATTGTTAGCATGTAGGAGCCACTAACGCAAGACCGGGCCCGTGGAGGAATCTACAGCCCAAGGATGGTATCCTAGGGTAAATCCCATGCCAGGAGTCCAACGACGAAATTGATTCGCCAAGATTCTTCTATCTGCAAAAGATTCCCGCACCATCGATAAATTCAAGGAGATGACCAATTCATCTCCACTGACCAATTGTGCCAGGTAAGGAAACGCACCTGCACATCTTTCATGTGACCCCATGAGAGGTCCTGTGAAAAATCCCGTCATCTTCCGACTTGCAGAAGAACCTTTTGCGGGTGGTCAACCCTGATAACCTCTAACGAGAATTTCATGGAAATTACCCAGATTGCTAGAAAATCTCACTAAAAATTAGACTAGTTTGTTTTATGTTAATAATGCGCTCCGTGAAGTTCCGCAACATTCCGATAGCAGCAAGTACCCGAACCGGCGAGATTCCTCGAGAATTAATCATGTGGCGGGATCCCCACCACGTTGACCGGCATTTCGGGACCATACGACGGCGGAACAAAGTCAACCAAGAGTCTTTCCCGACTCCCTCACACCTACCGGAGACCCTAAGCTATTTACATTTCTCAAAATAGGAGACCCCCAATATCTAGGATTTTACCATGGTTTAGTTTTTTAAACTAAATTAGCCTACGATGATTTTTTGTCCTCAGTACGGGGGGTAAGGGGATATTGGACTAAACACGGCAATCTGGAGCCAATGGCGCAATCCGTTTGACAATTGGAGTAAATCTCCAAAAGTTAGGAGGTTGGTCCAGCGTAGACAAGTAAAAGTAGTTTTTTAGGGATTAGGATGAAAATCTTTGAAGATGAGGATGAAAATCCAAGTTGATAAGGTTACTTTAGAGCTCTTGAGGGGGAGGTGGGGCCTTGGAAACCTATTTAAGGTCCCCATTTTTCTCTCTTGAACACCCCCAATTCTTGTTTTGGGTCCGTGGGTTCAACTTATGTTGGGATTTTTTGGCATTTTAGCCAAGAAGCCTCTACGGTGTTTTTGGAGCACTTTTGGCTCCTTTTGTTGTTATATTTTAAGCTTTGAAGGTCCTTGGGGGTCCTTCTACCTTGCCTTATACACACTTCGTGTGTGTTTGTGTATACTCTTGTTGTTATTTGGAAGTCTTTCTATCTTTGGTGTATCCTTGTGAACTAACTTGTGTGTTGAAGTCTCGTTGGTGTCTTGTACTAACCCTAGAGCAACCCCCCACCGTACCTTGGCGATGCCGCTTTGGAGGGTCTTTAGTATGTGAAGCGTTGTTATTAAGTATTCTTACCTTGTTTGTACAATTGCCTTGGATGTGAGCCCTAACCATAGTTACCTTTTCCATTGTTGTTGTGAGTGGTCCCCACCTCCTGAGAGGCGGTGAAGCTTTGAATTCGTAGCTTATCCCAGTCTTAGAGTGTGTGTCAAAAACAGGTCCTAGACGGCGGAGCTTTGAACCTGGGAACCTCACAAGTCTTAGAGTTGGTGTCAAATCCAAACTACGGCAAAGCTTTGAACCCCCGTATGGCCGTATATTGTAAGCTCCAAAGTTTAGTTCCCAAGACCTTCTTGGGAAATTCCAAAGTTTAGCCCCCAAGAGTAGCATTAGGTTGTAGAGAAGTGAAGAAAAGAACCCGTCACGCATAGTTTTGTTTTAGTGGTAATTAAAGATTCTAGTCCACCCCCGCTACGGCGAAGCTTTGACCTTGAACCATCCGGTATAAAAATTGTGTTAAGTGGGTTCCCATACGGGAACCCGAAGAAAATAGATTTTAGAGAAAAACGTCAAAACCAGCCCAAGGAACCAGCGAGTGAGGGCAGCAAAGAGGGTCGCTGGGGGGGTCGCTGAGTGAGTCCAGATCACTAGGGAGGGTCGCTGAGTGAGTCCAGGGAGCTGGGGGTTGCTAAGTGAGTCCAAGGAGCTGGGGGGGTCTCTGAATGAGTCCAAGGAGTCGGGAGTTGGGTGAGTCCAGGGGAGTTGGGAATCCAGGGAGCTGAGTGAGTCCAGGGGAGTCGAGAGAGAAAAAAATAAACCTTGGACAAAAGAAAATCAAATCCTACAAAAGTCATATGCTAAACGACTTAAAGTTAGAGTCCGGGTGGGAAGTCGGGTTCGGTTTTTAACAAGAAACCGGACAAAGTGGCGGTCGAGAGAAGAAAAGGAATAGAAAATGGGGTCTAGTCCTGGCTAAGCTCCATGTGAAAAAAATCATACATACCAAAAACCTGCAAAACTACTCCAAGATGAAAGAAGGAGGAAAGGGAAGAATGGTTATATGGGCAACTTAGATGAGAGTGACGATAAATAGTGACCTAGGTTTAGCTAAGTAGGTGTTAGGAGGAAAATCTCGAGAATTCGTAGTGACCATTAGGAGGCGAATTAGGATGACACAAAGACGAGGTAGTGTAAGAGGGTAGAGAGACATTAAAACCTCCTTGGGGTTTGAATCTATAGTTGTAAGACATCTATAAAGTTTAGGTAGAATAGTGCTAGTGTAGAAAGATAGGAAGGGAAAGAAAAGGAGAGAGAGAAGAGAAGGAAGGAAGAAAAGAAAGAAAAGGTTTAGATTGCACGGGACCGACTTCTCGAAACATAAGCGGTGGATTTGGAAAAGATTTCCACAATCCAAGGGCCACCATGGAGTATGAAAATATACGCACGGATGCGGATGAGCATATTTTTGACACCGGTAGTGACGAGGTGAGTTCTTGAATCAATACTTGGTGTTTTCTCCTCATTAGCATTGATTTCCTTAATTAGCCCTTTTCACGTGAATAGTAAACCACGATAAGTAAAGGAAAGAAAAATTAGAAATAGAGGTTAAAAGTTTAGAGTTAAATATTAGGAGTAAAAATTTTGAGTTAAATTTAGGGGTAAAAATTTTGAGTTAAATTTAGGAGTAAAAATTTGGAGTTAAATTTAGGAGTAAAAATTTGGAGTGAAATTTAGGAGTAAAAATTTGGAGTGAAATTTAGGAGTAAATTTTAGAGTTAAAATTAGGAGTAAATTTTGGAGTTAAAATTAGGGGTAAAACTTAGAGTAAAATTTAGGAGTAAAAATCTAGAGTTAAATAGTAGGAATAAACTTTTAGAATTACTTTGGAATAAAAAACCGAGGGTAAAAGTCAAGCCATAGAATCAAAAGCGGAAGCAAAAGTTAGAGTTAGCATTCGGGAGTCAAAATCTAGAGTTGTATTTAGAAGTTGGGAATTAGAGGAAGAAATAAGCTTAGGATTAACTGCAGGGTTAAAACTCCCGAGAGAAGTGTCAATCCTCCAAAGATAGTCTTCGACACTCATGGAAGGAACGTAAGGGTTCCCCGCTCACGTAGTTAGGGACGTTAGAAATGACGCCAACTACCCAGCCAACCCTGTACATAGGATAGACAATTAGGGAGTTAGGAATTACTAATCACTTTTACTCATCACAGTCAGCTTGTTAGTTACCCATGCAATTCTAGTAGTATTTGTTGCCATCCACGACACTCAGAAAACGTTAGCACAAAAAGATCCATTGCTTGGAAGACACAGTGGACCGCGCTTACGACACCCCCATATATTTAAAAGGTGGATAAAGGCATAGAACCTGGTTGGTGTTCGCCCGATTACCGAGGGTGGGTAATCTTGCGCCCACACCCTTCCCCACTCCGCTCTCTTGAATAATAAAGACATCACTATTGATCTCGTTGTCCTTTCTTGAATGCCCCTCCTGTTGAAGTCCCCAGTTAAAGACGCTTTCGTACATGAAATGATTTGCTTGCCTTACGGCTTCTATCTCTTGTTGCTTTTTAATATTTAGAGGTTGCATAGCACATTCATTTAGATTCAGTAATGAACAAAATTTTCTAAAAATGTCGTAATTACAGACCTTTGTATACTCCCATTCAGAGATTAAGGCATCTATGACTCTCACATCCTCCCCCTCTTTGACACTCAAAACCATTTTTCTTGTAGCCTCAATTACGACTCTTGCCACTAAAGCATTGTCCAACCTCGACAAGGCTCTACCCAACGAGGGAATGAGAGGGGAGAAGTTGGTCAAGGTGTCATGTTGTATTTCAATAGTCATGCCCACAAGTGGAACCTCTAGTACAGGGATCATTGTGGGAACTCTTGATGCAACCTTAGCCCCGTCATCTTTTGGATTGTTTTTCTCTTGGCTTGGTGCTCATGCCTAATAGCAACCACTAACTATTGGAGTATAGGGGGATCTTCCGATACAACATTGCTTACAACCTCCTTTTCTTGATCCTTCCCGTGGCCAACAGTACAAACAACTTTGTCCACAATAAGTGATGCCTTCCAAATCATCGAGGGATCCCCGATGTTGCTCACCCAGCTTGCCCTTGTGGTTGTTCCTTCCTTTTTTTAGATGATTGCTCTAAAAGGACTATTTGTGAAGCGTCGTCCATCTATTGGATTGATTTGATAGTTGTCAAAGGCGAGGGTTTGGTAGCATAAGAAACAAGTATGTTTGCTGCCTTGGAGGCCTTAAGATTCGGAACCTCAAGCAATGTGTCTGCTTCTTGAACTCTACTGGTCTTATTCTTCCTCGACCTCTCCAATTTTTTCTTCTCCCCGGTTGTTGCACTTCTCTGCCTTCACTTTTGCGACTTGTCCTGCGTACATTCTTTTGCAGCTTCATTACCCTTGCTCTTCTTCTGCACATATTTAGTTGCACCTTCATTATCCTTGCTCTTCTCCTTATCTAGACGTTGTTGGTATTGTTTCCTTAGGTCCACAATTGGAATTGAAGACTCCTCATCCTTAGATTTAGTGTCACTTAGTACTACTCTTGGCGGCGATGGTTCTGGCGGATTTAGCAATCTCCCTGGCTGCGCAAGTGCTTCCGGTGAATTCTTCTGCGTTAATGGAATTTTAAGTTTAATAGCGCTGGTTGTGGTCCTCTTTGTCAGATTCGTCAGTTGTTTAGTTGGTTCCGGTATATTTTCTTATACCGGTGGCACATTTTCAACACATTGAACATTATATTGCCATTCAAGAACTGCATATCATAAATGCACACCGCCCCCAACTTCTGGAGATTTCACAATGATTCAACAAGTAATGCACACTAATCTTGCTAAGCTCAAGCAAAATTCTTCTATTGTCTCAGTGTTCTAGGTTGTCATGAGCAAGTGGATCCTTATCATTCTCGTGAGAATCAAGTGCCTCATTGTCGACCTTATGCACAGAAAAGGGTCCCGACTTTGCACATAAGTGATTCTATATCTATCTTGCAAAGAACTCACCTACCGTCATATCGTCTGTGGAATCTACAACTTCCAGGACTTCAACACCTGCCCAATGCTGAAATACAATAGTTTGTGGTTAGTGTGCTTTAGTCCCAGGGTACAAGAACATGATGTCATCAAGAACAAGTGTGCTTCGGAAGCTTACCAATCCTAAGAAATTGAACTCTAAACCACCATTGACATTTACAACAACGTAGTCGTTGCAAGCAAGTCCATGAAATATTGTCATTACTGTATTAATCTTCATATACGGCAAATGCCTTCTCCGCCAAAAAGAGTGCTCGTTGGTCATTTTCTATACGGTGTAGACTTGCTTCATGTCATCCAATCTTAGGAAGAAACTTCTAAAACAAGCCCAAAGAGCATGATTAGAATTGTGCCCAAAAACAAAAATTATAAATACATTAAAACCTTCTCTGGCTATGGGTATAGGAAATCCGTTTGAAGGCCCTGCCACGTAATTCACGACGTGGAAGTCCCACACCTTTCCCTTGATTTCTAGCTTTCATTTCTCTATGTGAGCCGCAATCATGTGGAATCCTCCGACATTGGTTAGAAGAACGACGGCAAACTGGACAACAACAATTCTATGGGTAGAGTTATAAAACTCCAAGGCGTTGAACAATCTTCGGAGTTTCCTCTCCTCAAGAATCTTTGCCCAAGAACCAATGGTTTTTGCCTCAATCATGAACTAGAAATACAGATGCGGCTTCTTCTCTCTCCGCCAAGCTATATCGTCCGGATTCGTTAGATTGGTGCTGATATCCCAGCTACTTTCATCCATGGACTTGTAGAGGTAGTGCTTCAAAAATCCCTTTTCGAATTCTTGCGTCACTTCAACCTTCACCGTGGCATTGAAGAAGGAACTTCACATATCCTTGGCCGATTGTGGACAGTCAACTGGGTCATACAACTTGCTCAAGAACCTTGTCCATTCATCCAACCACTTTTTGCTAGGAGGGGATTCTAGTGCCTTGCTCATCTATAGTTCTAACTTGTCACAACCAATTTTTTTCTTAGCCGCAAATTCGTCCCACATAGCTACGGAATAAGGGTTGTACTCTAAACTCTTTATAGGCAACAGATGACTCTTGTACTGGCACAAGAGCTCATTTTTCATCGCCCTAATCAACCTCTCTCTCATCCTAACAAAGGAAAGAAGGACAAGTTGCCTCCCAGCTGCCTAGAGCTTTGTCTTTGTGCTCTTCATGCAAACGACCTGAGCCACTACTTGATCCGCCAAGTAGTTTATGTCCTCCGATCAAAGTCCGTAAAGGGTCTTGAAGTCGAACTACGAGAGGGGTCTGCGATTCAACTTTCCATCAAGGTCAGTGGCACCCAAATTGTTGGATAGAAATCCCTTCATAAAATCCTCTTCAATTTTTATCCATCTATCAACATTTGTATCCTCTTTTATGAAGACTAACGAAATCCGAAGTTCAAATATCATTGGTCTTCATTCCCGCGAATATTGTTACAAGGGATGAATGAATGCTTGCTTGTTGATAGAGGGAGAGTCAATATCCCAGACACAAACACACAGTAGAAGGAAGATTCAACAAAACCCCATCGGGAGATCTCACAATGTTTGCATTGTAAACGGCAAGCATTAATGAGTCCATGCCTTGGGGACTATGATAACAACTGCCATTGAGAAACCGTCGGGGGATCTCACGATGACAAAAATACCACCGGGAAATCTCACGACAATCGCAATTTGAAGGAGACAGAATAATGTCTACGAAAACAAAATCTGCGGGGAAACACAATTTAAAGATAATTTCATTGTGAGATCTCTCAATCACTAGAATACACTCATGAGATCTCATGATGACCGACTTGAGGGAGAATGCTATCGCATGTGCGTAGAACGTAAAGCATGGATTACAAAGTAATTTTTGAGAAGATTTAAAGTTCAAAAAATGAAAAACCTATTACCGTGTGCAAATGAAGACCTAAAACCGTGTAGGAAATAGAAATCAATTGTATAATGGTAAAATGAACAACACTAAATTTCATTGTCAAATATTGAACATGTATTCTATTGCTTTTTTTTAGAAAATTGAGTACTCATAATGATATCAAATGTTTTTAGAACAACCTATTTTGTACATTGCACGAAACATTAAATATGAACTTGAAATGGCAGTAAGTTCAATTTGGTGGTCATTGAAGAAAATGATTAGAGTATAATTAAAAGAAAAATGCAAAATAATATTTAAAATTCTAGACTTATACATGGGAGCTTTACAAAAGATGGGGAAAGAAGGAACTTCTTTGAGAGCAAGAGTTTGAGGAGCTTAAACCTTTTTATTAGATGTATTGGAATACCACAATAGTAAAGGGAAAGGATTATTCAATTTCTTTGTAGAGGTTTACCACGGAACGCAAGAATGGTATTATTGTAAAACGACTTTCCAGAAGGAAAAACATGCCAACTGTCCATATTTTTTCATGATTTTCTTCAACATTTGATACACCATAAAAGTGCCAATTTGTCATTTGAACTTTCAATGGCAACCAATATTTTAGGATTATGATATTGGACAATAGTTATGTATACATTATAAATATATATACCAAAAAAATTTAATTGGATTTGTGTCATTGAACTTGATGAAGACAAATGGAAGTAGAAAAGTTGGTGGCCCTTTTAGTCTCACCAATGCAATCAAAGTATAAAAATAAAAACTGAAAAACATTCATAGACTGTCATAGAGATCACAAACTCTGGACTATTCATAATCAATGTCATGCATCACAAAGTTCCTCTGTCACAAATTGTCAATAATAATTGTACGATTATCATCAGGCACTATTTTTATGTTACATTCATTCATTTGGAAATATTGTTACAGTACGGTATTGACATTCATTAATACTATGCAGTTTAGGCATATCATTGATATTTGAGTTTGAAGTGCTAAAATTGCACGATAACTATGCATGACTAAAAATGTATGACTTTAATGCTTTTGTGATGAGAGACTAACTTCGTGTAGCATTAGTGCTTATTTAAGATATATGAAAACAGTGCAATAATCACACAACATCATGTTCATGCATAGTTATTTCACTAACATTGCATTTATTTATCTTTCACAATTTCAATACTAAGTCAATTGAAAAGTAACATTTGTGTTCAAAACAGTAATTTAGACCTCATTTAGGCATAGTAAAATAATTTTTTTTGAAAAAATTTGAACTAAAAAAAGTTTCCAAATTAAGCTAATTGTCACCCCCAAAAATCCATTTGTGATTTTGAGCCTCCAATCAAAGGTTATGAACAAAAATCAGAGAAAGGTGGCAAGGAACATTTTTTTTTGACATTTTCAAACATCTACTCTGATTTTTGTTCATAACTTTTGATTGGAGGCTCAACATCACAAACAAATTTTTGGAAGAGAAATTTAGCTTGATCTTGCAACTTTTTTTAGCTCAAAGACTTACAAATTTTTTTATTTTACTATGTCTAAATGAGGTCTGAATTTCTACTTTGAACACAATTTCTACACATGAGTTGACAATGAGCTTGAACCTCTCATCTTCAAGTTATTCCATATCCATTGTCATAACAAACAATAGATTTCCATATAAAAAGGACCTCCCTCCCTTTATTCACATCAAGTATCAATGAAAAAATTCCTTCATTATGTCATCAAGTTTCTTGGTGGCCTACTGATTGAATTACTTCAAGCTAAAATTTGATAGCCTATAGATGTTGAAAAAATAGAATATTAATTGTTGACCAACAAAATGCAAGAATTTTGTTAAGAGAGAAGTTACTATTATTTAGAATGATAAACAATAATTTAACATTGACAAGAATTTTTAAAACATTGATACCATTTAATAAATTTTATTGGAGTACAAATAGAAATGACATCATTGTCATGGATTTTCCGTATCCTTAAACGCAAATAAAATGCACGACAATGATAATTAATTTATATGCATAAACTGTGTCTTTTACATACTTGTGATTAACATATAAAAGTTACATAGTTAATACCAATTACATAGTAGTGCCAATTCTTTGTAGTAATCATGTGTATCGTAACAATGTGATAACTTGCAAATTAACGTACGTACCCATGAAACAATAATAACTACATGATAATTGCTAACAAATTGTCGGTTCTAAATTTTGAGATGTGGTCACTATTTGCTATATCATCTACGAACCGCAGAACTCTTCGATCTCCATAAAAAGTATGAAAGTTATGTGTAGCAGAAGATGCCCTATCAAATGCTTTGGCTAAATTACGAGCATAAACTGGTAGTAGAAAAGGATTAGGAGGGCTATTCATTATCTCCTCCCACACAAGTTAAAGACTAGAGGTCTTTGTAGAAGATTTAGTCAATCTTTAGTTGCATAGTACCAAAAGATGAGGATAATTAACAAACTAATTAAAGTTATTAATAAATTAACAAGTATTTGAGAGGAAGTAAAATGTATCCATGGCAAAAAAATTAATTGAAGGACTTACGTATAGAATAAATTTGAAGCTTCAATTTCTAGTACTTCAGAATCAGATTCATCATTTTAATCAGAGCTATTACTTTCTTCTTCTACCTATTGCTTCTTAGAAATTGGGGCAACCTTCTCAACGATAAGTAGTTGAAGAAGAGCATTGAAAATCAATGCATCTTTCTCAAATGCCACTATATGTCAGCCAGCCCGACGACATGCTTGAATGGTACATCCTGTAATAGAAAAGGTTGACAATCAAATGTAAATCATGAAATAAAAGACTTGCACATATATAAATGAAACATGCAACTTGAATAAAGGAATTTTCAAACTTGTAGTACCTGAACAATTGAACACTACATCACCTAGTAGTGAAAAAGATTCTATGAGAATTTGCATGAGCCCAAGGTCTTTTTTCCTGGGGCTGTGCCAAGGAACATTGCCATTCAGAAGTTGTGAATCTTTAGTCACAACATTGTGTAGTACATCATTTGAGTTGACATGGATTCCAACAACATCTAAATGAGATACCAACTTCACCTTGAAATGAGAAGGTGGAATGTTTGGAAGGTTCCTCACTAGGATAGTTGAATTCTAAAACAAAGTGTCTACATAGAATTGTCCCACTAATTTGAACAAATTAGAAATTGTAAAAGAAGAAGTTCAATTCAAATAATATAATAGTACCAAAAAAATATAAAACAAGTACAAAGATTTAGGGTACCATCTTTGATGAGTCTCAAGGACTAATAAAACGAAGGCGGTTGATTCCAATCCATTTTTTATACACTTTGAAGTGAAATGTCCACAAAAATCCTTCAAGTCCAATTTCACTTGAATTGCATCAAAGTGAAAAATTAGTAAAGCTCCATCATTAGATATGTGGCTTCCAGCAAAATTGAAGGTTGACTTCAAAAGCTCTGGAGAAATGTTGTTCCATGGTGGAATAGTTGATGATGGAGAAGAAACTTGTGGGACAAGTAGACCCTCGAGAATATCCATAAATACAAGATCAATGGTTGGAGACGGGGAAATAACACCTTTAAACGCTCTTTTGTATCCATTTTGTGCTACAAAAGTAACATCATTAGAAAGGTCCAAAGAAAAACCACAGAAATTTCTCGAAAAAATAAATGACAATGAATTAATTATAACAAATTTTAGAAGGAATTTATAGGTTACCTTTACAAGGAATGATTGAAGCTAAGACCATGATGGAGGAAAAAATCCATGTTTAAGTCGGTGGAGGAGAAAAAAGTGCAGGGACCCATTGAAAATGAATGAATCAACTCTTTTAGACTTAAAGTCATCTAGGAATGAGATTGACAGTCATATTTCCAAGAGAAGGTCGCAAAATAGTGAGGTCAATACACAAAGAGTCTCGCTTCTGAATAGCTCATGATGGCGTAGCGGAAGATGTTTGGATGCCTTTACCAACAGATGCACTAATCCCCTGCAAATTTATAGGCGCTTTACCAATAGCCTTAATAGTTGCTACAACTTCCACAACCATGGCCTTCACATTTGCCAATAAGTCTGTCTTCAGGATTGACAAGACGTCCAGACGTCCCACGGACGTGGGTGCTGACCTCCGGACGTCTTTTGACATACATAATTTTCAGTTCTACCGTCCAGTGGTCGGTCGGACGCGGCGTCGTGCGCACGGGCCGTCGGGCTGTGAACTGTTGGGTGGATGCACGGACAGGTTGTCAAGCGGAAGGGGGGTCGGGCGGACTGGGGACCTGAAGGTCCAACCGGCCGTCCACGCTCCCATCCACTTACTCCGTCCGTCGGTGCGACCGCCTTTGACGGTGGCCGTGCAATCCAGTGGACGCCGAATTCTATTTGCGCAATCTGTCTATCCGATCGTCCGCGCTCTTGTCCGCTTCCTCCGTCCGTCAGTGCGATCGTCCCTTGACGGTGGCCATGGGTGAGCTCCCAATTTGTCACTTGGGACTCGTAGAATTATTTTTTTAGAAATTTGCAATTTAAAGTTGATAAAAGTATAATAAAAGCCATAAAAAAAATGTAGAACCAAAATAGGGTTGTGTCATATCCATTATAGTATTTGGTCTAGATTTGTGTTTAGACTTAGAACCCCCCCAAACTTGGCCTAAAAATAGGGTAGAACTAACAAAACAACTAGATTTGGAGGATTTGAGTCACATAGCTCCAAAAGGGCTAAATCCCACCATGAATGTGGCAATTCATGGCTAAGTCGGTCCAAGGGATCCACAGTGAGGCCACTAGGTCGGGCCTAGGGTTAGGTTTAGAATTTCCCATCAGATCGACAAATTCCCGAAACTTCGACTATTAGCATGTAGAAGCCACTGATGCAAGACCAGGCCCATGGAGGAATCTACAGCCCAAGGATGGTGTCTTGGGGTATATTCCATGCCAGAAGTCCAACGACGAAATCGATTCGCCAAGATTCTTCTATGTGCAAAAGATTCCCGCACCGTCACTAATTCAAGGAGATGGCCAGTTTCATCTCCATTGACCAATCGTGCTAGGTACGGAAACGCGCCTACACGTCTTTCATGCGACTCCCTGAGAGGTCACGTGAAAATTCCCAGCATCTTCAGACTTACAGAAGAACCTTTTCCGAGTGGTCAATCCTTCTAACCTCCAACGGAAATTTCATGGAAATTACCCAGGTTACAATAAAATCTCACTAAAAATTAGACTAGCTTGTTTTATATTAATAATGCGCTCCGTGAAGTTCATGACATTCCGATAGCGACAAGTACCCGAACCGGTGAGATTCTTCGGGAATTAACCACGTGGTGGGGTCCCTGCCACGTTGACCGGCATTCCGGGACCATACGATGGCAAAACGAAGTCAACCAAGAGTCCTTTCCAACTCTCTCGTACCTACCAGAGACCCTAGGCTATTCACATTTCTCAAAATAGGAGACCTCCAAGATCTAGGATTTTACCACGATTTGGTTTTTAAACTAAATTAGCCTACGATGGGTTTTTGGCCTTGATACGGAGGGATAATGGTATCTTGGACTAAACACGGCGTTTTGGATCCAACGGTGCAATCCGTCCGACGATTAGAGTTAATCTCCAAAAGTTAGGATGTTGGTCCAGCATAGATGGTAGAAGTAGATTTTTAGGGATTATAATGAAAATCTTTGAGGATGAGGATGAAAATCCAAGTTGATAAGGTTACCTTAGAACTCTAGAGGGAGGAGTGGGACCTTCGGAAACCTATTTAAGGGCCCCATTTTTCTCTTTAGAACACCCCCAATTCTTGTTTTGGATCCGTGGGTCCAAGTTATTTTGGATATTTTGGCCTTTGAAGCCAAAAACCTCTATGGTGTTTTCGGAGCACTTTTGGCTCCATTGTTGTAGTATTTCAAGATTTGAAGGTCCTTGGGGGTCCTTCTATCTTGCCTTATTACTCTTTATGTACTTTTATTGTAAGTTGAGCAGGTGTTCTACACCTTGTGTGTCCTTTTTGTACCCTTGTGAGTTAGTTTTTGGTGGTTTAGGAGTCTTTGTAGATCTTGTACTAACTCTAGAGCAACCCCCCACCGTACCTTGGTGATGCCGCTTTTGGGGGCCTTTAGTGTATGAGCTTTGTGTTGCCACGTGGTCTTAATTCGTGTGTTCTCTCCATGTATTTTTTTTGACATCCTTCTTCTAATATTCTCCTTGTTGAGTGGAACCCCCTCCGGGACAGCGAAGCTTCGACCCTATGTGCATTTGTTTTGTCTTGTCCCTCTTCTAAAGTCCCTCTCATTGTGCGGACCCCCTTGGAGAACGGCGAAGCTTTGAACTGGTGACAAGGTTGAAGTCCTAGAGTGTGTGTTAAAAGTTTAGGCGGCGAAGCTTTGAACCCCCGGGGTGCCCCCAAGTCCTAAAGTTGGTGTTAAAACCAACTTGGCGGTAAAGCTTTGACCCTCCAAGGTGTTTAGATCCAAAGTCTAGTTTCCAAAACCTTTGTGGAGACATCCAAAGTTTAGCTTCCAAGATATGTAGGGTCCCCTTTTAGTTAATAAAGTTTAATTGTTGAAAGTTTAATTGTTGAAAGTTTAATTTCCTTCTAGCTTAGAGAAATCCCAATCTTTTAGCTTAGAGAAAATTCAGTCTTTAGCTTAGAGAAAGTCTTGTCTTTAGCTTAGAGAAATCCAGTCTTTTAGCTTAGAAAAAATCCAGTCTTTAGCTTAGAGAAACTCCAGTCTTTTAGCTTAGAGAAACTCCAGTCTTTTAGCTTAGAGAAAATCCAGTCTTTTAGCTTAGAGAAAATCCAGTCTTTAGCTTAGAAAAAATCTAATTTTTTAGCTTAGAACAACAACCAGTGCAAGAAAAACAAAACCAGTGATCCGCCCCCCTAGCCAGCTGAGAGACCAGCCAACCGAGGGCCTAGCCAACTAGGAGGCGGCTTGGATCGGCGGTACACTAGTGACCCCCCCAACCAGCTGGGCAACTGGCCTGGACCAGTGGTACACCAGTGACCCCCCCAGCCAGCCAGGCGACCGGCCTGGACCGGCGGTACAGCAACTGACCCCCAGCTAGCCGGAAGGCCAGGCTTGGATCGGCGGTACACCAGTTGGGCCAGCAACGACGCTAGCGTGTGAGCCTAGAGCGGCGAGCTTGTGAGTTGCGAGCGTAGAGTTTGTGAGCTTGTGAGCCTTGAAAACTTAAAAAGAATTAAAAAAATCCCCCTAAAAAATTTTCAACTGAAAAAAATAAAAATAAAAATAAATATAAAAAATGCTATATTTAGTAAGTTCTAGGTACCTATGACCGCTAATCCTATAACCGTGGATTTGAATTAATTTTTGGCAGGTCTTCTAGTTTTCATTTTTCAATTTCAATTCCAATTGTAAATAAATGTAAATTAATACATTGTAAATACAATATCCAACAAAATGTTCATTCTTCTATTCCAAGATTGTAATGATCCCTGCTCAATTCATTGAAGCTGTAACTGGTGCATGAATGAATTCATCATTATGAACATCCATCTTGCAAAAGTACCTAAACAAATAATACAAGTGCTTGCAATTTACGTATTGCTGGCGACCTTCGATTGTGGAAACAACCATGTTAACGAAGTCTGGACATGTGCATGTGGGATACATACCCACTGTAATTCGATATACATTTTTGTTAGTATCTGCCCCTATCTCTAGTGACACTATTGCACCTAGGCCAGGAAAGGGAAGCAATGGCACTCCTACAATTTGTCCTCTAACATTGCTTGCGCTCTCCCACTTGTTCCTCTGTTCTGGTGTTGGTGCATTTGCAATTCGACGTATGTTTCAATTGCTCCGAACCGTTGGATATTGAGTCGGATTTGGTGGTGGCGGTTGATCATAGAGAATGCTTTTGAATACTTTTGAGATGCTGAAAAGTTGACGTGGTGATAATATAAGGCTTTCTTGAAGACGGAAGCCTGCATACTGTAGTAGCAAAGTTTCATCCCTATTAAGATGAGTTCCAGTCAAAATAGGCCAAATCTCAGGCACCTCTGGCCAATCAATGACCCACTTCCGCTTTGTGCTTTTCACACATCGTTCAATGTCATCCCAACAGAACCAAAAGTCCACCACAACCTCACGCTTACTTCCGTAATCTTCTTTTCTTCCGCGGTAGGTGGGAGCTGGAGTTCCTTTCTGTCCCTTTGATATTTTTGCCGTACACTTCATGTTTGAACCTCGTTGCTAAGCTTGACATTTTGCGTTTGATTTGTGGCTAATTCGTGCAATGTGCCACTTGGATGTGTTGCAATCACTTTCAAATGCAATGGGGACAAGGTGAAAATTGTTTGTTGCAATTTTTCTATTTTTCCCTTCAGAAGACTCTATAGAAGTCGACTTTGACCTTGTTCGAACACGTGGTTGCAAAAAATTCACCTTATCAGGTCGATGTGAGTCTCCTGCATCTCCAATGGGCACGTCCAATTTCCTCTTAGTGCTTCCAAAAATCTCCTCTCCTTCCAAATGCGGTACTCGAGTTCCAACACCTTCTGATCCAGGAAGTGTATTCAATGCTTCTGCAATTTTCTTTGGATCTCCGCTTCGTCTCGCTGCTCTCAATCTCAATTCCCCTTTTGATGGATCGGATCCATATGCATGACCTCTCAAATATGCACGATAATTAGTCATTTGCATCCATGCCCGGATGCTATCATTGCAAGTGGCGTCAAACAAATTATTTCCTCGATTCCCGGACATTTGAAGCCACTTGTTGTGAATAGTTTTGGACAAATTGCACGAAGGCATGTCAGCCATCTCCTCCAAACTCAATCCCTGCAAAATCCAACAAAATGATACATCAATTATTATGTGAAATTATATGTTCCTTCAAACCCAAAACTATTTTTCAACATTCAAAAATGTTAGAGGTTAAGAAAACTTCAAAAATATGAAAGACATTCCCCAAAACAAAATTTAAAACTATAACGCCTCCAAATAAACGCTCACTGCTAAAAATTCCTTCTTTTCTATTACATATAACTAAACAATTTCATTCCCATTTTTTGTTAATCATTCACTCCAACCTATCAAAAATAGGAGGTCAATCTAGTACCACAAAACACTAGTCGGATCCGACTAATGCCTAAGTGGTTCCAGCTTCACCTCCTTTTTCAAGTATCTTCTATCGATTTTTTATAATTTAAAAAAAAGTTGACAAAAGTTCTGATTTCTGATAACTTTACATGTGATTTATAAAATGTATACATGGAATCCAAACTTCCATTCTTTAATTTCACTCAACACATATATCAATGTTTAAAAACAATATACATGTCCAAATTTAAATGCCACTTACCATTTGCATGAAACTGTCCCACTGGCGAGAGCGAAAATGCCAAAATGCCAACAAGTGGTCCAGGTGATGAAGTGCTTCTTCACTTGCAGCCCCTGATGATAACCACCACGACCAAATTGTAAGGTAACGGGTCTCAGCCTGCTCCATAGTCTCAGAATCTTTGTATTGTTTGCACATTTTGTTGTGTTGATGCTGAAATACATCTTTGATGTGCTTTTGTGTGTGCTTATAAAAGGAAGTAGTCCAATGCAACAAACATGTCCTCTCACAATTCTCCATCTTTTCATTGGGTGAGCTGCTACCGTAGACAATTCGCACTGCATTCCAATTGGCCATAGCGCTATCTGCCATGAACTCCTTAAAGTTTGGGTGATCTACACCGTTCTATGACATCACATCATTCAAGCACCTCCAAAACAACATCTGGATCTCCGTATCTTCAGATTGCATATCACATGTTGAAATAGTCATGACCTTCTTGTATTCCGGATCATACACGTGGCAAGCCATTGTGGTCCACTCCTTCACCCGCTTGACATGGTCAAACATCATCCACGCGTCCTGAAGATCACCTCCGGGTTGCATGCGTCGCACGAGGTCCACTCCACTACCAGGTCCTTCCGTAAGCATCTTGAAGACACACACCTTCTCTTTGCCTTGGCCTAGAAAGACGCTCTCGTGTATAAATTCAAACTTCGACTCCTTCTTCATAGTCATTATGTTGTTGATAACCCCCCCTCGGTTGCTTGAGCGAAATGAAGAGATTACATTCCGGATGTTTGGACTACTCAAATACTGGAAACGATCATTACCTCCTCTAGTTCTTCACCCTTCAACATTTGTTTCTCTCCCTCTCCGTCATGAAACAAATAATCAGTTAGAAAGTCTTTGCTAGCAGATAGAGCAATGGCAGAATTAGTGGCCGTTGGTGTTTTTGCCACTTGCTCCGCGATGAGATCACAAATTTTTTTTGTTGAATCTCTATACATGCCTTTTGCCACTGGATGATTGTGATCTCCAAAGTGAATAGCTGCTCTACTCATTTTTGGATTTTTACTATAGCAGTAGTAAATTCTAGCCTCATATGTGCTGAGACACCTAGGTGTGACTTTGCAGACTTTGCAAACTACAGTAGAATCTTTAGGGGGACTATTCTATACGGCAAAAGGAAACATTGTATATCCCATCCACTCTGTTTCATTCTTCCTACTAGCTCTCTTCTAGGTTGTCACACTGGACAGACGGACCGCCCGTCCGTCCGTCCGGGACGTCCAATAGGAATTGCGTCTGTCCGAAGTGGGCAACGGGCAACTGACTTTTTGCGACTGATAAAAAAGTCGGATTATAGGAAAATTTGATGACACGTGGTTGCCAACATGGACGTGGGGGGCGTGGACGTAAGTGAGTCGGGGCAGAAACAAGGTGTGGGCGGGGATGCAGACGAGATAGGGCGCGGACTCTATTCGGGCGTGGACGGTTTAGACGCAGGGGCGGGGACGCAGTTCAGGGCACGGACAAAACAAGGCTCGGGCGCGGATGGAACAAGGCTAAGGCGTGGACGTAGTTTTGGGCAAATTGTATGGTGGGGACGGTCTGAGTGAAGGGTTGGGCCTATTGGCTTCTATCCCTTCAATTAAAAAAAAATGGAATAGAATTTTCTGGTGCCCCCTCCCTTTCAAAGTTTAAAACCGAAAACATTTTGTGAGTGAATGTTTGGGGAGGCCCCTTGGTGTGAAACACTTGAAATAAAAGAGATTCATGAGTGAATGTTTAGGTGCCCACAAAATTCAATACAACAATTCCATTCATCAACGTTTTGAAAACGTCAATTTCATATAGAACCTTTTTTCTCGCAAATGTCAAATACACTTATTTTTATTTAAAACAACTGGAAACCCACTGTATTAGGAGAATAGAACAAAACAGCCAAGCCAAAAGGCTGGACAATGCCTAATACCAGGGTTGACGAATTGGAACGTCCGGGGGCATATCATGTCCAAAATCCGAGCGTCCGTGGACGCAGCGGACATGGTGGTCACCGTCTGATGGACGACGACCACTGGACAGGCGGACGGTTCGGTCGGGTGATTTTGCAGACGGGCGAACAGTGCACATGGACGGACGGTGCAGACGGGCGGACGGTTCGATCGGGCGATTTTGCAGACGGGCGAACAATGCACATGGGCGGACGGGCGGACGGTGCGGACGGGCGGACAATACAGACGGTTTGGTCGAGCAACTTTTCGGATGGGCGGATGGTGCGGACAGTTTGGTCGGGCGGATTTGCGGACGGGCGGACGGGCGGTCAGCCGTCCGACCGTTCGACAACTAAAATATGGCTCATAATATACCATTGGAAAGGTATTCTCGAGAGCTTTTCAATGGTATATTTTGCGTTCAATTTGGACAGAAACTCCGACGGTGAGATCCTTCCAAAGATTGAGGTCGATCTAGTTGTCCATCCATCTAACCGACCGTCCAACTGCCCGTTTGATCATCTGACCGTCCGACGACTTAAATATGCCTTATAATATATCATTGAAAAGGTATTGTCGAGAGCTTTTCAATTGGTATATCATGCGTCCAATTTGGACAAAAAATCCGACGGTGGGATCCCTCCAAGGATTAGGTGCTAATTATTAATGTAATTCTTGTAATCTTGTAATCATTTTTTGTACTTAAAAAGGTCAAGTTCGTCAAGATTTAGTTAGATGGGTGGCTTGCTTGCAATTGGATTATCAAAACCTTTGTATGCTTGATTTAAATTATATATTACTAAGACTCTAACCATATTTTTTTTCCACCTCTCAATTAAATCAATATTAAAATTATTAATGTAATTAATATTGTAATCTCCAAGATTAGAAAAGTATTTTAACTTTCTAATTATAAAATCATGTGTACATGCATTATTTCTTATTGCTACCACATTTCTTTGGCTTTAAGATTGTGGCATATATTGATAATTCTATTTATGTTAAGATTTTTGGTCCTATTAGTTGATATTGACAATAGTATTTAAATTTTTTTGTGAAGTTAAGAAAAAATATTTCTTAAGATGAAATCTACTTGTAATCATTAAAGTATAACATACTTACTCCAATCATTAATTTCAAGGTATCCATTCTACAAAATAACATTGTTTAAGATTTTAAAATATAACATTGCCTTAAATGTCAAATTTAGGTGTGACGACATTAATATATGTTAAAACGTTTGTCGTAAAATTTTGAAAAAATCTACAATGTATGTAAAATGAGTTGCAATGAGTTACAATACATTGCCCAACGTAGAATAAATCACTTATTGTGGTAGGCAATATATGGCCAAGATACCCACCCTTGATTTTCAACATGTCCCATATCCAGGAAAGTCATAATTTAGTTTTGTATACCTTCAAAAAACTAGCAATATAAATTAAATATTCTATTTAGAAATTTGAATAGACTAATAAAGTTCACCTACCTAATTGAAAAATGATGAACTCAATCTTCTTTAGTGAAGATAATAACTCCAAGAATGCTGAAAATTAGAGGAATTACACTAATGATTATCAACTAATCCTTGGAGGGATTCCACCGTCGAAATTTTGTCCAAATTAGATGCATGACTTTCCATTAAAAAACTCTTGACAATACCTTTCCAATGATATATTATAAGGCATATTTAAGTCCTCGGACGGTTAGACGATCGGTCGGCCAGATGGGCGGACACTTGGTCGACCTCAATCTTTGTAAGGACCTCACCGTCGAAGTTTTTGTCCAAATTAGACGCATAATATACCATTGGAAAGCTCTTGACAATACCTTTCCAATGGTATATTATGAGCCATATTTTAGTTGTCAGACGGTCAGATGGTCGGACGGCTGACCGCCCGTCCGCCTCAGCCCACCTGTCCGACCACCTGTCTGACCTCCCGTCCGACCTCGTGTCCACCCGCTCCGCTGTCTTCCTTTACTAAAAACATTGGATTCTCAAAAGCACAAATTTGCTTTCAAAGACTGCTATTCAATTCTATAAGCATATACTATACATTAATGTATGCAAAGAATGATAATTGAAGTTATTCTTCTACAAATGTAAGCCTATAATTTAAATGCTATACCTTAAATCTTATACCTAAAACCTATACTCTAAACCCTAAACTTTGAACCTTACATTATTTACCAAAAATATTGGTGCAATGAGCGAAATATATTTGGCCTTCAATTCCCTTTAAATATCATTATCAAAATATAGCACATATGAACCTCATGGATTTATGCATTTATGTTTCCAATGTGTTCTCTGTTTTCTTCATCAATTATTATGTACCAATGTACAAAGTAGAACATGTAATTATAATCTAAAGTATTTCTTTAAGTTTTGTTGTAAAATGCATTCATAGTTTGAAACACCAAAATAAACAATCTAAATACAGTACAATTAGTTATACTATTTTATTATTCTATTCGGGGATGCTATTAAAAATGCTTTAAGCACTTCAATGTAATTTAATGTAATTTAATGTAGCTCAAAATTAAATATTGCATTCATACAACCAAAATATAATTGAAGTTATTTTCCTACATCCTAAATTGTAAACCGTCAACAATATATCTCATACCTGAAATATTGGTGCTTTGATAGTAAA